>LPNX010437538.1:160804-256438 GCA_001517045.1 Pseudotsuga menziesii
TCTCCTCTTCTTCCTCCCCCTCCCCCTCCTCCTCCTCCTCTTCACCATGGTATCTACGACTACCCACTTCTTCATCCTCCCCATCATTCCTCCTCCGGTTTCCAACCACCACCATCAAAACAACAAATGGAACCAACAAAATAAACCACAAACCAAAACCTATCACCATGTTTGTTGAGAGTTGGAAGTTGGAATAGATTTTATAACCTGTTACCTGCAATAGAATGAGGGAGGCCACATGGGAAAGAGTAGGAGAGGAAGTAGAAGTTGAAGAACATCTACAATCATCTAATACCAAGCATCGAGATTCTACAATTTCAAAGTTTCAAAAATCCAAACACAAAGCAAATCAATAAGAGAGGGTTTTAAAATTTAGAGCCTACCTCTTTGTCTTCTTCAAGCTTGATGGGAGCCTCCTTTGCCTTCTTGAATCTTCAAGCCTCCTCTCCTCTCCTCTCCTCTCTTCTCTTCTCCTCTCCTCTCCTCTCCTCTCAATCAATAGAAAATGAAAATGAAAATGGGCTTTATCCCTCACACACATCTCCTAAACCCTCTATACAAACCCTAAGGCCCAACCGTGGGTCCCCCAAGCAACCACGCGGATTTTACTAGTCTCCAAATCGGCGGAATCGACGGAAGCGTTTTCGGGAATCGAAGGAAGCTTTTTTTTAAAACAGGAATCGATTTAGGAAGCGTTTTTTTGGCGATTCGGAAGCTCGATTCCTAAGCGATTCCTGGCGATTCCTCTTTTGGGCAGGGAGCGTTTTTTAGACAGAGGAATCGCAATTCCTAGGCGATTCCCTTGGAATCACGATTCTGGAGCGGGTTCGAAGGGGGGGGGGGACGATTCCTCGCAACCCTGGGTCCTTCCCCTTGTCTAGCTAGGGTGGATATTTCACCATTGAAACTAAACCCCAATAGGTGGATGGAGTTTTCCAACTGCAAACAGTAACTCTGGACTAACCCCTAGATGGTCACAAGAGGCAATGTCCAAGATAATAAGCATGACCAATATGGACGAGCTCTTCCCCTTTTATTTTCTTCTTTGGCCAAATACCATGGGAAATACCATGGGTCACCCAAAACCACAAAACCATTTTTCTCATTACCATGGGCAATACCATGGGTAGCCAATACCACTAAACCACTTTTGTTGGTAAAACACCAAAATAACCCCCAGATAAGATGATTTTAGCCTATGGGAGTCTAATAAGCTACTCAGTGGTCCCTATAGGAAACATCATGCGGAAGGGAACATCACACCAATTCAAATCATTAGCAAGAGATTCATCCTCCAAGACCCAATCAAAGACTAAACCAATCTTATCCAAGAATCCAGATCCTTTGCCCACATTTGTTTGGTGAGCATCCAAAGGTTGTAGTAGATGAAGACCCACTTCTATAGCTGCTCATGCTCAAACGTGTTGCGACTTTTGGGTGGATGTGCTCGAATATGGACTAATTGTGCTAAAAAACTGAAGTGCTACAGGGAATACTCATAATTTTGATGGCAAATTCTTGTAGTTGTGGTGTCTCAGAGTCACAATCTATCCACCAACGGGATGTTATAAAAAGAACAAAGATTACAAGTTTTGTAATTGGAAACTTGAAAATGAGAACTTTGAAAATTACAATGTAAGGATTTACAAATTGAATCTTACCAGGCATTTTTTGACCCCTGAGACGTTGGGTTGAGCTAAATCCATACATGCTAGATGAATCCTTGTACATATCTTGCTGCATATTGATTTGGTCCTGAAAGTCATGATTGGGGTATATTCTTTTAGTGCATACCATCACACGTCTCATCACCTTACGATCTTTTTGAATTTTAGAGTCGTAGATCCCTCTTTTAGAATATGCTTGGATTGAGATATTTTTTTGAAGCATGCAATGGTGAATGTAGCTTCATATCCCACCTGGAATCAATAATATCCATATAAGGAAATATTTAGATGGATCTCCCTTGTAGAAAGTCTTAATGGTCTCTTTGGAGTTTTCCATGCCTTAATATATGTATCTCATCGGTGGTTTGTCTCCATCCATGATCCTCAACCTCACAAGTGACTTTTTCCCTTAAATTATCTTTAAAGAGAGACACTTTCAAAACCATTGCATCTTGTTTTGTGCTGTCTTTCCAATATAGCCATCCCTGGCTACAAAACATCCATCTCATTGCTTGGTACTAGTTTAGAAGGCTTTGGAGGAAGAGGAAGTTTGTGGCAAAGCATGTGACAATGAGGTGACTAAGCTTACCCTCTATGAATGCTCTCATAAGGTTCAACACCCAAGCATAGTTGTAAATGTATGTGGTTATTTGGTTGCACTCATGAACAATATCTTGCACTCATTCCAACTTCCCTATGTCCTCCAAAATAAGATCTATGCAGTGGGCAACACAAGGGGTCCAAAAAATAGTAGGTTATTTTGCACATAACAATTTAATAGCAACCACATAATTTGCAACGTTGTCAGTGATTACTTGGACAACATGTTTGACTCCAACTTTTTGCACAATCTCTACCAACAATGAATATATCAGATTTGCATCTTTTACATGTGAGAATGCATCAACAGATTTCAGGAACATAATATTTTCCTTGTCCTAAAACTTGTTACAATAAGATAAGATAATTTTATTAATGTCTGACGGTTGACCACAAAAGTAGGTCAATGGGACTAAAAGGGTACAACCAATATGAGTACAATGTGAAAACTTTAAAAAATCTGCCTCTAACACAGTAGAAAATCTGTGTTGAGTGCCTTGTAGAAATGCGCATAGTCACCTGAAAATGATGTATGAAAACCAAATATGCCATGCTGAAGAAACCAACACTACCTACAGACTATAACCTCTCATATCTAGTTCTCCCAAATAACTCTCCTCCATCAAGTTATAGCCTTACTAAAAATAACAGTTTTCACCATTTTGCCAATTTTCAGTTTTTTGACAGTTGGTACAAAAATGCATGCCAAGCAGGTAAGCCTTGTTTCCGCCTTTCACACACCTTAGGGGGAACATGGCAGAAATTTTCAAGCCATCCGGTGTGTCCTTGGGGACAAGTCTCGAGTCAAGGCTGTCACCTTGTTCTTGACTCCTCAGTTTAGGCCAACTCCTAATCGAAGCCCAGGGGGGTAGACCTTATTAGTTTCTAAGGCTGTTAAGGCTTAGTGTGTTTGTGGATGATTGAAATACTTAGGAGTTTATAAAAAAATGTACCAAGATGCCTGCATATAGATTCAAAATAACAGTGAAATAAAGCACACAAACATATTAGATTAATATTTAGATAACATAATAATTTGACACCAGAATTAAAATATGTAATAGAAATAAAACATACCGGTGCCTTAAATGGAGTCACCACTAAAAAAAGGTTGCTGAAAGTACCGAGAGATTTGTTTTGCAAGTGCTCTTGGTAATTTTACTTTAGGATGTGGAGATAGGTGAATTAGATGAGGGGGAAGGGGACTCCAAATATACCTGATGGTAGGAGGAGTATGTCTAAAACCCTTATCCGATGTGGTTCCTGTAAATTTTCCTTTAAAGTTCAATCTAGGGATAAACAATATATTTAATTTGTTACTGGAAAACCACACATGAACTTCTTTACTAGTACAACAGAAAATAAAAACTGAGAAACATTCACAACATCACATCACAATATAGACACTATTATTTTGGGTATGGAAACCCTCGAAAAAACCCAAGATGGGAAAACCGGTGCAACAGTCAGATATGAATTTTATTATCGAGAAATTATGGAACGTTTACAACCAGCAGAATATTCACCCAACTTGGCGAATGTGAACCTTTGCAGAAACACTGGATAAGTCCAACAACCCAGCACACCCTCAGCGTAACAGATTATACGACCCCTGCGTCAGCAGTACGACCTCCCCTGCGCAGCTGTGCGGATCCGTACGACGCTGATGTCAGTTATACAGATTTTGTACAGTTGTACGGCTGCCCTCTGCCGAATGGTATGACTGGCTCCCAGCTTGATTTGTACGACCTTCTCTCAGCTTGGAACCCATTGACTCTGTCGGGTAACTATTCCTCCGTCTTCTCAGCAAAATCCTCCGTCTGACTGGTTGCCGCCTAATTCGCACCTCGGGTAACGTGGCATAAATCTTCAAGCCATTGGGTGCGACCTTAGGGGCAAGCTCGAGCCAAGTGCTGTCACCTAATACTTAGCTCCTCCGTCTAGGCCAACTCCTAGCAAAGCTAAGGGGGGTGGACCCTAATGAAAAGTAAAATCTAGCTTTTAACTCTACGGAAGAAATAATTGATTCTAGGAGTTTTAATATGGAATGGATGAAATTAAAGATTACCAATTACTGCAAACACCTACACCAGATCTGGCTTGGCGTCTAAAACATCTACACACCCAACACAAGGAAGCATCCCCTTCTCTGATACACAGTCCCTCGGGCTATGCCTTCCCTTCTAGTGCTCTTCAGGGTGTGCAAAGAAGAAAACCAACCCCTCTAGATCTGTCTGTGAGGTTCCTTTTTACACTAGGTTTATCAAGCTAGTTCATACCCAATTCCACTCCAAACCAGTGCAGACCAAAACAAAAGATGGACCCTGTTGCCGCCTAATTCACACTTTAGAATGCAGGAAAGTCACAACCTGCTATGTGTGTCCTTGGGGGCAAGTGAGAGCTGGGGACCACTGTCACCACAGTCTACAGCTCCTCCGTTCAGGCAAGATCCCAACAGAGCCAAGGGGGGTAGTCCCTATGGAAAGACTATGTTCCAGGTTTATTAATTAATTTGAAGATTAATTAAAGGGATCTTTTATTAAGGCTGAGGCTAAGGTTCTAGGAGATGACAGTCAAACTAATGCAATGTGCAGGATTTAAATGACAGTCAGTCTTTTTATTTGAAAACCAGTGCCTAAAGAATGGAGTTAGAAAATGCAGCCTTTAATGGATGCAAATCTAAGTTATTTAACCACAGACTAAGTTGTCTAACAATGATATGAATAAATAAACCAGTGATACAATTATGAACCAGATATCTAAACAATGTACAATTGATCTAGATTTATCAATATTAACCAATGAACAAGATTTACAAGTTATGAACCAAAGAAAAAACTTTAAATGGAAATTATTGATCAATAGTGAATAAAGGAAAGAAAGACTTTAAGTTTGATTCACTTGAAGCAATTTAACAAATATTAAGCATTCACCGCATGAACAAATATGAAACTGAAAGTAAATGAGACTGAAAGTAAATGTACTGAGAAATAAAGTGCTGGAAGTAAAAATTGTAGTGTTGTATTGTAATAAAAGAGTGCTTGAAATAAATGTATTGTAGTACTTGCAGTAAAATGAAGTGAAAATGATTGTAGTAAAAGTAGTAATTTGTGTTTGTAGGGCGTTTTGCAATGCTTCTTGGTTAATTTTAATAAATTTTAATTAGAGTTGTCCTTCTTGAAGTTAGTTTTAGATCCGGTGGTGTGACTACCCCGATCTAGTTCTTCTCAAACTGAAGATGGAATGCTGTTGCGCTCAACAGGTGGGAGCAAGCCCACCCCTAGCTCACAGGTCAAACCCCAATGGCTCGGTGCTCACAAGGAGGACGACGAAGCGCCTAGAGACTGCCCGCAGCCTGCTACCCCTTGCAGCTTCCAAGTCACCGTTTTTAATCAGCTTAAAAATCTCTAGATGGATGCCTATTAAACTAGGACTTCCCTTTCCCCTGGTCTTATCTCGGAGTACCCCGGAGGGTGATAACCGAGTAGAGGAGTAGGATGTTGGAAGTTTTTGTTGGTAAATTTTAAAGGTTTATTTTAATCATGATGTTTAATATGCAAGGTTTATTTTAAAATAATCAATAAGAACTTGGGAAGTAAAGAGATTGATTGTAGATTGTAGTACAAGAAAAGCAAAGTTAATCTAATTACCTAAGCCCCCACTTACCCTGTTTTTCATATCCAGCTTGAATTCCCTAAAGGGAGATGACAAGTGGATAGAGGATAAACAGGTTGGATGGGTTGTATGGTTACTTCTTTAAAAAAAAAACGAAACTTGCATAAACAGAAACTTGAAAGCAACTAAACTATAGTAAACTCACCTCACAACAATCTTTGTGACAGAGATGATGGTCTGTCACAAAGATAGGTGGGTAGCTGGAAATAAAACTAACTATCTATCTCTTCCTAATCTACTTACTCATAAATTACAAATGATTACAAGACTTTAAAGAATACCCCAAGAGACTCTCTTTGGGGTTTACAATAACAGAAAATTTTGAGAGAGAAAGTTGAGGAATGGAACCCCTTTTATGCCGGTTGAAGCTTGAGGAGATTTTATGTCTTTTGGGGCAGCAATTCTTCTTCAAATGTGAATAGCCTGTCAAAAACCAGCGAGGTATTTTTCGCTGCAAATCACATAAAACACTAAACAAAAGGTTGTTAAAATATAATTACAAATTTACTAAAATTTCTGAATGTAATAAATAACAGTAATATGGAATTTAGAGGGCTGGAAAATGAATTTCCAGCCACCTAAATGAAGTAAAACTAGCAGAAATAAAAGGTTTAATTAATATATAAAAGGTTAGGGCCCTAAAACAGGGGTTATATTCACTAAACAGTGAATAAAACCCTGTTTAAAACAGGCTGAAAGTAGATGGCCGAATTGAAATTGTTGCCGGAATGATGTTTCTTGAAGTAATTTCTTTGCTTGGATAACCTGCAATACAAACTATGCCTGCAAAATATTGTACTTCTAGAGATGAACACCTAATACTTCCTGCAAAACACTTTGTAAGAAATATCAAATCATTCACAAAAAAGAATAAAAATACTTCTATTCTTTAATCTCTCCACAAAACACTTTGTGGAGAGCTAACTACAAAAACACAACAAATGCAAACAAAATAAATACAAGGTTACCTCAATACATGTAGATCATGAAAGGTTGAAGCATAGTATTCCTCCAAAGAATTTTATTAAAATAGCCCAGCTTGGGCAAAACTTCAATACAAGGTAGCAAGAATATGAGAGTGAGAAGAAGAGTTTTCCGGCAGCATAACAATAGCATAAGAGATGGTATCTAATGAGGGAGTGAGACCCTCATTAAATAGTTGAGATAATCCCCAACTCCTTAATGATAAACGGTTGAGATTACATCTAGATCTAGGGTTTTAATCTCACCCACTAGATCTAGGTATTTGGCTTTCTATTTTTCTCCATTAATCTCCACCTTTGGATTAATTTTAAATCAATGGCTTAAAAGCTTAATCCAAGTCTTAACCATATTAACCTTTAGATCTAGGTTTTAGACTAAATATTCACCATTAGATTAGCTTTTATGTAAATGGAAAAATCATGGGCCCCTTTGATTCAAATTTTAATTTTTTAATTTTTAAACTTTATTTTATCTTTTACTTTTACTTTTTATCGTTTTTATTTTTAAATCTTTTAATCTTTTATTTTCAAGTTTAAATTTTTTTATCTTTTATTTTTTATTTTATCTCTCATTTTTAATTTTTTGCTTTTATCTTTTATTATTATTATTATTATTATTTATATTTTATTTTATTTTTATTTTTAATCTTTTATTTTTATTTCTTATTTTTTAATTTTTTAACTTTTTTAATTTTTTATCTTTTATTTTTTTATTTGTATCTTTTTATTCTTTATTTATTTATTTATTTTTATCTTTTATCTTTTTTAATTTTTAATTTTTTGCTTTTATCTTTTATTATTATTATTATTCATCTTTTATTTTAATTTTATTTTTAATCTTTTTATTAAGACAAGAGGGGCACCCCACTTAGGAGATCTTCAGACATTTACTTGGATCACCTCTTAACTAGGCTTTGACTTTAGCCACTTACATCCAAGATAAATTTTTAACCTTAGACTTAGGCTAAATACACATTTCACCTTAGATTTAATTTTTTAAATTAATATTTTTAAATTTTTCCAATTTTGACTTAGGAAAAATTAAAAAATAACTTGAAAAATTATATCTTGGCCATGGGGGGGTAAAAAAACTTTGGGATAAGTTTTCCTAGGCTTAGGAACACCCATACCAACTTACCATGGCATTTCTTGATTTTTTACTTCAAAATCAAAAAATGTGAATTTTGACTTAGGAAAATTAAAAATTTCCCTAGGGGAGATAGACCCCTCCTGATCAAAATTGGTCTATCTCTTCAACCGCTTATCAGAACGACATGGGACTCGAAGCAGTGGCTTAGGGGGTTTCATAGCAATTTTACTTTGCTTTCATAGCCCCTATTACAAAATGCCATGCTTGAGCAATTACATTATTGCATCAAAACTCAGTTAATTATCCACCAAGGGGTGAAATTAATTAACTGGAAAAAATAAACAAAAATTCAATAACATAACGAAACTCCGCAAGACTCTAGACAAATGTCTAGCATGGTCATGAATTACACTTTAAAGCCTTAGCCACCTCATGGACTTGACTGGTAGAACGCCCGTCACCACTTTGGAGGATTTTGAATGAAAACCAAACCGATTAAACTCGTTTGTTCAACAAGATCAATTGGAAAGGGAAAAACACTCGATGAGGGGACTTCCCTAACAACCAGTTCCATGGTGTGGCATCCGTATCATATGACTCACACTAGCACATCAAATTACATTAATTTTCCCACGCAGGGGAGCGGACATTTCGTTTACAAGGGGGCAATAGCCCTGCAGAAGTGAAAAATCCTCAGATTTTTCTAAGGTACAATTATGTACATCCACATGTACATGGAGTTGCCACCTAGTCGAAATAGGTGGGCAACAGACCCACAGCAAAATACAATTTCTGGGTTTGAGGAAAAACGGTTTTCGCAACAAAACGAATTGGTAAAATGGGTAACAACAACCCTCTGACAGCAATTTGATTTTCAGAAACTTCTATGGGCTTCACGTGGGAAAAATAGACTCAACAAACACCCAAAAATCGTGGGTTTCTTCTCCCACTCGTTGTGCAACACAAAAAACGGGTTTTCCCTGTCGGGTAATGAGGAAACAACAAAAAAAACGTCAAGGGAAGAGCCCATCCACAGAGCATTGCCAAATCGACCTCCCAACCATGGGGTAAATGAAGAAAAGTGCTAAAACGTGGATGGGAAAATGCACAGGAGCTCCAAAAACGCGAGGAAGAGAAAAACGTGAATGCATGAGGAAATGGGCAGTAATTTTGGGCATTTACTTGGCTTATAAGTCAAAACACGTTTTTCCAAAAATGGGTGCTTTGCCCAATTCGAATTTTGACCTCCATACCTTTCCCATCCCAAGGAAATAACTTCCTCAACCAATTTCTGGCAGTAGTAAATGATTGGGTGAATAAGACAAGAAAGGTAGTTGACATCTTGTTGGGTTCTCCCTTTGACATTTAGCTTTTCCCCATTGGCTCAGAGGTTTGAATACCCCCCCCACCTTA
Organism: Pseudotsuga menziesii; assembly: GCA_001517045.1. NCBI lineage: Eukaryota > Viridiplantae > Streptophyta > Pinopsida > Pinales > Pinaceae > Pseudotsuga > Pseudotsuga menziesii. Next base: position 170,233 of record LPNX010437538.1, read on the forward strand.
TCCTTAGGAAATCATGCCCCCATCTCTTTAATGTTGCATTGACATAGCTGGTTGTGGGTATTTTAATTAAATTGCATATTTACATGATGTCCAAAATTATAAAGTGCCTGGCTAGCACGAAATACCATCGGCATCAATTTTAATCGCCGAAACATAAAACGCTAAATCGATGGTGGGGCTTTTCGCTTTAGCTCCACACCATGATTAATTACAATATATGCATCATATACATTTTTAATGCAAACGGGGTCAAAACAGGGGTATTACACGAGGCAATTTATTTTAAACTCAGTAGTGCATAACAAAATTGTTTTTTAATTGCTACGTTGCTTAAATCTTTTCTCTTATGGTACTTCGGTATAGGGCAGTGGGTAAGTATTCAATTTACTTTTGCAAAACTTAAACAAAGCACGAAATGATGAAGAAAAACAACTACGTTAACAACATATAAAGAAAACAGAAAAAAAGACATCGACACAAATCTCCCCAAGGGGGATGGGGATCGAGCTCTAACGAGCGTACTCAAAATTTATTTTTGCTTTTAAAATGATGCGAAAGAAAGTGCACTTTGGTCCTCAAATTGGGATCCAAAGGCTTACAACTTGTGAAAATAATAATTTTTATGTGAGGGGGAGCTTCATTTGTCTTCTTTTTGTTGATTTTGTGAAAATTTTGCCAGAGCTTCCCTCTCTTTTATCGCAAACCTGCAAAAAACAGCCAACAAATGTTAATGGAGTGTGCCAAAAAGCACTTTAAGAGTGCTTTTGGAAAACTTCCAAAGTAACAACTGACTATAAATACTTCCAAAGTAACAACTGACTATAAATAAAAAGGAAAAAAACTAAGGAAAGCTAGAAAGCTTGCCTTCTTAGGATCTTTGCTTGCCTCTTGAAAAGAATAGCAAGCAAATCTCAAGCGCTATATGCCAAATAAATCAAATGAAAGCTCTTTAATCTTCTTAACGAAGTACTTTGAAATTTTAACTTTAAACTTGCGAGAAGAAGGCTAGATCTATTGTTTAAAAGAACAACTTGTAATCACGCAATAAGATCTAGATTTGGAAATTTAAATCTACTTTATATATGTCTTTAAAATGTAGATCTAAGCAAAGTAACGGTAACCAAAGTAAATTTGAAGATTTTTTGGATTAAGAAGTGATAGAACCGGGTGGAGCAAGAAGTAGAAAAGGGCTGGTGATGCCTCCTTTGGTGAGATCCGAGGGATGATGCTTCTTCTTTCGAAATTACTGGAGAAGAGGGACAGTCCACTCGCTCATCAAATGCTCCAGCTCGGGTTTCCTGTTAAATACCTTCAACAAAATGCAAAGGGGATTAAAAGCACTCGTGTGAAATAATAATAAGATAAGCAGTATTATAGATCCATACAAGAAATCATATAAAACTTGGTAATCTAATATATTCCACAATAAGAAGTAACCTAACAAGAATCACTTCCTATTCTTACCGAAATGTAAATTTCCTTACAAAGACAAGTAATCCCAATAATTGGAAAATATGAAAGGAGTTGATACAGATTACCTCAATAATTTAGCAAAAAGACAACATCTACCAAACATCTATGGATCCCACACAGAAATTGCCTCCAAAGGCTTTTATTAACAATTCTCAGAAAAAATATTACAACGTATGGAACCAGAGGTTCAACCTTCCGATCTCAAACAATGGAGAAGTGTGTTATCGCATATATAGTAGTCGGGCTAACATATTCTATTTTCAAGATTCTAGTACACTTTTCAGCCAGTTCCCTTACATATGAGATGTTGAGATGAGCATCTATGATGGATCATTATTTGATGATGGACTATTGTACTCTCTTATGCCATGTTCGAGTCTCAGGAAACTCATATTTGAGGACTGATGTAGTCATTTAGCCAGTTGCAGAGCAGTTAGTAGTGCCCAGGGTTGCATTAGTGTTTTCTCATTGGACAGATGTTGGTTCAGATGAATTATTTACATGTTTATGACTCAACTTATGTCATCTTGTGTTATGGTTATCATTGCTCTTATACTCATTTTTGTGACATGTATTAGCATTTAGTGTCATGATCTGGCGGTCATATAAATATGTGGACTTGGATGTATTGATATTATGCATGTATGTCCCTACTCAGACCTGGAAGTTCTTGATCTATACTCATTGGTTTTATCCTCCTTAGGGAGAATAGAGGTAGTCATTCCCACCATACTTTGGCTTGCTAGTGTTGGTTTCATTATTCACTATCTCCACTCATCCATTACCTTCCAATTGTGTTTCCAACCCGACTTACTACTTGTGGGATGGAGGACCTTTCCCCACTAGAGCCTCTTTGTTGGACAAGCTTCCCTGTTTATTTGTGTCTCGGCTCTGAGTTGCCTAGGTTGTGTTGGCTAAACCTAAAACAAGTAGCGTTGCCTTCAATGCAACGTATTTTGAAATGAATGAATATCTTATGAAAAACCCCATTCATGAAAAGTAGTGTTTTTAAACATACATGAATGAAAGGCAAGCCTAATGAAATTGGCTTTGAAGTACATTGAAATGAATATCTTAAAACATTCATGAAAAGTAGTGTTTTTAAACATACATGAATGCATGAAGCCTCAATAATAAAAATCCGTGTAATAAATACATGGACCAAGGCTATGGAAAATTAAAGGCCCAAAAAAGCAATGGTTCTTAAAAGTTATATCCAAAGATTGCTGGCCTCACTTGTATTGATTTGGATTGTGAGCATTTGTCAAAGTGAATACGCACCTCTGAACGTAACTTATCCATTTGTGAGACACTGCCATCTCTCCTGTGTTGTTGCTTGTCCGGCCTATGCTAGAGTGAGTATCCCCTTTCTATATCCAAAGTGTCACAATGTTGAGTTAGTAGTCACCCTTCAGCCTAGCCTATTGAATTTTAGCCTTCACCCTTCACTAGCAAATTGATTACAACTATGAAGTGAGTATGGTCTTGAAAGTCTGGTCTGAGTTATAATTAATAAATGAAACCCTTTGTATTTGGTTGATAGATTGCCAGTGAAATGATTGCTACTTGTTATAATTGTTATTTGAATGATTTGTAGAGCATGTCTTAACTTTTAAACACTTGCAGCAGATGGATGTTAGCATGGGTTATATTATTGACCATTTACAAATCATTATTTTTATCTGTTTGGGCATATTGGATAGTATTCTTGATCATGCAGAGATCTGTAGGGTGTATGAGTATGCACCTTAGATGGATTTGGATTCCCTAAGTTCAATGAGATAGCTTGTTTTCAGTTCCGGGCAGTTACAGGGATGATTTGGCTCAATGTACCATTCTGGTGCATTTTTACCTTGTTGGAGGGCCTGCCTGAGTAGAGAGATGATTTATTTGGTTCTCCTAGGGCGCTGTATGAGGAGGGGGTGGTCCAACCACTTGATTTTACCATATTACCCCCCTCCCAGAGATCTTGGTGGGATCAGTTGGATAACGCAGGCACCCTAGTAAACAGTTTTGGGCATAACACGTTTCTCGAGGCAAATAAAAAATAATTAAAATGGCTACTGAAGAATTCGATTTCGGCTACTGAGGCAAGGAAATGGCATGGGATGAGTTTTGATGACGAGTGTGATGCCTTCCACTCCTTCTCCAGCAGTTGCAACACTTGGATGGATCCACATCCATCTATCCAACATATTTTATTATTCTCTGGAGCTTTTGGAGGCTCACGATTTTCTCAGAAAGGCATTATTTTGCACTTAAAAAATTATATTATTTTTATTGTGCCATGGGGACACACTAGGAGAGTTAGTTAACACTCCATGGATCCACCATGAGTTTTATTTATTTTTTATTGAGTGGGATCCCCTCTTTTAGGTTGATTTGGTCCATTTTTAGATTATATTATTGTATTGATCCATGTACTCTATGTTGAGCTCATCTCAATCGTTGATTAGAACATTTTTATCTTTTAATCTTAGCCACCTGTTTGAAAAGTGGTTAGGATTTTGGTTCTCTCATTTCTATTTAAAGGAGAGAGCTTCTCATTTGTAAAGGGTCTTTGGCTCTTGGATTTGGATAATAGAAAAACTATTCTTGTGGAAATTTTTAGATCTCCTTTGTATCTGGTGTTCTTCGATGGTGATTGGAAATTCTATTGCTTCCTAGCATTTGGATATTTTTGTGAGATTTATATTTTTTTGGGAAACATTGTCTTGTCTGCAGGAGGGCGACTTCAACTTGGGCGTTTTTGCAGGGGGTTCCTCAACTCGCTTGGCTTGGATGCGCTTGTATTAGGGAGTTTTCATTAGTATCAATGCGGTCTATGATTTCATCTTGCTATTTTTCTGTAGCATTTGTTTTTTTCTCTTGATGCATCAAATCTGATATGGTTGACGTTTGTTGTGTAGGAGAGAGGGCACAGTGGCTTCCTTGGGCAAATCGTTTTACATAGAGGCTTGCATCAAATCTTCTCAAATTGATCGGAACGACATATACCATTATCATCAAGGCATCTACAAGGTTTTCCAGGTAAGATCTACAGGTTAGTTCTTCTTTTCTAGATCTCAATCCATTGACATCTTCATTTTCATGTTAAAACCCTAAATATTAAAAAATAAAAAGATATTATAGATCAAACCGCTTGATCTCGGGGCAAACCATTTCTGGGTTTCGTAGATCGGGTCAAACCCTACGTGGGTCTTCAAAAACGTTTTTCTAAAGTGACTCCAGTTGGCCCAAATCCCAAGGCACTTTTCTCTAAACCCTAAATATTAAAAATAAAAAAATATTATAGATCAAAGCACTTGATCTCGGGGCAAACCATTTTTGGGTTTTGTAGATCGGGTCAAACCCTAAGTGGGTCTTCAAAAACGTTTTGCTAAAGTGACTCCATTTGGCCCAAATCCCAAGGCATTGTACTCTAAACCCTAGCGCTACCCTTCATGTTGCCCCCTTCTCTCGCGATTTGATCTTTTCCTTGTGGCTCGAGTACTTTGATACTGTTATACCTTCGTTCGAGTCTATCGTGTGGTACTAGATAGCCCCAATCCTGTTCTTACCCTCCCTGCATTGGTCACATTTCCCAAGGCAGTGGATATCTTCATCTATTGCTAGTACCCCGATTCTTGATCTAGTAATAGGCTTATAAGTCACTTGCATTTCAACCTTCGATCACATTTCAAGTTACATAAACCTCTTGATCCAAACCATAACTCACCTTGTGACTTTATCCATAGATCTAGGGTTTACTCCACCTTACACCTTACGTACTTCAACTCCATTTGATTTGATCTGGTGTTTAGGTCTGATCTCTCCTATTGGGAGTAGATCTGGGTCTCCCCCATAGTTGTCTTATGTTAAGATAATATCAAGTGAAGATTGCTTCTATTGGCGTGGCAACCATCCATTTGGGAGTCGAGGCTATCTTGGTTCCACCTCTTTAGTTGCCCTTCCCTCTACCATCCATCCTGGATCCACCTCATAGAGGCAACTACAAGTTTGGTGATAACAAAGTGACCTGCTTAAATAGGAAAAGAGAGACCCAGGGGGGCCTCATCAATACTGAAGATCAACCTGGAGTGTAACTGAGTTGAGCTGAGCTGAACTGAACCAATCAAAAAAATCGGTGGGGTGAGTACTAGTTTAACTGAATAGTTGGTATGGAAGAGGTGCCACCTTAGATGAGGTAGGAAACCTCAACCTACCAATCAAGCCACCTCACACACCCAACTTGCATTGTTATCTCATGGGAATGTGTACGGATTCCAAATATGACATGAGCAATCCACCAACAAAATACATGCTTGTTTTTCCACCCTTAACTTATGGCAAGTTTATTAACCCAAGTCAAAGTTTAAAATTAATAAATAGTGGAAGGGGTCCACTCCCACGCTCGCGGCCTCAATTAGCTTGATGTCACCCTCTACTCATGTGAGTGTATTCAACTACCTCATGCGCCTCCACTATCCAAAGTTTGAAACATTTAATTCCAAATTGGTTTAAGCCAAGGTAATGTTTTAAATATGAAAGGGGCTCCACCCCTTCGCCATACCATACTTGCGACTTCCTCATAAACTTGACGTCACCATCATGTTACAACTTGGTTCATTTTTTTTTTAAACCAAAGTTTGACCTCATATGAGTGGATGTATAAATCGCTAGTCACATGGGACCCTTGCCATGTCACTCAAATCAATTTTTAATTGATTTTGATTTCTTTTAAAAAATTGACTTTAGTGTCAATATGTCCAAATTTAGCATTAAAATGCCATCTTGATGCACTTTTAACCAAATAACACCTCACCAGGTGCTTCGGCTGCTCGACTGATGTGCAAAGTGGTCCTTGGGGTAAAGAGTATGCTCTGAGTGTCAAAGCGAGGATCCCCATGTCAGAAATGAACTCCGTATCTGACTTTTATTACAACTTGAAGTTTTTTAATTAAACCATTAAAAATGACTTCAAAAACGGGAAAAAAATATTTTTTGCGGAAACTAACGAAACTTTGGGGGGACCTAGTACATGTCCATACGACTCAATTCGAATGCCTAGCATGTTGAAAAACACCGACTCGAAGGCTCTAATAACCTCCTAAGGCCGAAACACCAAGATGACTACCCCAGCTTTGGAGGTGTGAGTGAAAAACTCAGAAATTATTAGTCACTTGTTCAACAACCAATTATAACCAAGGGAAAAAACACTCTGGGCTAGTCAGCTTGATGCTTATGTCTGGGAAGCCGAGCTTTTTATAAAAAATTAAATGCTAGGACATTTTTTACAATCTCCCTAAGGGTGTATGAACATGTGTTACAAAAAGTAAAATAGCCATGAAGGTCTGAAAGAACTTCTGAACTCTGAATATGAACAAGTATCTTGTTCATCATTGTCGGCTCACTGAAGTCCCAACTAGGTGCAGCCTAGTCGGTAACATCTGGCTCCAACTGTGGGACATGTGATTGATCTAAACCTCGTGGAAATCGATCATACAAGAAACCTAGAATCTTCGGTTCCTGCACAAAAACTAGGATAAGTCAGTCACATGTATATAGATAACCAAATGAAACAAAATAAGCGGCAGTATATGATACAAAATTGATTTTTTATTTTTATTTTATACAACTAATATACAGAAAATAATGTACAAAGTAGTATACAGAAAATGAACTAAGCTAAGAAATCAAATGTGAAGAGAGGTTTAAAGAGTGATGATACAAAGATGCCCCCATGGGCATAAAATATTTTCACTGAAAAACAGTTTCAGAATCTGTTCGTTGACAGGCAGACTCTACTTTTCCCCGTCCATGTCATTGAGATAAAAAGAGTTGTCACCCGCCACATCATGAATGATGTAAGGGACCATCCATAAACTATCAAATTTTTCGTGCTTTCGCGACTTTTCTCTCCGTTTGTCCAAAAGTAACACTGTGTCTCCTGTCTAAAAAACCCTTGGTTTGGATGATTTGTCAAAATTTCTTTTAACCTTATCCTGATTTTTAATACTCTGATTAACAACCCTGCTTCTGACCTCATCCAACTTTATCAGTTCATTTTTTCTACTCTGAAAGTCATCTTGATCTGAACCTGAATCTTGCAGAGTCTGATACACTGGTAACTGAAGATGAATAGGCAAAGTCACATTCATGCCATAAACCAACTCAAAAGGAGATTTTCCCGTTTCACTTTTCTTAGTGATTCTATCTGCCCAAAGTGCAAACTTGATTTTACTATCCCATGCCTTCTTGTTGTCACCAACAATCTTTTTTACGATAGTCATCAAGTTTTTATTGCTTGACTCAGCCAGACCATTTCCCTGGGGATAGTAATTTGAGGTATGGGATAGGATAATGCCATATTTAAAGAAAAATGAAGACATTGCTACTGAACTGAAAGCTTTGGCATTATCTGTGGTTATCTTAGCAGGCACCCCAAATCTAGTGATGATTTTGTCTTCCAGGAAGTCGATAACCACTTTCTCGGTTGCTGCTTTAGTAGGTATGGCCTCTACCCACTTGGTAAAATAATCTGTCGCTGTTAAAATCCAAGTATAACCATTACTTGAATTGTCTTTAAATTTCCCAATGAAATCAAGGCCCCATTGCTGAAAAGGGGCTTGGATTACTAATAGCTTTAGGGGTAACGCAACAAGTTTCTGTTTTCCTGTGAAAAGTTGACATTTCTGGCAATTCCTAACAAACTTGTGCACATCAGTGAATAAAGTGGGCCAATAATATCCGGCTCTAAGGATCTTGTGAGCTGTGGTTTTGGCTGCAAAGTGGCCACCACAAAATCCTGAATAAAACTCCTCCAGGAGTCTTCAAGATTCTTCTTCATCCACACACCTAGGTGTGAGACGATCCAGGTTTTTCCAAACCAATCACTCCTGTGTGAGGCAGTACTTAGTGGCTTGCAGTCTTAGTGACCTTCTCTTGTGGCCAATTAGATGATCGAGACATGTTAGGTTGAGGAGGTAGAATATAATGTCTGCATACCACTGTTGTTGTTGAAGATGTTGAATTCTTGTTGAAATGGATGATGCTGGTGAACTGTTTTGACATACCATACCTAAGGCTTGTTCATTTCCCTCTGTCATCATCTTGGAAAGTCCTTGCCCCTTGATTAATTTAGTGGGTTTGATCTCCAAGTCATATTCTTGGATCTTCGATACCCACTTTCCCCTTATACCAAGGCGATGTTGTTGAGACAATATATCCTTCACTGTTGAATGAGGGACATAGCCAACCACTTTGGAGTAACCTATATAAGTTTTGAAGTGTTTTAAAGGTTTGACAAGGGCATAGGCTTGTTTTTCCATGGTAGTGTACTTGAGTTCAAAATTCTGTAAGGATCTACTCATGAATGCAATAGGCTGTTCCTGACCCTCCTTGTTCTTTTGCAACAAAACTCCGGAGATTGTGTCTTCCGATGCAAATGAGAAAATCTGGAAATCTTTGGAGTAGTCTGGACTTATCAAAACATGGGACCTAGAGATGCAGTCTTTTGTGGATGCAAAAGCTTCTTTACCTTCTTTATCCCATTCAAACTTAGCATCTTTCTTGAATAGCTTTTGCACAGGTTTCATCAATTTTGCTAAGTTTGGTATGAATCTCCTTATAAAGTTGATCTGACCATTAAAGGACTGTAGGGCGTTTTTGTTATGGGGTAGGAAGACCTTCTTTATAGCTTCTACTTTCTCTGGGTCAATTTTGACTCCATCTTTGGAAATGATGTGTCCAGGAAACTTACCCTTATCAACTCCAAGTGTTGACTTCGCTGGGTTCAACGATATGCCAAACTTCTTGCATCTCTCAAACACTTTTTTGAGATGAGATACGTGGTTAGATCTTTCTTTTGAAAAAACAGTAAGGTCATCCTAGTAGATTTCTATTATTTTCCCAATTAACTCATTGAAAGCATAATCCATGGCTCTATGGAATGTTGCACCTGCATTCAAAAGACCAAAAGACATCCTTAAATGCTCAAATGTTCCCCAAGGTGAGGTGAAGGTGGTTTTGTGTCGATCCTCCTTTTTTACTAGCACCTGGTTATATCCTGAGAAACCATCTAGCATGGACATTGTTGTCCGCCGATTGCACACCAGCAGCAGAAATCTTCCGAAAGCTGTCTCCTCACTTGAGAAAGTGGGAGAGGTGTGACCTTGGGGGCAAGCACAGAGCTAGGTACTGTCACCTACTCCTAGCTCCTCCGTTTACGCTGACTCCTAACGAAGCCAAGGGGGGGTAGTCCCTAACAAAGAGTTTTCTAAGGCTCAATGTGGTTAAAGTGTTTTAATTAGTTGCGGATGCGGATGGGTGTTATTTAGGAGTTATTATGATTAGAAGTGTTTGTTATCGTGAGTTTGACACATAATAAAAAAAGCAATCCACGTTGCTAACAAGAGATTTAAAAGATGAGTAATGATCCCAGACTTTAATTATGCATTCAGAGAAAGAAATTATAATAAACCATAGACAATTGATCAAATAATATAATTATGCAATTTAAAAAAGGACCAGTGCCTGATGGAGTCAATAATGTTGAAATGCGCAAGAGAATTAAATACAAGTCTAGAAATCAAACTAGTGAATGTTAGGTGATGCGAGTGCTCCTGGTAGGTTTTAAGGATTTTATGTGCTCTTGATTAAGGTGTCAACGAAGGTTTGTCAAACGCCGAGAGAATCTTCTAAGTTCACTCCGTTGAAGACATGTCGGGCCTGCCCAGTATCCCAGGCTGGTATTGCAAAGATTGACCAGCTAGCTGAGAAGCTTAGACAGCGGCGTTTCGGCGCCTCTACTAGGAAGTACTTTGGAAAATTCCCTACAACGCTGGTGCGTTGGTTGCGGGGTGTTAAATTTTATTAAGTTATTCTTGCAAGGTTAAAGATCCAGTGCCGTTTCTGGGTACTCCGATCTGAGATCGGTCAGAGCATACTCCGGCAAGGAGGGAACAAAGTTAATTGATTAAGGGATGTGTGTTGCAAGTTTTATTAAATCAGTTAATTAGGACTCTCCGACAGAGAGCGCTCTTGACCCTGTCTTATGACAGTGGTTCAAGAGGCTTAGCTAATCTAAGATGCCTAATGCAGGGGTATGCAGTTCTATGAATGCTCTTCGATAGAGAGTGTTCTTGACTTTTGTTACTGCAAGCTCAAGAGTCTTACTTAATTCGTTAAATTTTGAAAGAAGAAATAAAACAATAAAAATTTAACTACTCAAGAGTCTCTTTCAGGCTTTTTAGGGCCCTAATCGGGAAAGCAAGGGGTAAGTATACAGTAAGAAATATGCCACGTTCAATTTAAACAATCAAAACAATATTTTAAACTCATTTTCTATGGACAATAAATTAATCAAAACATGCACTACTTGATTATGATTATGCAATTTATCCTACCCTATTCTACCATTAGCAATTTAAACAAAAATGAAAAGCATGATAGTGAGACGATACAGGCTTCCCCCAAATGGGGGAAGAAGGGTGTGGGAGCCGTAATCCCACTTGCTTTTTATTAAGTTTACAATTTTTTGATGACTTGTTCTTTGCCTTTTTCCTGAAAGAACAGGGAGAGAAAGGGATGGAGAGAAGAGGGAAAATTGTTTTTTTGTTTTTGCTTGCTCCCTTGCTTGCTTAAGGCCTTTGGGCTTTTCTCGATTCTTCCTGCAAATAAGAGCTTTAAACAGTTCAAATGTTATGCATTAATCAAAATTTTAAAGACAAAAAACTACAAACTAGACTCTAAAAGAGGGGTAAAAACCAGCGATGAAAGAGGAAAGAGAGAGGAGAAAATCCAAGAAAAAGGGAAAGAGAAAAGGTAAAAGAGGGCTGTCCTAAAGGTGAAAAAGAGGGCTGTCCAAAGGTAAAAAGAGGGTTGTAAAACAGTAAAAGAGGGCATTGAACTAAGTGAAAAGAAGGCTGTCCAAAAAGAAGAAAAAGAGGGCTGTCCAAAGCTAGAAAAATGGGTGAAAACTAAGGAAAAAGAGGGCTGTCCAAAGGGAAGAAAGAGGGCTGCAAAATAACGTGAAAAGATGGCAGCGAAGAAGAAGAAGGAAAGGCAAGCCAAACAAGGCAATGGGAAAGAAGCCTAAGGATTGAAAGAAGTAAACTAGGGCTTCCTAAGTAACAGGTAACCAAAAGAACATTATCTTGTGGATGGAACACAAGAGAGAGAGAGTTACTTCCAGCTTTCTTTTTGAAGCAAAAGATGACGAACCCTGTAGGTCCTGCAATTAAAAATGTTAAATTCAAATGGTTGTTTTGAAGCATGGGATAGAAGCAGCTGAGCTCACACCCTTCTACAATCTGTGAAGCTTGAATCTCCTCAAAACTTAAAATAAGAAGTGAGATAAAATATATGCTAGTATGTTAGGCAAATCAAATCAAGATCAACATTTTGTATTACTTACTACTCATGTCCATCAAAATATCGATTTACTTTGCATAAATAACCAAATTGAAACTACAAAGGGCTATTCTACTGTGCCAACAATGGCCTTCTTGAGCTAGCAAAATATTTAATCACATACAAGTATTTAAAAGAGATGAGTTAGAGACAATATCACCTCAACCATGAGGAATCCAACACAATCAAAAGCCCATAGACCTCCAAAGTCGAATATCTTTATTAACAAAGCCAAAGCAAAATGCTTGATACAATTTTTTTAGAGTAACTTTAACCTAAAAATTCCATCCCGATAGAGCTAAATAAGCCTCTATTTATACAATGAAAGAAGAACCCAAAACCCTAAAACCAAAAAAACCAGACCTAACTGGCTCGGCACACCGTTGAAAGACCAGACCTGAAGAAGATGAGCTGGGAGTGAGGGGAGGCCTCCACCTAGGCAAGGCACCCCCACTCCAACCCTAGGCGTTGAAATCAAGCTATAGAAGGAGCCACACGTGTGAAAGACGCCCTCATGAGGAAGAGGGGCGTGAGGATGAAGAGGGGCGTGAACAAGCTGAAGAGAGGCATGGGCTAGGTAAGGAAGAGCTGCTGTTAGGTCTGGAGGAGCCACTGCCGGTGTAAGCATCAGTCCCTGCCTCGATCAAATCATCAAACCAATGAGTGCTCTCCATCTAATCCAATTTGGGAGTTTAGCTGGAGATGACAAGTCCGTTAACTGAATATATCTTTATTGCTCACTTAATGCTGACTGAAGCTGAGTTATGATAACTCCAATCATCATAAATGCCCATTGACATGTCATTTAGCCTTTTATTTCACTGAATTTGGATTAATTTGGAGAGTTTTGAATTTTCTCCAAAATATTTTTTTTTAATAAAAACTCCATTTTTCCCCAAAAATGACTTTTTTGAGAAAATGTGCATTATGTGTCCGATTGATGATCTAAAAGTTGGATCTGACTGGCTGGCCGATCAAGAATGATTTTTGGCTTAAGGTTAGAGCCTTCAATCACTGAATTCGGGGTCTGGATGACTAACTTATTACAAACGAGATTTTTCCATTTAATTTATGGAAAAATTAATTAAAAAACGTAGGGAAATAATTAAAAAATTAAAAAATATTTTTTTAACGCGTCCGGTAAATTTTTTTCGAAATTTTTTTAATGGTCCTATTGACTTAGGACATGACTATGCTCTACTCTAATAATGCTTAGTAGGTTAATATACACTTAGTTGGGCTCTAATAACCCCCCAAGGCCCAAAATTCAAAATCGGGCATTCCAGCTTTGGAGGAAGCGGGAGAAAACCTCGTCAATTATACTCAGCTATAGGCAAAGCATAATTGTCAAGGGAAAAAAACTCCCTGGAATACCTTAGTTGAGATTCTACGTCTTAGGAGACCGAACCATTCAAAACACCCTACTAGCACATTTTATTACAAACCCCGCGGGGCCATAGGTCAAAATTATTCAAAATGAAAAACTGGCTAGCCAAAATTGGCTAGACACAAAGACGGATCAACTGATACACTAGAATCAAACATTGGACATGTTTGTCAACTGACGGCTCCTCAGGTAACTCAACTATGGTACAAAAAAGTCGGTAACAGACATTAAACCAGATCTAGTTACTCTTTGCAGTAATGTTTCCATATTAGGTAGAGGGTAATTGTCTTTTATGCATGAAATATTCAAGTTTCGAAAATCGATGCATATCCTCAACTACCCATTCTTTTTTCTTGCCACAACCAAGTTTGAGCACCATGACGAATGTCTTGTAGGTGCAATGATGCCAGCTGCCAACATTTTCTGTAGTTCTTTTTGGACCATGGAGGCCAACTTGGGATTTATTCTTCTAAGTTTTTGCCAAAAAGGTTTAGCTTTTGACCTTAGGGGGATAGTATGTTGGAATACGTCATCCCGATAGGCTTTTAACTCATCATATGTAAAAGCAAACACATCTATGTACTACTTTACTAACTCTATTAAAATTTAAATCCTTTCTTTCTTTATTAGAAGTACCTTTTCCAATTTTTATATTTCTTGGTTCTTTGTCAGTACCAATGTTTATTTCTATGTAATCATCCAACTTTATTGCTTCTTTCTTTTTATATCTCTCCTGTCTATCAAAAGTATGCCCCCATCCAATAACATTCATGGGAATAGGGTTTCTTGGCTGAGCCTCTTTTTCAACATGAGAACTTTGCTCATCCTGATAGTTAATTTGACAGTCGAAAAATTCATGCATATTGTTAATATATCTTATGATCTGATCGTCATCTTGAAAAACTTGCAAATGATCAAGGTTATCGGGGACTGAAGGCCTGAAATTTATTTCAAATTTTCCATCTCCTTTTACCATTTCTTCTGTTAACTCTAATGCCGAAGCTGCAACTGCAAGTCTATTTGCCTCACTATTTTCTGCGCGGGGAACCGCTATAAGGTCTAATGCACTGAAATACTCCATGATGGCCCAAACTATATTTCGATACTTTTTAAGCCTTTCACTTTTACATGCAAAAGTTTTCTTAACTTGGGAAATAATTAGATTTGAATCACCTTTGATACTTAACACTCTTATACCCATATCTTTAGCAATCTCATGTCCTAAGACTAGTGCTTTATACTCCACCACATTATTGGAAGAATCAAATTCAAGTCTGTAAGCAAAATTGAATTTCTTGTTTGAAGGTGAAGTTAGGATTATACCGACTCCTTTTCCAGTTTTGGAAAAGGCTCCTCAGACTCCTCATCATTAGCCTTTTTTCTGATGGGTATAAGATAATTGGCATATATAGCATGGTTTCCCAAGTTTTATGTTTCACAAATATACTCATTATCTGGTTCATCAGGATCTTCTACATGATACTTTCTTTCCTTTTCTATATATAGCTTGAGATGTGCATCTTCAGAAGCAGGAATCATGGCGTAAGTCCAGTCCATTTGAATAGATCCTCCCAGAGATGCAGCGCATTTTTTTGACAATAACATTCCCCATCTGTCAGGAACATCTATGACCACTATGTCCATGGTTACACCTATGTCAGGGTACGGTGCTAGTTTGACTGGAAAATTTAGAATTATACCCACAACATCGATTTCCCTTGAATCCATTACGCATACATTCTGGTAAGGCTTTGAGATAGTTAAGCCCATTTGTTCCTTGACTTTTCTAGTCATGATGTTTGATGATGCACCTGAATCAAGCATGCAATTGTGCAACAATTTGTTCTTTGTAATCAAAGAAATGTAGAAGGCAGGATGGTCTTCTTTATTAGGATCCCTACTATGCAAGATGATGGGGACATCTTCATTGAAGTTACTTAGTTTCTTGGACAAATCTTCTTTAGATTTATCCTTCTCATTTTCTTTTGAGTTGACCAATTTCTCTTTAGGCTTCTCAATAGTTGTTTCCTCAGTTTTTTCAACTATATTTTCCTTAGGTTCTGCTAAGGTTTTCATGAAAATATCTCTTTGACTTGGAATTTTGAGGATCTCGATTACAGGGACATAAATCTTAGCACTGGACAACCAATTACCCAAATCGATGTTTAGATCAAGAGGGGCAGGAGTTTTTACCTTTGGCATATGCTGACTTGACTTGGTTGGGACCATGTTTTTCTTCCTTTGATAAACCACCCCTTTGTACCTCTCCATAATCTGTTCAAGTGAAGGCTTTTCACCAAAAATCTTAGTAGCATTATCCTTTTCCTGACTGTAGTGCTTGGCTTGCTTCCATTTTTCTTTTGAAATATAATGAACTTGCCCTACGTTGTTTATGTAGTCATGACTTCTAGGATGTCCAACAAAGTTATTCATTTCCATTTGTTCTTGTTCCATAATGTAGCAGAATTTTGGACAAGTAGTTTCTTCATGAAGCTCATCACAAGGCTGACAATAGGGAGGAACCTCATCAATCACCATGTTGTTTGTTTCAAGTTGATTTGGAGGTCTTTGCTCATAAGGAGGATACTTCTTTTTCCACTCCTGGTTTTGTCTAGGCTGGAAGTTTTTATGATTTTGAGAAATCTGTGCTTTTTCCATGTTGTTTATCCTATTTTGCATAGCACTCATTTGGGAGGTACAGTTTATCATTATTTGTTTCAACATGTCAGCTACCTCTTTCATTGATTCCTTGCCTTCATCTTTTCCTTCAGGTTCTACTGTCTTTCCTCTAGTATCCCGAGTTTTGGAAGATGAAGTGGTGCCTCTAACAAATCTTGGAATGTTAGACTTTCCTGCAGATTGCATATTTCTGTTTATCTTCTCAGCTATTTCCATGGCTTTCTTTAGGTCGTCAGGTTCTTTGTCTCTAAGTTGGTACCTCATTTCTCCCTCGAATGTTTCTATGTAATATATGAGAATTGAGGAATCTAATGGTTTGATATCAGCCGGGCATCTGCCTACCATATCATTGAACTTTTTATTGAATCTTCTATTGTTTTGTTTTCCTTCTTTTTAGTGTTTTTTAAGGCAACCAAAAGGTGCCTTTTCTCTTTCTTATCCTCCCATCTTTTATTGAAAGCAGTTTCAAATTCCTTGAAGGTCTTGATACCGTCATCATTCAGGGAGGTGAACCATTCAAAGGCACTAGCTTCAACAGATAAGGCAAACAACCTCATCTTTACATCTTTATGGTTGACGTTGTGACACCATTTACTGTAGCATTGTGAAAAGGCCAACAAATGAGACCTAGCTGTTATAGCATTGTTTCCATAAAAAGATGGAACCTTCTCAATGGCTTTATCTGGGATGTTATGAGGCTGCCCAATTACGACAGAATAATCCAAAGGTTTAAACAAAGTACCCATGGTACTATGTGAATTATTTGATTGAAAAGTATCAACAAATAAAAGGTGAATATCTAAGATTGACTTAGATGAAAGATCGTCAAGGATCTTGCGAGAAGCTAGCTTGCTTTTCATCCTATGGTAAACCTTTTCAGGCTCAGGAGTGAACTGAAGCAAGCCTTAAGAGTTTCTTCTTGTAGAACGCCTTGGTAAAATTAAAGGTAGTGGAGTTGCCAGATGATTTGAGTAAGTTGATTAAACTACAACATTTATTAAACAAAGCGAAAACAAGAACTAAAACTCAAAAGTCGTACTCCGAGAATAGAAAGATTTATCCTCGGCAACGACGCCAAAATGTTGCCGCCTAATTTGCACCTCTGGTAACGTGGCATAAATCTTCAATCCATTGGGTGCGACCTTGGGGGCAAGCTCGAGCCAAGTGATGTCACCTGATACTTAGCTCCTCCGTCTAGGCCAACTCCTAGCGAAGCCAAGGGGGTGGACCCTAATGAAAAGTAAAATCTAGGGTTTTTACTCTACGAAAGAAATAATTGATTCTAAGAGTTTTAATATGGAATGGATGAAATTACAGATTACCAATTACTGCAAACAAGATTAACTCTAGCAACACTTTAACTCAAATTAGATACACAATATTCAATGACACATTGCGAGATTAACTTATGCAAATGGAACAGAATAGACCAGTGCCAAAATGAAAAGAGTGCTTGCAAATGTGGGTTGCTAGTGTAGTCTCAGTGAAAGTATTGCAGTGTCTCGGTTGGTAAATTTTAGATTATTAAATGAATTGATTAAGGAATGGGTAAATTCTTGGTTGATTTTATTTATGTGGTAATGATCTTGATTAGCTTAGGGGATGGGAACTGCAAATATACGCGGAGGTACGAGGAGTATGTCCAAAACCATTAACCGATGCGGCTCCCCGCAAGGAATATGTGGGCTGGTTGGAGTCTCTGAGACTAGTTCAACACTACACCAACAAGGGTGTAGCCTAACGACGTCTCGAGGTCACTGCCCAGTTGTTCTTGCTTCCTTTGTAGATTTTGCCACCGCAACGACTTAATTCGAGGCGTTGGATTTTTGCCTGGGGAGATTAATTTCGGGAGTGGAAACTAATTAAGCTAGTCACCTAAATCCCTTTATGATCCTACCAACCGATCAAACAAAGCTGCAGTGGAAGTAGAGCATACGGGGATGAAGGCCTTGTAAATATTTAAATGTCTTCAAACAAGTTTTCTGATTTAGAAAAAAGTAAAACCCAAGAGTCTCTTTCCAGATTTAGTACTCGGGCAAGCCCTTATCCATGAACTTGTACTAGGGAAAGCGAGGGGGTTTATTTTAAACTCAGCAGTGTATAACAAAATTGTTTTTTAATTACTACAATGCTCAAATCTTTTCCCTTATGGTACTTCGGTATAGCGCAGTGGGTAAGTATTCGGATTACTCTTGCAAAACTTGAACAAAGCATGAAATGATGAAGAAAAACAACTACACTAATAGCATATAAAGAAAACAGAAAAAATGACACCAACATAAATCTCCCCCAAGGGGGATGGGGACCGGGCTCTAATGAGCCTACTCAAACTTTATTTTTGCTTTTACAATGATGCGAAAGAAAGTGCACTTTGGTCCTCAAATTGGGATCCAAAGGTTTACAACTTGTGAAAGGAATAATTTTTATGTGAGGGGGAGCTTCGTTTGTCTTCTTTTTGTTGATTTTGTGAAAATTTTGCCAGAGCTCCCCTCTCTTTTATCGCAAAGCTGCAAAAAACAGCCAACAAATGTTAGTGGAATGTGCCCAAAAGCACTTTAAGAGTGCTTTTAGAAAAATTCCAAAGTTTGCCCAAAAAATTCTAAGTAACCACTGACTATAAAAAAAAGGAAAAAACTAAGTAAAAGCACTATATGCAATCTTGCCTTCTTAGGATCTTTGCTTGCGAAAAGAATGGCAAGAAAATCTCAAGCACTATATGCCAAATAAATCAAATGAAAGCTCTTAAATCTTCTTAACCAAGTAGTTTGAAATTTTAACTTTAAACTTGCGAGAAGAAGGCTAGATCTAATGTTTAAAAGAACAACTTGTAATCACGCAATAAGATCTAGATTTGGAAATTTAAATCTACTTTATATATGTCTTTGAAATGTAGATCTAAGCAAAGTAACGATAACCAAAGTAAATTTGAAGATTTTTTGGATCAAGAAGTGATAGAACCGGGTGGAGCAAGAAGTAGAAAAGGGATGGTGATGCCTCCTTTGGTGAGATCCGAGGGATGATGCTTCGTCCTTCAAAATTACTGGAAAAGAGGGCGAGCCCACTCGCTCATCAAATGCTCCAGCTCGGGTTTCCTGTAAAATACCTTCAACAAAATGCAAAGGGAATTAAAAGCAGTTGTGTGAAATAATAATAAGATAAGCAGTATTATAGATCCATACAAGAAATCATATAAAACTTGGTAATCTAATATATTCCACAATAAGAAGTAACCTAACAAGAATCACTTCCTATTCTTACCGAAATGTAAATTTCCTTACAAAGACAAGAAATTCCAACAATTGCGAAATATGAAATGAGTTGATACAGATTACCTCAATAATTTAGCATAAAGACAACATTAACCAAACATCTATGGATCCCACACGGAAATTGCTTCCAAAGCCTTTTATTAACAATACTAAAAAAAAATATTACAATGTATGCAAGCAGAGGTTCAACCTTCCGATCTCAAACAATGGAGAAGTGACCTGCTTAAATAGGAAAAGAGAGACCCAAGGGGACCTCATCAATACTGAAGATCAACTCGGAGTGTAACTGAGTTGAGCTGAGCTGAACTGAACCAATCAGAAGAATCGGTGGGGTGATTACTAGTTTAACTGAATAGTTGGTATGGAAGAGGTGCCACCTCAGATGAGGTAGGCAACCTCAACCTACCAATCGAGCCACCTCACACACCCAACTCGCATTGTTATCTCATGCAAATGTGTATGGATTCCAAATATGACGTGAGCAATCCACCATCAAAATACATGCTTGTTTATCAACCCTTAACTTATGGCAAGGTTATTAACCCAAGCCAAATTTTAAAATTAATAAATAGTGGAAGGGGTCCACTCCCACGCCCGCGACCTCAATTAGCTTGACATCACCCTCTACTCACGTGTAATTCCACCCCATGCGCCTCTACTATCCAAAGTTTGAAACATGTAATTCCAACTTGGTTTAAGCCAAGGTATTGTTTTAAATATGAAAGGGGGTCCACCCCTTCGCCATACCATACTTGCGACTTCCTCATAAACTTGACGTCACCATCATGTTACAAATTGGTTCATTTTTTTTAAACCAAAGTTTGACCTCATATGAGTGGATGTATAAATCGCTAGTCACATGGGACCCCTGCCATGTCACTCAAATCAATTTTTAAATGATTTTGACTTCTTTTAAAAAATTGACTTTAGTGTCAATATGTCCAAATTTAGCATTAAAATGCCATCTTGGTGCACTTTTAACCAAATAACGCCTCACGGGGTGCTCTGATTGCCCGACTGATGTGGAAAGTGGTCCTTGGGGTAAAGAGTATGCTTTGAGTGTCAAAACGAGCATCCCCATGTCAGAAACGGACTCCGTATCTGACTTTTATTACAACCTGAAGTTTTTTATTTAAACCATTAAAAAATGGCTTAAAAAACATAATTTTTTTTTTTGCGGAAATTGACGAAACTCTAGGGGCATGTCCATATGACTCAGTTCAAATGCCTAGCATGTTTGTAATGTTTCGTTTTTGATAAGAAGGGAATAACTGAGGACTGATAGCACTAGGAGCAGAAAGGTACATTAATTCAATATTATTAAGTCATCAGTGTAGAAAGAAGGCCATTAGAGTTCATATCCTAAATCATGCAGAGCATGCAGGCCTTATTTATTCAGTATTAAAGTCAACTTGAAATTAGAATTGCATGCATGCAAAAGTGAGCATAAACCCTAAAAGTGACATGCAAACCCTAAAAGTGCGTAAGGATCTATTTAAGAAGGGTTATGGGACTAAAGGAGATATCTATTGTTATTGTTGATTGATTTTGGAGTTTCGAGCAGCAGCTGCGACAATTGGGGTTGGAGATGGTGTCTTCAACTAGCGAGGGTTCGGCAGTGAGATATCTGCCCTAGTCTCTTATTAGGATAGATCATTTAGGTTTAGCCATTGCATCAGTGATATACTATAATATTCAGAGATTGAAAACATCTTGAAGGGTTATTAGCAGATCCACGTTTTGCAGCCGGAAGTAGCAGGGAAAACACAGAAGGATTCTCTTGGACCACAAAACCCAGTCTTTCCTCCACATGTTAGCTTCCTCTTTCTTAGCAGGCCTATCCTACAGTATGCAGTGATTATTAGCCATTAGTTTGCTCACCTGGAGCAGTTATCAACCAAACAGATCAGTTGGGGGCGTGAGCAACAGAACTGCTAATCAAATCACTAGGGCACTTAGAGGCGGCCAAACCTCTGCATGTGCCAGGCCATCTCTTCGGCATCAGCAGACGGACAAACTCAGAAAGTTTAAGCCCGAACAAACCTCTCCTCTTACAAAAACGTCACCTTCAGTTTGGAGGGTTTTTACGGTACTGCAGGGCGGTAACACCGGAGGAAAAGAGCATTATTAGACCAGCCATCCGGATCCTTATGCATGCAGATATCTCTGGAGTCATTATCAGCAAGAATATCAGCGGTAAGTGTTAATTTCTCTCTGCAAAACACTATCCCTAATTCAGCTATATTTTAGGGCATTTTTGTATGGTGAGTTTGCATGCACAGTTATTTTGCAAATTTGTATGAGATTGAGTGTGCGAATCAGCACTATCATAGAACAATAGAGATTATCAGTATTTGGGATATTACAGTGGTATCAGAGCATGATCCTTGCCAGCTGTGGGCACATAGCAATTGAATAAACGTGCATGTTGATGCATGCGTGTACATGCAAATGCATGTCAGTGATGTTGGTGAAGTGCATGTCAGAACAAAGGTTTTTCTTTGCCAGCTTGTGAGAACATGAAGACAATGAGAAGGATTTTGACTGGAAATTGGGAGAGGTTAGCAGTACTTCAACACTTGCCTCGATATCAGGAGTATCTAGCCTTGGGTGATGAGGTATGCCAGCCCAAGGATTTGGATGAGGATCTCCTTAAAGGCATAGTTGGGGGAGGAAAGAAAGATGAGCATGAAGCACAGGTTGTTGGTGAGCTTCATTTGGAGTTAACAGTACATGATGAGGATGTGCATGAGGAGATCACATTAGAGTCGTTCTGTGAGTCTAGTGACACAAGCACATTCGCTAGTCAGATTGTGGACAAGCCGTGTGATGAGTTGGAGTTGGTACACTCTTCATCACCCAATTATGACAGGAAAAATACATGAGGTGCAAGGCAATGAGCACAACAGTTGAGACAGTGAGCAGTCACACATGGAGGTTAGGGAGAGTTTATACGTGCATGAGATAGAGCTTCCAGATGATAGTCATCGAAAGAAGATTGAACATGTTAAAGAAAGCATTCTAGCGATGAAAGAGAGGACCAAGATACTCCGAGACACCATAGTACAACGAGATGTTGAGCTTACAGTTCTTCGAGTTGTATGTACTGAGTTAGCGGTCAGGATTTCTAGTATTGAACAACAGTTAGATTCCTTGATGGGGCAACAGGAGAAACATACTATTGCATTTCAAAGCAGTCCTCTTAAGGAGTACATAGACATGGCTTGCAGTAGCTTGAGTCCACATTTGCATAATGGTGGATGGTTTTTACAGGTTGGTGAGGATCGAGAAATTGACCAGCAGTATATGAGCATTCCAGTTGAAATCAGAAGGGCAAAATGTCAGTTTGGTAGGATTATTCCTTGTGATGGTGCTTATGGACAAGGTACTTTTCAGGGGTTGGATTGGAGAGAGATTAAGAGTTGGTGTCCTATTGAGTGGGCGATTCTTGGGAAGACATTCCTAGCCAAGGGTATAGTCCCACAAGAGCCTTCAGATATTTGGGATGAAATATGCACAAGTTTGCATTGGGATCTAGGTAGAAGACCTTATGAGGGATGGATACAGTGTTTACTGATGGCCTTACTTGGGAGTCTACATGATGCTCCTTGTGTCGATACCAATGTTACAAATATCGTGTCGGCGAATATATCGCCGAGGGTCCAAAAAGATATTATCGGATTTATCGGCGAAAATGTCGGCAAACATCAACAATGTAAAAAAATACAAAAATATTAATTTTTTTTCAATTTTCTAAACATCTAAAGCAACAAGAACATCAAATAAACACATTGCTACATGAATATGGAAATAAAACCGATATATAAGATGTATAAGAGGTCTGGTGATACATCACACATAAAAAATGAATCGTGTCTTGGATCTTGAGTCCTCGACTCATGAATCACCAAAAAAATACAGTCAATGTTTTATGTAATATGTAATATGTAATATGTATCTCATATGCAATGAAATCAACCAAATAAAGTAAACTATGGATTCCTTCTACCCCTTTTACGGGCAAAGGTAATTGCTCTAGTAATGGCTCTGCCTCCAGGGCTAGAAATCCCAGGTGCTCGTGTGGGTCGTCGTGGACTTCCTCGTCCTCTAGAAGTGCCTGGAAACTGATGTGCTCTAGAAGAACTAGAAGAATGATGAGGTACTGGACCCTCATCAAGTCCTCTACCACCGCTATTGCTACCACTGCCCATATATCTGGCTCCCTCTAACTGAGACTATGGCTGTGAAAGTGGTGGCTGTGTGGCTGGTGGCTCTACAACTGGTGGCTCCGGTGGTGGCACAATCTCAGATGCGTCTAACCACTCATCATCCCATGTCTCAGTCTCCATGTCCTGTGTATCATCCTTTAACCAATTAGGAGCTGCCTCCATAATAGGTTCCTCAATCTCCGCTCTCCATGCAGTAGTGGTGTCAATGTGATCCAATGAAATAGCCTCCACCTCAGGTTTTTTCTCAAGTTGCTTCACCCACAACCTGAGATTGTAGGAGACATACACTAGATCATTCAGGTGTTGGGTATCCAACCTGTATGATTACCATAAATTTATCCAATTAGAATTTAGAATACATAAATTAAAATTACTCATATGACATAAATTACAAGTTATAATGAATTTATAATTTAATTTCAAATTCTCAAACCTGTTGCGCTTCTTGGTGTGTATCTTTTCAAATACACTCCAGTTGCGCTCACAACTAGAAGAACTACATGTTTGGCTTAGGATCCGAACAACAAGCTTTTGGAGATGGGGTACTCGTCTGCCATAGGTTTCCCACCAAGTATCTACAATGAATTGGAGAAACATAAGAGAAGACATTGAAAATTTGAAATATAAAACAAAGAAAGTAATGAAATTAAATTTTGAAACAAGGTGAAACTTACTTGGCATTATGTTCTTCCTGTCATTAATAGCCATATCAAAGCCAAATGTTTCCATGGCCCTCCTATAGACTTCCAACTTTTTGGAAATCTCTGAACGGTCAGCTGCACTTGGCACCATCCTCTGGACACACTCCAAGAACCCATCCATTACCTCTGCATCAAAGTTGAAGCCACATGAGTAAGAGAATGCGGGGTTGAGGAATAGGCTTGCAGCATGAATGGCGCGATGAAGTGTTTTGTTCCATCGCTGATCAATCACCTCCCATATCAATTGTTGTTTCGCTTGCCCCTCTTCTCCCTAGTCCTCATAGTAGGCATTAATGGCCTCTTTTGCCCTATCCATGGCCTCATACAAATAGCCCATTGCGGGCTTGTCTCCATCAACCAAGCGTAGAACCCTTACCAAAGGTTCACATATAGTACACACCTCCTTCACCTCATACCAGAAGCTCTCCTGGTATGACACTAGCCTGAATATGTCATGTCCCTCCGGTTTAGTGCTAATTGATAAAGCACGCCACTCAGCTGAAAGGAACATAGTCTGCAAGTCCCACATAGAAGTAAGGAGAGACTGAAGATAGATGAAACAAGTGGCAAACCGAGTGATGGCATGATGGACCAACTCCCTATCATGAGTGAACTTCCTCATCAGGCTAAGCACAGAAGCATGATTGTATATAAATTTGGTGATGCTTCTTGCTGAATGAATGACATCCTTGATAAACTGAATCTTCCCCATATCCTCTAAGATCAAGTCAATACAATGTGCTGCACAAGGTGTCCAAAACAAAGTTGGATGCCTGTCCATAAGCATCCTACCGGCTGCCACATAATTCGCAGCATTGTCCGTTAGTACTTGGACAACATGTTGCGGACCTATCTCTTGGATGAACTCATCCAACAACTGACATAGTAATGTTGCATCTTTGACCTGTGCAGATGCATCCACAGATTTTATAAACATTATGCCTCGAGGACAATGAACCAAGAAGTTGAGAAGGGTCCTACCCTTCTTATCACTCCAACCATCTGACATCACGGTGCATCCTGTGGCCTCCCATGAATGTCGAAGCTCCTCCAACCTAAAAGTGCAATCGACCTTTTCATCATCAAGGATGGGCCCTCTTAACTCCTCATAAGTGGGGGGCTTATACCCCGACCCAACAATAGCAACAGCTTCGAACATCTACACGTAGAATGGGTTCCTTGCAAAGTGGAATGGAATATCACTCCACAAAAGATATCAACCCACAAGTTTATCTGCTTCCTTTTTCTCTTTTATCTTGTACATTGACTTTATACCTGGTTGTCCACCAGGACCAGATCTCGACAAAAAGTGAGAAATAGAGTGTGTCGTTGAAGGCATGACGGAAGATGAGGATAAGGTCTCACTCCCCACTCCCCCTAAAGTGTGTCCGGCTGTCCCGGATCCTAATGCTGCTCTCATGCCAAGTTCCTGCCTCAAAGCTTCCCTCTTGCCAATACCTTCAATTGCAAGTTTGGCCCTATGAACTATTTCAGGAGTGGAGTTTTTACAAATATCCACCTCATGCCCTGCAAGTTGTGCGAGGTGGTATTTGAGTCTACTTATCCCCCTTGTCATCTCCTTCCCACACATATTGCATCTAAGTTTTTGCCGATTTTGTGGATCAACCGGTTCTGCATACTCCCATAATGGATCCAAATTCTTCGGCATGCTTGTAGCTTTGCAAATCAAAACCTGTAACATAAAAAAAAAAGTATTTTTTAGCAAATTTCATTGGAAAATGAGACATACACAAAATTATTTTACATTTCTACATTTCTAAAGCTAAATTGTCAATGACTAAACTGTGAAATACTTAAAAAATTTACTAAATTGTAATATAATATATTTATTATTTATTATTTACTAAACTTTACTAAATTGTAAATTTTAGTTTTACTAAACTATAAATTTAAATTTGAATGTATGTTTTAAGTTTTAAGTTTGAATTTTTGAAAATTTAATTAAATAAATTATTAACTGTATAATTAATAATTATTAATGATAATCATTGATTAAATTTCATTTAAATTTAAATATTATAAACTTAATTAAAATTTAAATGATAAAGTTATTAACTGTTAAATTCCATTGCACAGTCCATTCAACATTGTACCTCTGTGGTTATAAAATTAATGGCACTTGAACCACTATTTCATGAGCTTGAAATGCAATGAAGTGTGTACTATTGCCATCACAGAGAGGAGCCTGATATAGATAAAATTTGGTTGCTGAATAACATCTCACAATGGTGTCTGAAATTCTGAATCAGATTTGGCAATAGTTGAATCTATTAAATGCTATAAGCATCAAACTGTGGCTTATATATGTGGTCTAACTTTCTAAGACCCCACACTTGACATAAACAGTAAAATAATATTATTGCTGAAGTATGTAAATTATTGTTAATTCAGTGAAATGAAACAATCATCAAACCTTAGCTTATATACTGTCTATGATATGTTGCTCGACATAAATAGTTCTATGGTATTTCAAGCAATCCCAAGGTCTGTAGCCTAGGATAAAGTGCTTTTGAAAGGTGTTGCTCCTCTCTGTTATAATTTATTATCTATCCAACTTTCGTAAAGTTTTTCATTTTTTGTTAGGAGAAATTCAATGGACAACATAGTTTTTAACTTTTTAAGGCCAAAGACATTCTTAGATTTATTCTAAATTTAAATTTTATATATTATATAGAATATATATTATATAATATATAATACATATTACATAATATATTATGTAATATGTATTATATACTATATATATTATATATTATATATTATAATGTATTATATTATAGATAATATATATTATATATTATATATAATATATAATATATTATATATAATATATAATACATATTACATTTTTTTTTTCCTCTGAAAAAATTCGTAATTTTATTTCAAAGTAGAACAAAATTACATTTGCACATGTAAGAGGATCACTAGGATCCCTACATTGTCACATATTAGCTGTCTCATATTGTCATAACCAAAAAATTTACAATATTGTAACTGTAAAAGCATATCAGCTAAATACATCACAGAAAATATGGGTAACACAACCCAAATCATAAGTAGTAACTACAAAAACTTCAGCAAAAAATGGAACACTACTGATCATATATCACACGAGCACCACCTAGATATACTGCCGCCAGCAAAGGCCACCACCTCTGAAAACGCCGTCGTCGCCGCAGAGTTCCCTAAGAACACAATACGGGTCGCCACGCAAGAGTATCCATAGTCACTGCCACTGCCATAAGGCTGGCGATCTTTCTGCAATAGATGATCCAGCAGCCTCGAAAGTTATAAACCCTCGACCCCAATTCATGAAACTGAATCCCACCAATCGTGATAAGCCATAGCCCTCGAACTCGAGTCTTGAAGCCGATGCCCTCGACCCAGGATTGTATGAAGCCCACCGATCAAGCCGAAACCCCATCATAAAACCCGCGGCGAAAACAGTTGTTGAAGCCTGGACGCATTCAATGAAGTGACGATTATGGCCCAGCAAGAAAGATCCAGTAGCCCACCATCAGGGGCACTCAGCTGCCTCACAACCAATGGATCGACCGCCACCGACACAAATCCGCCGATGAAGAACACCACCGCCGCCGTATGGCCCAGAAGGTAGCCACAACACAGATGCAGCCCACCTCCAGGGCAGCAGGCCCCGAAAATATTGACCTCCACTAAAAAAAAGAAATTCGCCGACTCAGAATCATCGCCACAAGAGCGTATCGCCGCGCAAGGAAACCTGCAATGAAGAGGAAGAAACTGACCAGGCAAAATCCACAAACCACCCATAGCTCACGCAGAGAAGGAGAGAGCGACTGGGTAAAAACCCTAGCCGCCCCCATCGAGCTCCAAGAATCAGGCATTCCATATAATACATATTACATATTATGTAATACGTATTATATAATATATAATACATATTACATAATATGTAATATGTATTATATATTATATATAATATATTATGTATTATATATAATATATAATATATATTATATAATATATAATACATTATATATATAATATATTATCTAATATATATTATATACTATACCACTGCCGGTCTACCCACAGTCGAGAGTCGCGACAGTCTCCCCAAATCGGCTCCACGACGTATTCAAATTCCAAGTCCACCGGCACCCACGGCGTATTCAAATTTCATTGCATAGTCCAGACTCCATTGCACCCACAGGCGTATACACAAAAAGTTAAAAACAATGATTTACAGTTTTACTAACCTCTGCGCAGAATCCGCGGATGCTCAGCGAGTCAGCTCCTCTTGTCGGCAAGGTCAAAACTTCAAAGGCAAACGGAAACCCTCGCTGCTCTCCTGTCGGCAAGTGTGAAGTTAAACTTTAACGGACCCTCAATCAAATGAAATAAAACAAAAAAAAACCGCATTTCGACCTTTTATCGACCGGGTCGGAAAAGCGAGTGACGATATTTTCGAAACACATCGCGTTAAATCACGAATTTTCTAAGAAAAAATCGCTGGAAAAGATCGCCAAAATATTGGCCGATGTTTAGCGATAATATCGCCGAGGAGATCGTATCACGATATATCGCGATATCGGCGATATATCGCCGATATTTGTAACACTGGTCGATACTACGCAGGGTAGCAGTGGATGCAGTTTGACCTTTGCAATTCTCAGATTGATTTGGGACCTTGGGATTACAGTGACTGACAGTTTAGTGATTGCTAGAGGATGCTTTCAGGAGGTCTATTGTGATGGTACCTCGTTTACAACCTGGTTAGTTACTCTACTTATAGGAGGCTTCCATGGGATATCTTGTGATGGTATCGTGCAGTGCAGTTCTTTGAGCAGAGGGTGCCACAAATCTCCTAGGATATTTTAGGACCCTGGGATCATCCCCGGATTCAGTTGGTTCAGTTTGATTGATTGTGGAGTTGCATTGGCATTGCTTGAGGACAAGCAATCTTTGGCGTGGGAGGACTGTAATGTTCCGTTTTTGATAAAAAGGGAATAACTGAGGACTGATAGCACTAGGAGCAGAAAGGTACATTAATTCAGTATTATTAAGTCATCAGTGTAGAAAGAAGGCCATCAGAGTTCATATCCTAAAGCATGCTGAGCATGCAGGCCTTATTTATTCAGTATTAAAGTCAACTTGAAATTAGAATTGCATGCATGCAAAAGTGAGCATAAACCCTAAAAGTGACATGCAAACCCTAAAAGTGCATAAGGATCTATATAAGAAGGGTTATGGGACTAAAGGAGATATCTATTGTTATTGTTGATTGATTTTGGAGTTTCGAGCAGCAACATAGCGTGCAGCCGCGGTAGTTGGGGTTTGAGACGGTGTCTTCAGCTAGTGAGGGTTCGGTAGTGAGATATCTGCCCTAGTCTCTTATTGGGATAGATCATTCATGTTTATCCATTGCATCAATCATATACTATATCATATTCAGAGATCCAGCACATTCCAAAGGGTTATTAGTAGATCGACGTTTTGTAGTCGGAAGTAGCAGGGAAAACACAGAAGGATTCGCTGGGACCACAAAACCCAGTCTTTCCTCCGCATGTCAGCTTTCTTTTTCTCAGCAGGCCTATCCTACGATATGCAGTGATTATTAGCCATCAGTTTGCTCACTTAGAGCAGTTATCAGCCAATCAGATCAGTTGGGGGCGTGAGCAGCAGAACTGCCAATCAATTCACTAGGGCACTTAGAGGCAGCCAAACCTCTGCATGTGCCAGGCCATCTCTCTGGCATCAACAGATGGATAAACTCAGAAAGCTTCAGCCCGAGTGAACCTCTCCTCCTACAAAAACGTCACCTTTAGTATGGAGGGTTTTTACGGTACTACAGGGTGGTAATAGCGGAGGAAAAGAGCATTATTAGACCACCCATCCGGATCCTTATGCATGCAGCTATCTCTGGAGTCATTATCAGCCAGAATATTAGTGGTAAGTGTTAATTTCTCTCTGCAAAACCCTAACTCTAATTCAGCTATATTTTAGGGCATTTTTGCATGGCGAGTTTGCATGCACAGTTATTTTGCAAATTTGTATGAGATTGAGTGTGCGAGTCAGCACTATCATAGAACATTAGAGAATATCAGTATTTGGGATATTGCAATGTTGAAAAACAATGACTCGAAGGCTCTAATAACCTCTTAAGGCCGAAACACCAAGATGACTACCCCAGCTTTGGAGGTGTGAGTGACAAACTCATAAATTATTAGTTGTCTGTTCAACAACCAATAATAACCAAGGGAAAAAACACTCTGGGCTAGTCGGCTTGATGGTTCAGTCTGGGAAGCCGAGCTTTTTATAAAAAATTAAATGCTAGGACATTTTTTACAATCTCCCCAAGGGGGTAAGAATATGTGTTATAAAAAATAAAATAGGCATGAAGGTCTGAAAGGAGTTTTGAACTCTGAATATGAACAAGAATCTTGTTCATCATTGGCGGCTCACTGAAAGTTCAACTAGGTGCAGCCTATTCGGTAACATGACTCTCCCTATCTGTCTGTATCCTTTTTGTGTGTGTCCTCTCCACCAAATCCTCTTTTAACTTTATTGGCTAAGCGAAAACCCTAACCCTCACTATGGATCTATGGATGAGATCCTCCGGTGAGAATCAATGGCCAAGATTAGATTAGTCCTTACACTTTTCACTTTATAAAAGTGATTCCATTAAAGTCAAAATCAAATTAGAAGTATTTTCCTAAGTCAAAACTTAGGAAAATCACTTTAATAGATTTGGATTCTAGTTTAGTGTTTCTCTAGCATGCAAGGACACATGTAATGCTAAAAGACCTTCCTTGTTGCTGCTTTCTAACAGTTCCACGCGAAGAATATGTGGGTTGGATCGGAGTCTCTGGGATGTGACCAACACTACACCAACAAGGATGTAGCTTGATGGTATCCCGAGGTCACTATCCAATTGTTCTTGCTTCCTCTGTGAACTTTTCCCACAACGATTAAATTCGAGGCATGGATTTTCGCCTTGGGAGGTTATTTTAAATGTGAATCTATCTTAAACTAGCCACCCTCGTTGCTTTTGATGCATCCAATTTGTCGGTCAAACTGCAACGGTGCAGAGCATACACAACAGAGCCTTGGTACATTTTAAGGATTTTAAATTGTAGTGTGTTTGCTTGTTTATTAAGTCCCTAAGAATCTCTTTCAGGTAAAAACCCTAATCGTGAGAGCAAAGGGTGTAAATTGTACGAAAAGTAAACAACACAACAAAAGAATAAATGATAGTTTTCTAATTAGTCCTACAATGCATCTCTTTTCCCTTTCGGATAACTCGGGAAGTTGTGGGGTTATTATTTGTATTACTTTGAATCAGATAAAGATATATTAGGAAAACGTTGATTAAAATATACTAATCTGCAAAACAGAAACTAAACTAAAAAAACTGGAAAAATCATGAAAATTGACACCGACACAGATCCCCTTTGGGGGGATGGGAAGCGGGCCCTGAAGATCCTACTCAAATACTTTATTATGATCGGTTACAATGCTTGTTAGGAAAGGCCACTTGGTTGTTATAGAAACTGAACCCAAGGGCTTACAAAACTTTTAGGAAAAAAGTTGTGGAGGAAGGGGGAACTCTTGGGATGCTGCGGATGGCCCAAATGTCAGTTGTTGGACAGCATTTCCTCCTCTTTTTTGATGGACCTGCTAAAAACTAGTAAGTAATTTTTGTAGAACGTGCCCAAACACACTTTGGAAGTGTCTTTGGACAACACAAAAAAAATCTAAAAAAAAATTCCTAAGTTAATGTTTATGAGAAAATGCAAAAGTAACCAAGGAGAGCAAGCTTTCCTTGGGATCTTGGCTTGCTTTTTGGGCATCCAATAAGATTGTGCACTTGGACGCAACATCTAACTTTAACTTTATGCAAGCTTAAATTTAACAATGCTTTTGTGAAAAGACTACATTATGTAAGCTCAAATTTAACAATGCTTTTGCGAAAGAGAAGCTTTCCTATGCTAGATCTACTTGAATAAAAGTAAAAAAATTGGAGTATTGCTAGATCTGATTTATTTGAATCTTGAAAACTAGATCTAAATGAAAATTTATCTTTAAATACAATAGATCTAAGTAAGCAAGAACGGTAACCAAAGGAGAGTATTGATTTTTTAAAGGAGAGAGAGATGAAGGATAGCTTGTTGTTGGTAAGATTAACCCAAAGGGTTGAAGTGGGATGCTGAGGGACTGTGTTCTTGAAGATTGTTGGAGGTGGAGTGGAGTCAAACTAGATCCATGCTTCCTCCAAGCTAGGTATCCTGAAACTTAATCACAAAACTTGCATACCTGTGAGATCTTTAAACACACATAAAAACAAGATTAAATTAGCATGAAAATAAACTTATTTAACATGCAAATCCTTGATCTCTAAGCATACATGAATAAATAGAAATGAAAGTAAACTTACATACAATTCCTATTCTTACTGATTCATAGAAATCCTTTTGAGGCAAGATTTATATCAAGAGTAAACAAGAAATTGCAAAAGAAACAAATTACCTCATAAGAGCTTAACAATGGTGGTCCACACACGAAAGCACATCACAACTAGCCTCCAAAGCTTCGTTTTTATTATCAAGCAAAATCAAAATAACATAAATGCATTACAATAACAAGCCTACTCTCTCCAACTCTGACTAGCTTGGAAGAGAGGCAGAGACTTCATTACATAGGCAGAGCAAGAGGGTGGGGCGTATCCACAAGAGGGAGATAGAGTGGAGTTGAAGTCGAGTGGTTTGAGAGAATTGTGGCATAGCTTGAGTTGGAGTTTAGTTTAAGTGAAGAGGTAAGCGCCACCTCTCACATGTGCGCCTACCTCACATTGGATCCTTCCTCGTTTAAACATGAGACGCCACGTCTCACATCTACTCTCTTTTAACTTGGAACATTTGCCTCCATCAAGGATTTCAATCATGACGCTTGGCTCCCAATGATCTCGCCTACCACAAAGAAAACCTCGCCTTGGTCTTTGGGATGAGTGGGCTGCCCACATGTCACGCTTCATATGCCCATGCGAGTTAAGAAAATTGGTGGGCGCACTTCACCTTGGATATAATTCGCTACTCCTCAAAACTTAATTAAATCACATGCTTTATTCCTTAGATATGGTCGCCCACCATAAGAGACAACACTAGCCACTTTTGTTTGACTTTTTAAAACATGTTTGACATGTCCCCACATGACTTTGGATTTATGCGATTTTGTCGCATCTTTAGCATTTATTGACCATTTTGTAGCTCCTTTAAAGAAATAATGCCTTATGGGATGTTTTAGCCGCCCGAATCACAAAGTGGGTCCCAGGGTGAAGAGGATGCTCTCAGTGTGAAAACGAGCCTCCAAACGCCAAATTCTGCCTCCGGATCAAGCTTTTATGACATTTACAATTTTTTTTAATTAAACCATTAAAAATGGCTTAATTTTGCAGGATTTTTTTTTCTCAGAATTGAACAAAAACCTAGGGGGACCTAGCGCATGTCCATATGAGTCAATTCAAATGCCTAGCATGTTTATAAACATTGACATTGAGACTCTAATAGCCCCCTAAGGCCTAACCACCAAGATGACTACCCCAACTTTGGAGGTGTGAGTGAAAAACTCAGAAATTATTAGTTGTTTGTTCAACAACAAATAATTACCGAGTAAAAAACACTCTGGGGTAGTCGGATTGATGTCTAAGTCTAGGAAGCTGAGTCTTTTATAAAATTGACCATGCTAGCACATTGTTATCACCAACCTTGTAGTTGCCTATGTGAGGTGGATCCAGGATGGATTGTCGAGGGACAAGCAACTAAGGAGGTCGAACCAAGACTGCCTAGACTCCCTAATGGATGGTTGTCACGCCAATCAAGGCAGCCTTCACTTTATGTGTCTTAGCCCAAGCCAACAAAGGGGAAGACCCAGATCTACTCCCTACAGGTGAGATCAAACCTAGACACCAGATCAGATCAAATGGACTTTGAGGTACGTAAGGTGTAAGGAGACGGAAATCCTAGATCTAGGGATGATGTCACTAGGTGAACCAAGGCTTTGGATGAGGGTTTAAGAAGTTTGAGGCTTGATCCAAAGTGGGACACAGGTGACCTATGAAGTAAATACTAGATCTAGGGTTGAGGTACTAGCAACAAGTGAGGATATCTGCTGCTTTGGGAAACGTGACCAATGCAGGGGGGTCAAGGACAGGATTGGGGCTATCTAGTACCAATGGATAGACTCGATGAGAGATATGACAATGTCAAAGCACCCGAGTCATCAAGGAAAAATCAGATCACAAGGAAAGGAGGCCAAAGAGGGGGTAGTGCTAGAGTTGGAGATCAGTGCCTGTCAGATCTAGGGCAATGGAGTCACTATCTGCCCAGCGTTGGAGGAGACCCACCTACGAAATACCCCGATCTACAGACCCAAAAAAGTGTTTGGTCGGAAAAGTCAGTCTACGAGGAAAACCAGCAGCAAAGTAGGCTAGTGCTAGGGTTTGAAAAGTCAATTTCTCAGATCTAGGACAATCTGGAGATCACCAACTTAGCGTTGGAGGAGAACTGGAATGAGGGTGACCTGATCTACAAACCCAAGTTGGAAAAATGCCGGAAAAATCAGATCTGGGAAAAGTCAAAAAAATGATGAGGAGCGCTAGGGTCCTGGAAGACAGTTTCTCAGATCTAGGGCCACCTGTCAACATCTAGCTCAACGTTGAAGGTGATTTGGAGAGAGGGGGACCTGATCTACAAACCCAAGAAGGAATTTTGCCAGAAAAATCAAATCCCAGAAAAAGTCAGAAATTCATGACCGCCATGGTTTGGGAGGACTGTTTCTCAGATCTAGGGCAAACCAGGCAGAATTAGCTCAGTGTTAGCGGTGAATTGGTGAGAGGGAGGCCCGATCTACAAAGCCTAGCAGTGGTTTGTCCGGAGATCGAGCGGTTTATTTTTTAGTATTTTTGGTTTTTTATTATTTATGGAATTTTCAGTAAAATGAAGAAAAGCATATGTCAATGGGTTGAGATCTGGAAGAAAAGAACTAACCTGCAGATCTTACCTGGAAATCTTTGTAGATTCTTTGAAGGTGATGATCCCTGCTATCCCGATCAATTTGAGAAGATCTGTGTGATTTCTAAGCCTAACGTTTTGCTCCAAGTGACCAATGCGCCCTATCTCCTGCACAAGCAAACGTCAACAATATCAGATTTGTTGTATCATGAAAGAAAAGCAAGATCTACAGAAAAGTAACAAGATGCAATCATAGATCACAATGAAGGTACTTAAAACCCCCTGATACAAGACGAAGCCAATCCAAGCGAGTTGAGGATCCCCTGCAAAAACGACCAAGATGAAGTCGCCCTCCTCAGACAAGACAATGATCCCCAAAAAATATAGATGTCACACAAATTTCCCGAATGCTAGGAAGCAAAAGACTTTCCAATCACCATCTAAGAACACCAGATGCAAAGGAGAGCCAAAAAATATCCACAAGAAAGTTTTTCTATTATTCAGATCCAAGAGCCAAAGACCCCTTACAAATGAGAAGCTCTCTCCTTTATATAGGAACGAGAGAACCAAAATCCTAACCACTTTCAAAACGAGTGGCTAATATTAAAAGATATAAATGTTTTAATCAATGGTTGAGATGAGCTCAACATACAATACATGGATCAATATAACCCTAAAGTACCAAAGTGGACTAGATCACCCATAAAGAGGGTACCCCACTCAACAAGAAATAAATGAAGCACATGGTGGGTCCATGGAGTGTTAACTAACTCCCTCTGGGTGCCCCATGGCACAATAAAACAATTTAATATTTTAATTTTTTGACTTTGTGCCTCCTTGAGGAAATCGTGAGCCTCCCAAAAGCTCCAGAAAATAATATAAAAATGCCCCAAAAATAGGTGTGGACCCAATCAGGTGCTGCAATTGCTGGAGAATGTGCAAAGGACATCACTCTCATCATCATGACTCATCCCATGTCATTTCCTTGCCTCAGTAGCCCAAATCGATTTCGTCAATAACCATTTAATCATTTTTTAATCTGCCTCGAGAAATGTGAAGCTGCCAAAACAACCTTCTAGGGTGCCTGTGCTGTCCAACTGAGCCCACCAAGCTCTTTGGGATGGGGATACTATGGTACAATCAAGTGGCTGCACCCACTATGCCCCATACAACGCCCTAGGAAATCCAATAAAAATATCTCCCTGCTCAGACACATCATCCTGTGAAGCAAAACTGTATCAAAAGGGTAAAATGAGCCTGATCATCTCTGCAAGTGCCCGGAACTGAAAATAAGCTATCTCACTAGACTCAGAGAGTCCAAATCCATCTAGGCTGCATACTCATACCCTTTCCAGGTCTCTGCCTGATCATCAACAATATCCAATAGACAATATAATCACCTGTAAATGACCAGATACCAATAATATAACTCAGACTATCATCCATCTGCTGCAAGTGTTACAAGGCTAAGACATGCTCTACAATCATAACAAGTAGCAGTCACTTCATTGGCGATACATCAACCGATCATTTAAGTAACAATCATAACAAGTAGCAGTCACTTCACTGGCGGTACATTAACCAAATACATATATAGGGTTTTATTTATTATTACTCAGACCAGACTTTCAGGACTATACTCACTTCATGGTTTTAGTCAATTTGCTAGTGAAGGGTGAATGCTAAAATTGACAAGGCTAGGGAAAAGGATGACTACCAACTTAACATCATGACACTTTGGATATGGAAAAGGAATACTCACTATAACCATATGCCAGACAAACAACAACACAGGGAATGGCAATGCCTCACAAATGGTTGAGTTGTTCAGAGAGTGCTTATTCATCTTAGGCATCATGTCTACATCAAGTTTGATCCAGGTTCATTAGGACCATCAATTTTATTTCCATGGCCTTTTTTGGCCTATATGACCCTTTGGGACTTCACCGGTGCTTAAAAGCACAACTAATTGCAGCTTTCATCCAGTATATATTCAAATTTATAAGGTCAACAATATTTGGATATAGCATATATTTAATCATTGCTTTTGGGACTTTTTCTTATACCCTTCGCGGGGTATTTTAGCATTTCATTGCTCTTGCCCTTTACTCACATATGTTAAAAAACACATTCTAGAGTTTACAATTTCCATGGGCGCATATATAAATAATTCCAATACAAGCAATACATGAGCTTTTAGTTTTAGCCAACAACATCTCAAGTGACTAGGAGGAGTTCTGCACAATGCCAAACATCGGGACAACCGACCAGAATGATTTAGGCATATAATCCAACTCACCAAAGGCAAGTTCTGTCACCAACTTAGAGCCGAGACACAATATAAACAGGGAGGTTTGTCCAACAAAGGTTCTAGCGGGGAAAGGTCCTCCATGCCACAAGTCAAGTAGTAAGTCGGGTTAAAACAAAACTGGAAGGAAATGGATGGGTGGAGACAATGAATAATGAAGCCAACACTAGCAAGCTAGAGTATGGTGGGAATGACTACCTCTATTCTCCCTAGGGAGGGTAAAACCAATGAGTATAGATGAGGAACTTCCAAGTCTAAGTAGGGACATCAATACATAATACAAATACATCCAAGTCCACATATTTATGACCGCCAGATCATGACACTAAATGCTAGTATATGTCACCAAGATGAGTATAAGAGCAATGATAACCATAACACAATATAATAAATGCCGAGTCATAACCATGCAAATAATCCATCTGAACCATCATTTGTCCAATGAGAAAACACTAACACCAATTTGGGCATCACTAACTGCTCTACAAATGACTAAATGGCTACATCAGTCCTCGAATCTGAGTGTCATGAGACTCAGTCCTGACATGGGAGGGTATAATAGTCCACTAACAAAATAATGATCCGTCAAAATTGCTCATCTCAGCATCTCATATGTAAGAGATCTGGCTGAAAAAGTGTACTGTATTGGAAAAATAGAATATGGTAGCCTGGCTACTATATATGTGATAACACACATTTTTTACAATTTCCCCAAGGGGGTATGAACATGTGTTTACAATTTTTTTTTTAATTTCCCAGAAAAAGCTTGGCGGACTTCTGCAGAATGAACAAGTGTGCTTGTTCTACTTTGCGGGTTCACTTGATAAAACCAACTAAGCATGACTTAAGTAGGTAACAAGCCTAAGGTCCCATATTTTAACTAGGATTTTATCACGCTGTACCAAACCTATCTACATTAGCAAAAATTAGAATTGAATACAGGATAGCCAGTTTAACCAGAGATGCCTGCATCACACATGCATGTTGATGAATACCATTGTGTTTGAAGAAATATATCAAACTATGTTTTGATCTTATCTTATCCAAAAGGCATTTGTTGTAGGAATAGTAAGATATTAGGTGAGCTCAATTGTCTATCTAATTAATAATTGTTTTGGCAATCTTTTTACAACTTTACAAGTACTCAATAGAATTCAAAACCACAAAAAATTGTTTAAAGGTTCAAGCATGAAAATTGTTTTTTACTGGTTATGTAGGATTAGATTGACAACTAACTTTCCTTCTCCATGGAATCAGATTTACAACTAGTATCATAGTACAAACAGTTGTTTGATATATATACATATGTATATTAGATGCTTTTTAATATATTTTGTATTTGTCCATATAATATGTATTTTTTTCTTAATACTGATGGATCCAAATACCTCTTTATATCCATATCAGTATTCAGATCACAGTAGCTTATCATTTTAACAGTTTGTGTTATTTTTAAAACATAGCCTATTTTGATCCAACTAGTCTTTCTTCATAGGTTGTCATTGACAAGTTGTAAGCAATTATTTGTACTGGGTTGGTGCTTGTACCCTTTTTGATTTGTTGTATTTGTAAGACCTATTTTGGATTTTAAAATAATTATTTCTAACAACAAGGGCAATGCTTAGGTATGTGTTGTATTTCATGCCAAATTTCCCTCTT
This sequence comes from Pseudotsuga menziesii, assembly GCA_001517045.1. NCBI lineage: Eukaryota > Viridiplantae > Streptophyta > Pinopsida > Pinales > Pinaceae > Pseudotsuga > Pseudotsuga menziesii. Next base: position 209,339 of record LPNX010437538.1, read on the forward strand.
GTCATTCATTATTGAAACTAGCTTGCAGAGTCAGTTTAATATATAAATAGAAAATAGTAGGAGGCCATGTTTCTAACAATGCTATTATTCCTTGTGCAGGGGCGCAATGTTTATGTTCTGGTGAGTCATGTTTTTGTTATATTGGACTTTCATGCTTCTCTATGGTTTTCCAAAATTCTATCATAAATGTTTCATTGACATATGGTATTAGCCACCTCAAAAGCAAAAAATGCATCTTGGGAATCATTCCCACAAGATCCTCATAAAGAAAGTGAAAAGGGCTTTTTGGCTGCAAATTCGAATGAATAAATTTTTCTTCATTATTTGATTTTGACAAGTTACCAGTTGTGATATCATGCATTTGAATAGAATTGAGGGATACATTTAGATAGTGGAAATAGCTTGTATTCTCATTCTACTTATGAATCAAAGGGTCTAAAAAGAGGTCAATATGGGATCCTAATATTTTATGCAGCTGAATAAGGGCATATTAGAGGCTTCTGTTGATATTTCTAGTAGAGCTTTCTCATGTAGTTGCATGGGTACAACTCTTGAGGGTTGGGGAGTCCGTACCCAATGTTCCTACGTTCTCGGGAGGTTTGGAGCTATGCTGCGTGGGAGTGACCCCCATCCCCTCGCTTCTGCTCCCGAAGCTTGCTTCCTTCGAAAGCTCGCTCCTAGTTTTGGGAGCACGCTCCCAAGGCGCTCCCAACGCGCTCCCTTCTGTTCGTATACTAAAATCTCCTATACTAGGTTAATCATTTGATGACAATGTTATTGTACCTCCCTTCTTTGCCAAGCTCCTATAAAAGTTTTTATGGTTGATCATTTGATGATAATGTTATAAGTTATAACTACTAGATGATTGATGTTATATGGTTTAATCCATGTATTCTATAGCTAATTCAACATCCTATATGTTTTTAGATATAAATCCATCAAAATAGATTAAAATTTATACTATGCAAAAAACGCTCCCGAAACGCTCCCAAAATGGGAGCTTTTGAAAATTTCGCTTTTCGCTCCACTCCCCGCTTCCAACAGCATAGGTTTGGAGTGGGTATGAAATGGTCCAAAATCCCTAGGAGCGTTATTTGGTATGTGTGAATGTTTAGGGTATGTTTTAGGGTTGGATTAGCCGTTCACAAGTAGCATATCTGTCGATTTTGGATGTTACCCCTCATATTGCATGAGACCACTTGTGTGATTTAAGTCACATTGCAGTTGCACAGTGTTGACCACCTAACCAACTAGGTGGCCAACCATGTACCATGTGGATTGAAGATGAGAAAGAAGTACCCAATAAAGTTTTTTCAAGCGAGGCAACTCTTCTTCTTATCTTTTTTCCATGAAATTTCCGCACCCCTGTAGGGGATGTTGTAATGATATGTCAGCATAAAAATTTAGAGACATGGTGGTTGAGCAGGTATATAGATGGTATCTAGATTTATGTTGACTCTATTGGTTATTTAGTAGCTATGACTTGGTATTAATTAGCTTAGTATTGTACTACTTGGTTTGATTGACTTATATTATGAGTAGCCATGCAGTTTTTTATGTATGCCGATGTTGCCGAAAAATTGTTTTCGAGACTCGCCGATTTTTTGTCGATGTCAATGTTTACTTCATTGATCCCCTCTAATCAGGCTTACACTAACCCCAAAAGTCATCTGCACTAGTGTTATCAGAACTGGTCCGGTTCAGGCAAAGCCGGTCGGTTCGATCGGTTTACAGGATTTGCTGGTCCGGTATGGGGCTCGAACTGCTTGAGCTGGAAAATAAGCTCGAACCGCTAGTGAATGCCTAAAACCGCCGAACCGACCGATTTTGACCGGTTCCGTATGGAACTGGTCCAGTTTGTACACTACCGTACGGTAGTGTCTGGGGACCCTCTGCATTCAAATTTAAAAAAAAAGAACACACAAAAATCCTTACTCTAAAGCATCTAACCTAACCCTAAGTCCCTTTGTTGATGTATTTTGGTTCAAAACTTCAATGATGTATTGCACTAGGTGCTATTTTGGTTTATTTGCAGCTGTACTTGCTATATATATGAGAAACTTTGCATAGTTATGTATTAATTGTTTGGATTCATATGTATGCACATGAATATATATGTTTTTCTACAAAATATGAATATTTTATGTATTTTTTAGTCTACCGGTTTTTTTTCCGGTTTCGGTCCGGTTCACATTTAGGGCTTTGTTGGTTCGATGATCGATCTGGTTCTGATAACATTGATATTCACTTGTAGAGCAAGAGAACCCAAAAATGGGGACATTACACTGCAGGATTCCTTCTTTTGGGTTTCTTGATGGCTTAATATTGAAGTAACATGCATCTTTTGTCATTATAAGATTTCTGACCTAGTTCACTTAAAGGGTAAATTTGCTCAAGTGGAGTAATCTTGTTATATTGTGGTTTAGCCTTGTGGCTTGTCTTGTAGTTTGGCTATCTTAAGAGGGGCTACGAATCAAGTTTGCATAGGCTAGGGTACAAGCTAGGGTTAGAGGTTGGAGGTGTGTGCCAAAGAGCCACCCTTTGGTGAAATTTTGCATGAAGCTTGAATAGTTTTGGGGTAGGAACTTGTCTTGCTTTCTAGAAGTTCCTTTCAAACATATACAAACAAGGCCTTTGAGGGGATTATCTTGAGACCCCATTTTTTCCCTAGGGACTTGCATTGGTCTTCATGGTCCTCCCATCACCTATACTATAAAGAAAGACCACAAGTTTGCTAGGGCTAACTCTTTGAAATCACCTTGTGCCCTCATTGCCATAGCCTATCAATCCCATCTAGGGAAGCCCACCTCGAGTTGGAGAAGAGCCAACCAGAAATGCAGAGAGGTGGTTATTGAGGTGACAGTGGGTAACACCTTTGGGTTGCAGTTTGGCTAGCCATGTTCTTTGGGGCTTTAACTATACCTGCTAGTTAATGCTGTAAGAGACAGCAGACACTTAAAATTTCAGAACATGTTATCTTACTATTGCATGTCTATAAAGGTCATTACTAAGCCAGCCTGACTGCATCACTGCATAGATCAATTTGTTTGTTCCCTATTCCAGACTTCCTCTGTTGCTTCCTTCTTGGATATGAAGGTTTCTGTTTCCCTTGAACCTGAGGCGCTTGTCATTAAACTTACTAGACATGTATGAACAATATGGTTGTTGCAATGAACTCGGATCTATAATATATGATCACCAAATCAGAAGCCAAAAACAAAAAAATAAATTAATTCAAAAAAATAAAAGCTAGAATAATCTCAAAATATACACATAACCTCATATTACAGTCCAGCTATAATGAAATTTATGTTTGGTACTCCACTGTCCAAATACATGACATTAATTAAACAAAACAAAAAGAACAGTTTCCTACCAACTCCTCTTATTTGTTCAATGCTTTTACTTTCGAGTGATGCCAGTGGCAGTTAATCTGTTATTCTTTCTAGGGTGCTTGTTCATTGCTGAACCTGTTTTAATTCCGTCCATTTCGTGGCATAAGATTGAAGTTGTAGTGCTAGCAACCTGCACTTATTCTGTTCAGCTTTTGACTTTATGAGTTATTAACATGAGTGCTATGCACCATATGATGCAAAATTATTTGCAGGGTTCTGCTAATGTGGGAAAGTCAGCATTCATCAATGCTTTACTAAGTAAGCATTTCTTACCTTATCTGCTCCAGCTTGTGCTTTGTTTTTATTTAAATGTTTGATTTGAATCAATTGCATCTCTCTGTGACTTTCACATTTGTTTTAAAGAGCATATTTAACCCTATTGGAATTTAATGATAGGTTCCATGATCAATGAAATAACTCAACACAAGAAAAAGAGAGAAAGGGACACCAAAAATATATGGTGAGTAATGGGTATTGAAGAAATACCCTAAATAATACACTATCATCAAAGCATAATACATCACATATGGATGAATCTCTAGAACTCAACTGGTAGGAAATACTCACCACACCTCAAGAGGAGAGAACTCCAATTTGACATATCACAAATGACCAAATGACTCCTCTATTTATGCTATATGGTCTGCCTTAAGTGTTAAAACAACCTTTTTTGAATTAGGCCACCTGCATATGTTAAATGCCCAATCAAGTTGTCCCATTAACCCCAGTAAGCTCGATAAGCTGGGCTTACACATATATTAACACATATTTTCGTGAAATTTCTGATCTAGGGAAAATAATGCGAATCTGGCATTTCACCTCTAACTAGAGGTTTTCTGGACATAATCCCTTTGAACTTTCAGCCTTAGGGCTAATTGTAAATATTATTTTTACAGCAGCAAATAATGGACAGTATTTCACTCCACTCCGACCCAAAACTCTAAGTTTCCCAAGAGAAACGAGACCAAACAAATGCCAACAAGTTTCAGCCCTTGGGGCACACTTTTCCAAGCATATACCAGATCTGAAAATCACATTGTTACTGCAGATTTTATAGTAGAAAACCCTAATTTCACTTTCACTTAAAGTCAATAAATAATTAGATCACTTTAATTATTTTCCGAAGTAAACTTAGGGAAAAATAATTAAATACAATTGACTTCCTATTTTAAGGCTTCTGCATGCAAGAACACATGCATGCAGGAAGACCTTCCTTGTTGCTGCTAGTTTAACACTCCCTCTCAACGAGGAAGGGATTCGGTAGCAACCCCAACTTATCCATGAACTTCACAAAACTGTGTCTGCAAAGTGCCTTGCTGAAAATGTCTGCCACCTGCTCATCTATTTGTATGTACTCGAATCAAATGGTTCCTCTCTGAACACAATCTCTCAAGAAGTGGTACCTAATGTCTATGTGTTTGCTCCGGTTGTGGAACACTGGATTTTCAGATAGCCTGATGCCACTCTGATTGTCACAGTGAACTACTGTAGCCTCTAGCTCACACTCGAACAACCCTGAAAGTAACTTCCTCAGCCACATACCCTCACAAGAAGCCATGCTGGCTGCCATGTACTTGGGCTCTGTCGAGCTCAATGCAACTGACTTCTGCTTCCTGTTGAACCAAGAGACAACCCCTGATCTAATGCTGAAGCAGCAACCTGAAGTACTCTTCCTGTCCTCTACACATCCTGCCCAGTCAACATTTGTGAAACTTGCTAACTGTACACTCCCCTTGCGCTCATAAATCAATCCATACTCCACTGTACCTCTGATGTAGCGAAGTATGGGCTTCGCAACCGTCCAATGCACTCTTCGTGGGTCCACCATGAATTGACTGCAAAGTTGATGTCTGGTTGAGCATTGACCAGATACATAAGCAATCCAATAAGCTCACAATACAAGGTAGGATCAAATCTGTCTGACCTTGATGCATCAATCTTCCTCCAGTTGGAAACTAGAGGCATGGCCATAGGCAAGCAGTCCTCCATCCTGAATCTCTTCAAGATCAATACTGCATACTTCCCCTGACCAATGAAGAAGCATCCATCTATTTTTCCAAATCTCCAAGCCTAGAAAGTAATGCATCAACCCAAGGTCTTTCATCTCAAATTCCACTGCAAGGTTGGACTTGCAATCTCCAATCAACTTCTCATCTCCTGCAAGAAAGATATCATCCACATATAAGACCAGTATGAGAGGCACCTCACTTGTCAACAAGTACAAGTTGTGGTCAGCCTCACTCCATTGAAATCCCATCTCTCGTACATAACTGTCTATCCTCGAGTACCATGCTCGAGGTGCCTACTTGAGCCCATAAAGAGCTCTGTGTAGTTTGCATACATGCGTCTCCCTGTTCTCCACATCAAACCCCTTTGGCTGCTCAATTTATACCTCCTCCTCTATCAATCCGTTGAGGAAGGCAATCTTGACATCCATCTGATGGACTCGCCAACCCATCTCTGCTGCTAAAGAGATAATGGTCCGATTAGAAGAATACCTGGCTACAGGGGCGAAGGTCTCCTCATAGTCAATACCCTCCTGTGAAAATCCCTTAGCCACGAAGCGTGCCTTGTACTTCTCCACGCTTCTGTCTGCTGCATGCTTCACCTTGTAGATCCACCTGGATCCTACCACTTTCTTGCCTTCAGGTCTCGGCACAACCTCCCATACTTGGTTCTTCATGATTGAGTCATACTCCTCAACCATGGCCTCCTTCCACACGTCATGTTGTGCATCCTCCTCAAAATTGGAAGGTTTAGAGTTAATCAACTCTATCATTAGTGCCATATAACTGAGTCTCTCTGGTGGTACACTCTGTCTAAAAGATCTTTGTGAAAGATCCACCTACCTGGAATCCTGTACTGTGGACCTGAACTACTGAGGCCTTGGCCTAGTGTCTACCTGCTGCGGCTGTTGGATGTTCGTCTCTTGCTGCTGCTCATCCTCCCCATCAAAGATAGGAGGATCCTCCACTTGACTCCCTCTGACTACTAGAACCTTTGCCCTGTGTCTGTACCTGTACCTGTACATCTGTCTCCAACTTGATCCCTGTGTCCTGTGCTGGATTTTGCTCTGCTTGTAAGTCCATAGATCTTCGCAAGGCCTTGTCCTCATCGAACTGGACATCCCTGTTCACAATGATCCTCTTGCGAGCAAGAATGTAAACACTGTATGCCTTCGAAGTCTCGCTATATCCAACAAGTAACCCCTTCTCTCCAGAAGGGTCTAGCTTCTTCCTAGTGTCAGCATGAACATGACAATAGCAGACAGTGACAAATATGCGGATGTGACTCACATCTGGCCTAGTGCCTATGAAGACCTCCTCGGGTGTCTTCCTCCCCAAAGCTGTGTCGGGACACTTGTTCTAAATGTACATTGCAGTCCTGTATGGATTGGCCCAAAGTAATAGTGGTAATCCTTGATCAAATAGCATGGCCTTGGCTGCTCCTACCATAGTCCTGTTCTTCAACTTTGCATCTCCATTCTGCTGTGGGGTATGGGGCATAATGTGCTCCTTCTTGATCCCCTCTACCAAACAATACTCCATGAACTCATTGGAGGTGTACTCACCCCGATTGTCTGTTCTCAACACCCAAATATTCTTACCTGTTTGGTTCTCCACGAGAGTCTTGAATTCTTCGAACCTCTCAAAGACCTCTGACTTGGCTTTCCAAAAATAGATCCAGGTTTTTTTTGAAATAGTCATCAATGAAGGTTACGCAGTAACTGTAACCACTGAAAGAATGGACACTCATAGCTCTGCATACATCCGGAATGCACCAAGTCCAAGGGCTCCTTAGACTTGTTCTCACTTCGTGGGAAAGGCTTCCTGATGTTCTTCCCCAAAGCACAACCCTTGCAGTGGCTATTGTTTTCCTCTTGTACCTGAGTAACTCCAACGACTGCCTATCTCAAATGCTTCAGTGCTTCATGGTGTAAGTGTGCCATCCTCCTATGCCACAACTCACCCTGACTGCTGCTGCTGCCGCTGACTATAGCCTTTGCAGGCTCAAAGTGTAGTATGTACACTTTTCCGTTCCTTTTGCCAATCACCCAATCCAAGCTCCTATTTGACCTCTTGGGTTTGATATACACTCTATGGTCACGAAATTTCACCTGATATCCCTTGTCCTCCAGAGTGGAGACTGATATAAGGTTCTTGGTCATCCTGGAACATATAACACATCAGCAAAACTGAGGGGTTTTCCAGACTCCCTCTCAAATGAAACAGTGCCAACTCCCCGCGCCTGATACCGCTCATCATCACCCAGCTCACGTGGATCTCTGTTCCACCCTCTTGCAAGTCTTTGAAGAATCTCTTCTTTCCAGTGATGTGACTAGATGCTCCACTGTCGATGTACCATATGCTGCTCCCGGTGGTGCTTGCCATGCAAGCTATCAAGCAGAACTCCTCATCGAAGTTCCTGTTGAAATCCTTCACCTCGACAGATCCAACCATCTGAGTGCTACTCTTCTTCTTCCTGTCTGGGTACTGGGAGGCAAAGTGTCCCTGCTTATGGCAGATAAAACACTTGACCTTTGATATGTCAAGGCTCTTCTTATCATCCTTCTTCCTCTTTGCCTTACCCTTTCTCTTTCCTGTAAGGGCTAAAGCCTCTTCATCCACAATCTGTGGAGCACTATTGGATGAGCTTGATCCTTGACCCATGCGGGTCTCCTCCTGCACAAAGTCATCCCACAATCTCTGCCAATTAGGGAGCTTCTCTCTAGCCACCACACCTTTGACAAAGGTGTCCCATGGTTTAGAGAAGCCATTGAGGGAAATCCGAACTAGCTCCTCAACTACTGTCTTAGACCCAACAACTCTAAGCTCATCCCTGATCTGTGTGAGCCTTGTGAGATAAGGCACCACTCCTTCTCCCTTGGCTATCTTGGTGCTGCGCATCCTCTCTTTCAACACCGTCTTCCGGTTCTCATTCTTGCTTTGGTACAAACTCTCCAAAGCCATCCACATCTTTGCTGCGGTCTTCTTCCCGGAAAGGTGGGGGACTATATGGTCCTTCACTCCATCCATGATAATCAACATGGCTCTAGAATCAATCTTCTTCTAAGCTATCAGATTTGTTGGATCTGTGGGTGCAACTTTTGTGGAGTCAATGTGCTCCTTTGCATCACTGACATCCAGGATCCTTGTGATCCTTTCTTTCCATGTAGGAAAGTTCTGAGCACCCTGGAGTCTATGCTCAACTCTCAATTGCACGACCATATTGGACTGTACCTGGAAAACCCTATATCTACAATCTAGGTTTGTGTCTCCAATAGATCTTCCCTTGATCTATCACTGCTGTTGCAAATCTCTCAGCTTTAGCTCACTAGAGCTTTGATACCATGTAAATTTTCCTTTAATATTCAAACTAGGGCTAAACAGTGCATTCAAAATCTCTACTGATAACCACACATGAATATCTTTTATAGTATGCAACGAAATATAAAACTGAGAAATAAATCACAACATCACATCGCATTATTGTCACTATTATTTTGGGTATGGAAACCCCTGGAAAAACCCAAGATGAGAAAACCGGTGCAGCAATCAGATAAAGATTTTATTATGAGAAAATATGGAATGTTTACGATCACTGCAAATTCACCCAAACCTGGCAAATGCAACAGCTCAGCAGAATCACTGGGCAAATCCCAGCTAAATCCCAGCACCCTCCTGCGTGAGTGTACGACCTCCCAAACGTGTGGATCCGTACGGCTGTACGGGACCCGTACGGTCTGTATGACAACTGTGCGGTCTGTACGGTCTCCCTTTGCAACTGCTTCCTGTCGATCCGTGCGGGCTCTGTCTTGCTTGGCAACTCGGTGATCCTGTTTGCTCGCTCCTCCATCTTCCCAGCTAAATCCTTTGTTTGACTTTCTCTCCCTGTTTGTATCTTGTCTTTGTTGGAATACAAGTGTGTGTGTCCTCTCCACCAATTGACCTTTCTTTTATAACTTTAGGTAAAGCAAAAACCCTAATTTCACTTTCACTTAAAGTCAATAAATAATTAGATCACTTTAATTATTTTCCAAAGTAAACTTAGGAAAACAAAATTAAATACAATTGGCTTCCTATTTTAAGTCTTCTGCATGCAAGAACACATGCATGCAGGAAGACCTTCATTGTTGTTGCTAGTTTAACATGAAGACCTTACTCTTGGTTACCATGATGAAACCCTTGATGCAAAGGTGAAGCCATTATACTTGCATAGGATATGTTGTTCTCATGATGTACTTGTACCTTGAAAATGTCATTAAAGATTAAAGAAGCCCTTGTTGATAATGACATGCTTCAAGAAATACATGACCAAGACTTTGCTTGATGCTGATGCCATGATGATATATGGTAACCTTACCCTTGAAGAAATTCTTGAAATATATGGTTTGACAGTCCTTTGAGCCACTACATGCTTGATGATGCCCTTTGTGGAGCTTGAAGCCCATTGCACTTGGTTATAAAAGTTCTTGGAACCCACACATATGGAGGCTTGATGACCCTTGGACGCGATATGGTCATTGGTATATTGTAGCCTTGTGATCATAAATATGAAGCCCATAATGTATTGCAAGCTGGTGGTGAGGTCTCTGTGCCCCTCTTTTGGGGTGTTGGCACTCTTATGGTGATGAAGATATATAGTGGAACCATTGGATATGTTTTTAATGATATGGAGACCTTGAATATAATGATGATATTCTTGAAAAAGTCTTTATTCCCACTTGTTTGGTGGTGTTGGGGTCCTTGATACCCTTGATATGATGAGCATATGGTGGAGCCCTCCTCCTTGTTGATGTGAGGACCATTTAAGCCCTCATGCCTTTGATGATTGAAGCCTTTGACCTTGGAACTTATGCATAGGGTAACATGGTCTTTGGCACCTTTATGTGTGGAGTCTTGATGTCCTCCACAAATTGAGGAATTTAAGAATATTGGACCAAGTAATTGCAAATAAGTCCATCGTAGGGAGATAGTCCTCGTCAAGCTCTTTCCATTGATATGTGGAGTGTCTGCTAACTCCTTACGAATGATGAGTTTTGATTTTTTAAAGTTAATGTATTAATTTGCCCCTTTACAAGTATGTCTGCCTGCTAAAATAATTCAATTAATTTTTTATTAAAACTGCTACAAGTTAGCCATACACGTGAATAAATCTTCCACAACCTATATAAATAGAAGATCAAACATTTCATTTGTTCATCAATCAAGTCTCTCTTTGTTATTTCGCAACTCTTGGAGAAAAGTGCGAAACTTTGTGGAGAATAAATTTTTGGGCATCTTTGAGGATTGAAGAGATTCACTAAAATTGACATAACTTTCTCATACGGAATCAGAATTACAAAATTATTGGCTCATTGGAAAGCTTGTTGTGAGGGCTATGGATGACATGATCTAAAGTTTATGTTGGTTTGTATATTATTTATTGATCTTGTGATCTTCAAAAATGTATGGTTCATGCTTTTGGGTTTCTCTTGTAATGGCACATGTCTCTCATGGATAGAGTTCATTTTTTATTTTAGCATGTGAGCCTATATATTGGTATATCCCTTTGAAGTTATTGAATATGTTATGGAGAATATCGTGATGGTTATCTTGACATATATCTTGATGTGATCTTGATATAGATCTTGATGATTATCTTGGATATTGTTGGCATAGATCTTGGTGTTTATCTTGACTATTGTATAGTGTAGTATTAAATGAGAAATTGACATGTAAGTAAAATATATTGTGAGTGATTTATTTAATTAACCTAAGTGTTTTCTTTTAAAACTAGTTTGACAAGTGTTGATCATTGTGTTTTTGACTTAACTGAGCTTGATTGTTATTGACTGTAAATGACAACCTTTGACAGTATTGTAAGTGACTATTTGCTTGATATTTGTTTGATTTGTTGACTTTATTTTACTAGAGTGAAAAATCCTTTTGTGTCTAAGAGTTTATGAGATTGACTGTGTTTGAAATAGTTTGTTATGTCTTTTATCTTCTTGGCTGAGGTTCGTTGGTTGAGGTTTATCTTGTTTAAATTTCAAGTCTTCCTTGACTGTGATTGAGGTTGGTTATGGTGTCATTGAGTTTAGTGTGATTGGACAAAGTTTGGTTGACCGTATGTGAAGTCTTTTGGTTGCTCAAATGTGTCTCTTACTTGATAAACTAGGTCAAGTAAGAAGGGTTGGTTGACTGTGCACTTGATTATATTAACGCAAGTTTATGATTGATTTCACACAGGTACACAAGCATCTTGGTACAGGTTGGTTCAGTTGAGCAGGATTGGCACAGGTTGCCTTATGTGTAGTTGGTCCGACCCACATTGGATGAGTTGTATGAGCAGTTGCTTTGACTCAGGTGGGCTGAGTTTGGTGAGTAGTTGGTTAGAATCAGATTGACTACGTCAGATGATGTGAGCCACAGATTGATTAGACAGATTGTTTTGCACAGGTTATTGGTACAGGTGTGATACAATGGTCAGTTGATGAGAAGTGGTCAATTGATGAGTAGTGGTCAGCAGTAACAATTGATGAGCAGTGGTCAGTAGTGACAATTGTTGTGTAGTGTGGTGCAGTGTAGTACAAGTGTTGATTAGCAGGTCTGCAGGATCAGTGCAATCATGGTTCAACAATTTCTATCTTCATATGAGGGTGGCAGGACCGGGCAAGGAAATCTAGGGAGCTAGGGCTTCCTTTAGGTTGTATCCTGTAAACCAGGGGGTTGTAGCCTCCTTCTAGTTGTAGATGGAGAATTGAAGTCATTGTAACAAGGGGGTTGTTGCCTCCTTCCAGTTGTAGCTGGAAAACTATTGTTATAAAGGCTTTCGTGGTTTTTCTCCCAGGACTAGGGTTTCCACGTAAAAATCTTGTGTACTATGTTTTTCTATGCTTCCTATGTGATGATGATATGATGATATGTGTTGATGAGCTATAATTGGATATAATGATAATAACGTACTGTGCATAATATTGAATAAGTTGCTGATGATTGTTAGCGTTGACACCTTTATCTGACAATGTTATCCACGACATCATTTTGTTCCAAATTTATTGTCCTAGGTCCATTCAATAGTTTTAGGACTCTTGTATTCTTTTGCTTTGGTTCTCATCGACCTTAATTGCCTCCAAACATCACATCAAGAGGACAATGTAAAAACTATTGATCATCTCACATGTTATACAGTTGTGTCCTCACTTGGAAGTTCATATTTGGTGGTCTCTTCTCATTGGTTTATAACCCAATTGGACATCAACTATCACCTAAAGCTTCCCTTCTCGTTCATAATTTTTTTTTCCATGATCTTCCAAATCAATTAAGCATCCATGAATCAACAATTCTAACCAATCATCCTGTAGTTCTAGACACAAAGGCACATTGGGGTTCCACTACATCATTCCTTGTTTTCAAACAAGGTTAGATTTTGCATGAGACTTGCTTAGTGTCAACTAAAAGAATGTTTTCCCTCTCTCCTAAAAGCATTGGAGACCAACGCTTCTGTTTTTGGGAGCAATGATGGGGATTCTAGTTCCTAGCATATGATTGGATTCTTAGTACTTTATATTTGTGTTGTATGCACACATAGGAAATTAGTATTGAGTATTACTGTGTCGATGCCTTATTGGTTTCCTATTCTAGAGGATAGTTTGGATCTTTTTTCCAACTAGATCTATTATTACCTTTGGTTGCTATTTCTTAGGAGCTTGTTGATCTTTTCCCTCCAAGTTTGTTGAGGTTGTTTTCTCGATGTAAAACTATTTAAGCTTATTTTGCTTAATGAAATTAAGTCAGATATTGTTTTTCATACTTTAGTGTAGAACTTTGCTCATGAGTGGATAATACCAGATCAAGAAAGATCATCATTGCAAGCAAAGGTTCCACTGCTATAAAAATGTCATCAATTCCAAGATTGTATAGAAGGGTTCTGATAAGTGGTTTGGTGGAGGAATGAAATGAAATGAAATTTATATTATTGTGCACCAAAGATCAATTTAGGGTAAAGGAATTAGAGAGTAATGTTGTCGCACGATTTGGCAATCTTAGGTTTGCAACGATTAAACGATCACCAGCGAGGTGGAAGCTCGAGACACCGCCCCAAAGTGTCACACATGCGGGTTCCTCTCTCTTTAGGTTTCGTAGGTCCACTGAGGACGACCCAAACTAACCACAAGAGGTGTCCCCAATCAAGCTTTCCCAAATACTTGCCAACAAAACTAGCTTTCTCATAGTACTAGCAAGACTGATTTGTCAAAAGGGAAAAGAGAGCCAGAGAAATTAATTAGTTGGAAATGGGATCTTTGTGGAGGAGGATATGGGGTCTTGGATTATGCAAGGTAAAATGTAAACCCAAAGACCTTAGGCTTCCTAAGAGACTTAGAAGACACAAACAAATTTAAACTAGGAAGCTATGGATAAGAGTGACACTTAATTATTAATCTCAGGTTGTGGATTAAGAATGGCCACCTAAAGTTTAAGTATTTGAGGATGAGGGTAAGAGGGAAGTGTTATCACGGATGTTGTTGTTGCCCCGATGGATGAATCCAATATTGTATGGCAGAGAGGACAGTCAACCAAATCCGTGACCTACGAAAACCCTAACCCCCAAAAGATGGATGGTTGTCACGTCAGTTAGGGATTCCTTCGCTTTATGCCACTAGAGAAGCCCAAGTGACAAAGGGGGAGACCCAGATCGATCCTGAAAGGAAAGATCTAAGACAAATCACTAGATCAGACTTCTGGGGGAGAATTCGTAAGGTGAGTGTCTGGAACCCTAGATTTTAGGATGAGACACAAATTAAAGATACCTGAGTAGGGTGGTTATTCTAGATTGGAAATGTTACTCAAGTGAAAGTATCAGGTGGCTTATGATTATTCGAATCAGATCTAGGATTTTAGTGTGCATGTTTGAATGATTAAACCTGAACCTTGGTGGAATTTATGCAGATAATTGAGAAATCCCCAGGACACAGTTGATATTGACAAGCACAGCTTCTTGCACACTAACTTGGTTGAATGGTTTGATAGTGAAAAATACCCAAGTGAAACCGGAAAAAAATACACAGGAAAACTGGCTAGTAGACCAAACAGGGGCGTTTTCTCCGAGATTGAAACCGGTGCCTGGAGATGGGTAGAGGAGTCCAAGCTTGATGTTTTTAAGGGTGAGTTTCCCCAAAAACTGCGTCCTCTCTAACTCGCCTCTTCAACCTGTAGAAAAATGGATAAAGGAAAAAATGCAAGATATACCCCAAACAATACTTAGTACAGAAGGATAGCAATGCCAATCATCAGATCATCAACTCATTTACAACAACACAGAAAGTAATCCCAGTCAAATCTTTTTATTTCAATATTCCGGTGCCGGAGCTCATGAATAAAATGGGGGGGGGGTCACCTCTCTTCAATAGTTCGAGTGAGACGTAAACCCTAACTTACTTTTTCATCCAATGGTTGAGATTATAACATCATCAACGGTGGAGATCAACAATACATAGATCAACACATGGATCAAGTGACCAAATCAAAAGAGGGGGCACACTTTGCTCAAGGACGCCTCTCTAAAGTAAAAGTTACATTATAACATAAGATGTGACATGATAATACATAGGAGGAGGTCACTAGAGGATTAATTCACCCTAGGCCCCTTTACAACTTCATAATACATGATATATCAATAAAATACATGAATAACCAACTTGAGGGGGCGCCCCTTGGGGGGATTCCCTCACTGACTGAGCCATAATAAAAGAATCCGGACATCTGCTGAAGGACTGTCTGGGATTTTGAGATACATCAACTGCCAAAAATCCAAGCCATTTCCTTGACCCAATTGGCCAAATCGTTTTTGTCATTGAAATTCCTAGTTCATTTTTGCTAGTACAATCTCTGGAAACTGATAAAATCACCATAACTCTGTCCAGGATGAGAACTGGGGAAAACTTACTGCTCTGGATGATCTGGAGACACAGAAGAATGGTATAAGTGACTATTCATACCCCCTGGAACACTGTACTGCTATAGGAGAACCAAAAACACTGCCATTTGTAATAAAATTTGATCATTTGGCCTGTTACCAACTTATTTGTACCATAGTTGGATCAGCTGAGGAGTCGCCATTTGACAAACATGATAAATGTTTGTTTCCAGTGTATCGGATGATCTGCCTTTGTGCCTAGCCAATTTTGGCTAGTCAGGTTTTCTTTTGAATATTTATGGCCATGGCCCCACAGGGTTTGTAATAAGGTGTGCTAGTAGGGGTTTTGAGTGGTTCGGTCCCCTAAGACGTAGAATTTCAACTAAGGTATTCTAGGGGTTTTTTTGCCCTTGTCAATTATGCTTTGCCTATAGTTGAGTATAATCGACGAGGTTTTCTCCTGCTTCCTCCAAAGCTGGAATGCCCGATTTTGAATTTTGGGCCTTGGGGGGTTATTAGAGCCCAACTGAAGTGTAGGAACCTACTAGACACTAGTAGAATAGAGCATGGTCATGTGCTAGGTCACTAGGACCCCCAGAAAAAATTTTGAAAATTTTTTACCGGACGCGTTGGATTTAGGATTTTAATTATTTTTTAATTTTTTAATTTTTCCTACGTTTTTAATTAAATTTTTCCATAAATTAAATGGAAAAATTCAAATTGTAATAAGTCAGCCATCCGGGGTCCAAATTCAGTGATTGAAAGCTCTAACCCTAACCCAAAAATCATTCTTGATCAGCCAACCATCTATCTCCAAGTTTCAGAAGTTCATTCAGCCTTGTAATTAATAATTTCTCAGAAAAAGTCATTTACGGAGAAATTATTAATTAAATATTAAAAATGAATATTTTGGAGAAAATAAAAAACTCTCCAAAATTAACCAAATTGAATAAAATAAAAGGCTAAATGACATGGCATCGGGCATTAATGATGATTGAAGTTGGCATAAATCTGCTTTAGTTAACAATCGGAGAGCATTGAGTTCTCATCCACTTGGCCAATTTGCCTCCTTCAGTGATGACCATGCATGGGTGAGTTAGAGCTTGTTTATTGGCTTGATGGCATGTTCAAGGTGAAGAGCAAGAGGTACGGTCCTTGAATCATGGCTTACTAGGGTTTTGGCTCCTCCAAACCTAGCACAAGCCTCCTTATGGCCTCACGCCTACCTTCCCAAGCCTATCACGTGTGCCTCTCCTCTTCCTCACGTTAGAGCATTAAAACCTCACATTTTTGCTTGTGGAGGTCTTGTTTGGATGGTGGTTGGAGTGGGGGTGCCTTGTCTAGGTGGAGGCCTCCCCTCACTCCTAGCTTCTTTATTCTTGGCTTGGCTCTCTCAAATGGCTACAAAGCTAGGTTTGCGCCCTCCTTGGGTTTTAGGGTTTTAGCACTCTCTCATTATATAAATAGAGGCTCTTCTAGCTCTATTAGGATGGGATTTTTGGCATAGAAGCTCTGGAGAATTTGTACTGTAACATTTTGCTTAAGATTGAATAAAGTTGATGACTTTGGATGTCAAAGTATAAGTTCTATGTTGGTCATTATTCACCGTGTGAGGTGATACCTTTCTTTGCTCCTTTCTTATGGATTTTTAAGCATTTGGTTGTGTAGATTTTGAAGGCTAACAATCTAGCACTATTTTATATAACCTATGCTTTTCTCTTGAAGATTGTATGCTTTAAGGTATCGTCCGATATATAGGGGCTATTTTATGGTTAACATTCATTCTGCAGGTTCCACAAGGAGTCATTTGCTTTGAGGAAAATCGAGAAGCATAAGCTTCTTTGCCTAATCCATCAAGTAAAAGAAATCTTTCCGGTTACTTTTTCAGTTTAATCTATGTTTCTCCTTTCTCCAATATTTCCATGTATCTCATGTTTGTTTTGACCTGAGAAAATAGCTTGGGGTTTGATCCCTAGTGCCACATAATTTTGTGGCTACTTCTCTTTCCCCACTAGCATCCTTGCGTACATTCAGCTAGTCTGGACGGTTTCGGAACTAGTGCTTCTAGTGGTCACCTTGTTCGGAGGTTGATCCCACCTTTTTTGTTGAATATTGAGTGATTTCCCCCCCCCTTCTTCTAGGTTGGATTTGGGCTCCTTCCACCTTGTTGTGTGGTTTTCTTCGCTGCCCTCTTTTTGCATTTTTATGACAGCCACTTTTCTCTTCTTTCGCTGCCCCGTTTTCACCATTTTTTGCAGCTCATTGATTGTCTAGTTCGCTGCCCTATTCTTCCCATCTTTTGCTTTCAATTTCCTGTTTTTATTCCTCCCTTTTTCCCTTCTTTTATCCTTTGTTTCAGCCTTCTTTTGCCCCCTTTTTTGCTCTTTTCTATCTTCTTCTTTTGCCCCTTTTTGCAAGTTTGAAGAAAGGGTTTTAAATAAAAAGTAAATCACTCTCCTTCTTACATAAAGTCCAATAAAAAAGTTTCATGCTTTATTTCAAAAGTCCTTTCAAAGGTTGAATTCCTAAAGGCAAGTTGTAAATTTCAATTAAGTTTATCTTTTCTTTGAGTGGGGTTTTTAAGCCCCCACTCTCAGCCTCCCCCATTTGGGGAGGTTTGTGGTGTTCTTATCTTCTTATGTGCTTAGATTAGATGTGCTTTTGCTTAGAATAATTGCATTATTTCTCTTATAATACAAATTGTTAGATTAGTCCATTTTGTTTCATTAACTAAGTTGACTACTTCATCTTTTAAAGTTTTTTATCTTTTAAATAAGTAAATCAACTGTTTAATGTAGAAATCTCTTGAATCTCACTTTGTGGATCAAGAGTGCTCTCTATCAGAGAGTTGTCTTTTATTTCGATTTTTACTTACCCCCATGCTCTCTCGATTAAGGCCTAAAAAACCTGAAAGAGATTCTTGGGTAGATTAGTCTTTTTATTGTTTTATAAGTTAATCAATTAATCTCTAAAGTCTCTTGAATTTGCCGTAATCCAAGTCAAGAGCACTCTCTATCGGAGAGCATTCCCACTACATACCCTTGCATCAAGCATATAGTTTAGCTAAGTCTCTTGAACTGTTGTCATAAGACAAAGTCAAGAGTGCTCTCTGTCGAAGAGTGCTCTCTGTCGAAGAGTGCTCTCTGTCGAAGAGTTTTAATTAACTTACTTAATAAAATTCTCCAACTCACATTCCCCGCTTAATTAATTTATCTCGTTGATTCCCTTGCTTGAGTATGCTCTGACCGACTTAAAAATCGGAGTACTAAGAAACGGCATTGGATTGTTAATCTTGCAAGACTCATCTTAATAAAATTTTACTCCGTAACCAACGCATCGGCGTTGTAGAAAATTTCCTAAGTTTTTCTTAGTAAAGGCGCCAGAACTCCCCGCTGTCTAGAGTCTCAGCTAGCTGGTCAATCTTCGCGATACCAGCCTGAGGTACTGGGCGGGCCGTCATGTCTCCAACGGATTAAATTGGAAGATTTTCCCGGCTGTTGAAACCTTTCGCTGAAGCCCTAAACAAGACCATTTAAAACACTTAAAATATACCAAGAGCACTTGCACAATGTTACATCCACTAGTTTTATTTCTTAAAGCATTGCAGAGCTTTGACTCCATAAAGGCATTGGTCTATTAATCTATGTGTGATTGTTACATCTGGATCACTTGTCTTTAGCTTACTTAAATCTTTATCTGTGAATGCATCTTTATCTTATAAAGTCTTGATATATTGTTCATCTTTTAATCCAGTGCAACAACGTGGATTGCTTTTTTCTTGTGCTTGAAATTCATAATTTTAATCATTTCTAATCACAATAACTCCTAAACAACACCCATCCGCATCCAAACATCAAAAACTTAACTTAAACATTGAGCCATAGAAAACTCTTTGTTAGGGACTACGCCCCTTGGCTTCGTTAGGAGTTAGCCTAAATGGAGCAGCTAGGAGTAGGTGACAGTACCTGGCTCTGTGCTTGCCCCCAAGGTCACACCTCTCCCACTTTCCTAAGTGAGGAGATAGCTGTCGGAAGATTTCTGCTGCTGGTGTGCAATTGGGGACATCGAGAATTAGCAGTCCCTTGCCTCATCTCACATCAAAACCCGCAGGCTCTGTGAGGAATTAATCATTACATTTCAAATAGTGGCCAACAGTCTTTAGATTTAGCATTTGTTTATCCACTGCTTTTCTTTTAGGCCTTTCACAATTTTATTATATAGCCCTTCTTTGAGTTGTGTCTAAAGACACATTTTGCATTTGTGTGGGGTCTTTGCATTTCAATAGATAGAATTTATAGCATATAATGTTGGTAAACACATTGTTTCAAGTTTTAGCTGACACTCTCCAGGATAACTCAGAGCTAAGACACAGAAAACATGGGATCCATCTTGCATAGGGGTCAAAGTGGGGAAAGTGATCTTCAATCTCATAAGTCTTGGTCAAACTAACGTCATGGGTTAAAAATGAATCATGGATGGATTGGATGGATGGGGACAATTGAAACATAGAGCCAACCTAGCACTAAGGTTTATTATTTGTACAAGCATGGCATGAGCAACAGTCTTCACATTATGTCCCTTGATTAGTCATAACACAAGTTCAAGCATTAGTACAATACATATATAAGCATAGGTCACCATAATCATCCTAACATGTCAAGCATAGGTGTTTGACATACATCATAGAGCAAAATCAAACCAAAGAAGCATATACCTGATCTCACCATATATACCTGTCTCCAACTGATAGGACCCCTCTACAACTGTGTGTATTGCATATGATCTGCTATCACTGTTGGAATGAACTAGGTCAATTACTGAAATCATCTCAATGGACCAATGAATCTCAGTCCTGTCAAGGAAAATCCACTGAACAAGGCTCTGGAATGGCTGAAGCTGTAATGATCCATGCTAAAACCCCATGTGAAAAGTAGCTCGGAATAGAACAAGAGATAAGTTTGTATGCTGCATCATGGTAGCCCAACTGCAAATGTATATGTGATAACAGGAAGCAAACAAAATTTCCTAAGTCTTGAAAATGTGTTCCGTAGACAACTGGAATGTTGAGGGGAAAATGTCCGATAGCTGGATTATTAGCAAGGAGAGGGGTTCTTGATATACCACGAAGGTACAGGGAATATGTCCAGACTCACCAAGTGTGGTAGCACATGAGGAAATGTGGGGTGAATGGAGTCACGTGGGGATGTTCAACACTACACCAACAAGGATGTAGCGTAACGGGGCCCCGTGGTCGCTTTTTAGTTGTTCCCGCTTCCTCTGTATAATTTCCCCACGCGAAGCAAAACACAACGCTAGATTTTCGTTGTTTGGGAGATTGATTTAAAAGATGAAACTAATTACTAGTCACCCAAATCCTTTTCTGATACAACCAACTGATCAGACGAAACTGCAGTGGAAGTAGAGCATACGAGGACGAGGGCCTTGCTTGTTTTAAAGATTTTTTGAACGAAATTTGTCTGATTAGAAAGTGTAAATCCCAAGAATATCTTTTCAAGTTTAGTACTCGGGCAAGCCCTTATCCATGAACCATACTCGGGAGAGCAAGGTGGTTTATTTTAAATTTTGCAGAAAGAAAAGAAAAGATTTTCTAATTAAATTCTACCATGAATCTCTTTCCCCTTTTTAGGATACTCGAGAGAGCGTAGGGTAAGTATTTCTCTTACTTTTATCACCAAAATAAAGCATAAACAAAAAAACGAAAGAAACTAGCTAAAAATCACAAATCACAAAAATGGTGCACCAACGTGGATCCCCCCAGGGGCAATGAGGAGTGGGCTTTGATGAGCCTACTCTAAAGCTTATTAACTTTTTACAATGATGAAAGAATGCACTTTGGTTGACCAATCGGGATCCAAAGGCTTACAACAACTTGAAAAATTGAAATTTTTTGAAAGGGGAGCTTCGTTAGTCTTCTTTTACTTAATTTTTTCGATTTTTTGGCAGAGCTTCCTCTTCTCTTTTCGTAAAACATGTGGTGTGCTGAGGAACCTCTTTATCTGCAACAAACAATATTAGACACAAGAAAAGATGAATGATCAAATCCTCCACTTATCCCGTCACAACAATCTGCATATCACACACTTATACAAACAAGATCAAATGTAGGAGCATATATATTCAATAAATCGAAGTAAATGCATCCATAAGCAAATGAAGCATTCATTCAAATTTTTAAATATCTATTCTCAATAACTTAGACCATTAAACAAAATGACTAAACTATATTACCAAATTTGAACCAAACCTTTCCAGTAAACTACATATGATTCATTGCATGCATAATATTTCAAATACAGATTACTTCCATACAGCTGGAAGATAAGACATTCACTCCACTAGGGAACAAAACAATATAGACCTCCAAAGTCTCTTTATTTCTCAAATGAATACAAGTTACAATTGCCAGCTCTTCTCGTCACGACAATCTGCATATCACACACTTATACAAACAAGATCAAATGTAGGAGCATATATATTTAATAAATCGAAGTAAATGCATCCATAAGCAAATGAAACATTCATTCAAATTTTTAAATATGTATTCTCAATAACTTAGACCATTAAACAAAATGACTAAACTATATTACCAAATTTGAACCAAACCTTTCCAGTAAACTACATATGATTCATTGCATGCATAATATTTCAAATACAGATTACCTCCATACAGCTGGAAGATAAGACATTCACTCCACTAGGGAACAACACAATATAGACCTCCAAAGTCTCTTTATTTCTCAAATGAATACAAGTTATAATTGCCAGCTCTTCCCAGTACATTTCAACTAGTTTGAATTGGGGAGAGCAAAGCTTTATTTATAGCCAGAGTCAATGTTATTGGAACCCAACCAGTTTTGAAACAACCGGTTGGTTGGAATGGTTTACAGGAAGAACGGCTCAAATCGTGAGGTTAAACTGTTTTTGACCGGTTCCAGTCTGAACTACTCGATTTCATGTCTGAACCGCCTGGTTCCATCCTAAACCGGCCAAGTTGCTCCAAACCGGCGGTTCCATACGGAACCAGCCGGTTCCGACATGAAACCTAAAATTGAAAAAAACAATGATTTTTTTTAATGGTACTTCAAACCATTATCCACGTTTCGGCCTTTTAGGTGATTCATGGTCCATTAAAGGGCTAGCAGTAGAAGCCCACCCTCCATATTAATCACGGATTCATGAATCACAATTCACAATCATTTGTGGAAGAGTTTGTCATTTGTGTAATCACCAAACTTGTAGTTGCCTCTATGAGGTGGATCCAAGATGATTGGTAGAGGAAAGGGCAACTAAAGAGGTGGAACCAAGATAGCCTCGACCCCCAAATGGATGGTTGTCATGCCAATCGAGGCAATCTTCACTTGATGTTATCTTAGCCCAAGACAACAATGGGGGAGACCCAGATCTACTCCCGACAGGAGAGATCAGACCTAAACACCAGATCAAATCAAATGGAGTTGAAGTACGTAAGTTGTAAGGTGGAGTAAACCCTAGATCTATGGATGACGTCACAAGGTGAACTAGGACTTGGATCAGGGGTTTATGAGATGTGAAATTTGATCCAAGTTAGAAACACAAGTGACCTATAAGCCTATTACTAGATCTGGGACCAGGGTACTAGCAAAAGATGAAGATATCCACTGCCTTGGGAAACGTGACCAATACAGGGAGGGTAAGAACAGGATTGGGGCTATCTAGTACCATGGGATAGATTCGAAAGAAGGTATAACAGTATCAAAGTACCCGAGCCACAAGGAAAAGATCAAATCGCAAGAGGAGGAAAAATGAAGGGTAGCGCTAGGGATTGGAGACCAGTGCCTTGGGATTTGAGCCCAATGGAGTGACCTTTAGCCGAACGTTGAGGAAGACCCACTTAGGGTTTGACTCGATCTACAAAACCCAGAAATGGTTTGCCTCGAGATCAAGCGGTTTGTTCTATAATATTTTTTGATTTTTAATATTTAGGGTTTTAAGATGAAAATGAAGATGCCAATGGATCGAGATCTAGAAAAGAAACACTAACCTGTAGATCTTACCTGGAAAACCTTGTAGATGCCTTGATGGTGATGATCTATGCTGTCCCGATCAATTTGAAAAGATTTGATGAAGTTTCTATGTCCAACGATTTGCCCAAGGAAGCCACTGCGCCCTCTCTCCTGCACAACAAACGTCAACCATATCATATTTGCTGCGTCATGAGAAACGACCAAATGCTACCGAAAAATAGCAAGATGAAATCATAGATCGCATTGATACTAATGAAAACCCCTTGATACAAAACACATCCGAGCCAAGCGAGTTGAGGAACCCTTGCAAAAACGCCCAAGTTGAAGTCGCCCTCCTGTAGACAAGACAATGTTTCCCAAAAATATATAGATCTCACAACAAATACCCAAATGCTAGGAAGCAATAGATTTTCCAATCTTAATCTAAGAACAATAGATGCAAAGGAGATCCAAAAAATTTCCACAAGAATAGTTTTTCTATTATCTAGATCCAAGAGCCAAAAACCCCTTACAAATGAGAAGCTCTCTCCTTTAAATAGGAATGAGAAAACCAAAATCATAACCACTTTTCAAATGGGTGGCTAAGATTAAAAGATACAAATGTTCTAATCAACGGTTGAGATAAGCTCAACATAAAATACATGGATCAATACAATAATATAATATAAAAGTGGACCAGATCACCCTAGGAGAGGGGATCCCACTCAATAAAAAATAAATGAAGCTCATGGTGGGTCCAGGGAGTGTTAACTAACTCCCCTAGGGTGTTCCCATGGCACAATAAAAATAATATAATTTTTTAACTGCAAAATAGTGCATCTTTGAGGAAATCGTGAGCCTCTAAAAGCTCCAGAAAATAATAAAATATGCCCAAAGAATGGATGTGGGCCCATCCAAGTGCTGCAGCTGCTGGAGAAAGTGTGGAAGACATCGCACTCATCATCAGAACTCATCCCATGCCATTTCCCTGCCCAAGTAGCCCAAATCGAATTCTTCAGTAGCCATTTTAATTATTTTTTATTCGCCTCGGGAAATGTGATATGCCAAAAAATGCATCCTAGGGTGCCTGCGTTATCCAACTGAGCCCATCAGGCTCTCTGGGAGGGGGGTAATATGGTACAAACAAGTGGCTGGACCACCCCCTCCTCATACAACGCCCTAGGAGATCCAAGAAAATCATCTCCCTGCTTAGACAGGCCATCCAACATGGCAAAACTGCACCAGGATGGTGCATTGAGCCAAATCATCCCTGCAACTGCCCGGAACTGAAAGTAAGCTGTCTCATTGGACTCAGGGTGTCCAAATCCATCCAAGGTGCATACTCATACACCCTATATGTCTCTGCATGATCATCTACAATATCCAATATACCCAGATAGACAAAATAATAATCAGTAAATGACCATATAATATAACCCAAGCTGACATCCATACGCTGCAAGTGTTCAAAGGTTAAGACATGCTCTACAAATCATTCAAATAATACTTGTAACAAGTAGCAATCATTTCACTGGCGATCTATCAACCAAATATATAGGGTTTCATTTATTTATTATAACTCAGACCAGACTTTCAAGACCATACTCACTTCATAGTTGTAATCAATTTGCTAGTGAAGGGTGAAGGCTAAAATTCACAAGGCTAGGCCAAAATGGTGACTACCAACTTGACACTGTGACACTTCGGATATGGAAAGAGAATGCTCACTCTACATATGTAGGACAAGCAATAACACAGGGGATGGCAATGTCTCACAAATCGATAAGCTACTTTTAGAGGTGCTTATTCACCTTGAGAAATGCTCACAATCCAAATCAATACAAATGAGGCCAACAATCCTTAGATATAACTTTAGGAACCATTGCGTTTTTGGGCCTTTGATTTTCCATAGCCTTGGTCCATGCATTTATTACACGGTTTTTTATTATTTTAGGCTTCACGCATTCATGTATGTTTAAAAACACTACTTCTCATGAATGTTTTAAGATATTCATTTCATTATACTTCGAAGCCAATTTCATTAGGCTTGCCTTGCATTCATATTTGTTAAAAAACACTACTTTTCATGAATGGGATTTTTCATAAGATATTCATTTCATTTCCAAATACATTGTATTGATGGCAGCGCTACTTGTTTCAGGTTTAGCCAACACAACCTAGGCAACCCAGAGCTGAGACACAAATAAAGAGGGAAGCTTGTCCAACACAGAGGCTCTACTGGGGAAAGGTCCTCCATGTTACAAGTCAAGTAGTAGGTCGGGTCGGAAACATAACTGGAAGGTAATGGATGGGTGGAGACAGTGAATAATGAAACCAACACTAGCAAGCCAAAGTATGGTGGGAATGACTATCTCTATTCTCCCTAAGGAGGGTAAAACCAATGAGTATAAATGAGGAACTTCCAGGTCTGAGTAGGGTCATACATACATATTATCAATACATCCAAGTCCACATATTTATATGACTGCCAGCTTATGACACTAAATGCTAATACATGTCATAAAAATGAGTATAAGAGCAATGACAACCATAAGACAAAATGATATAAGCCGAGTCATGAACATGTAAATAATTCATCTAAACCAACATCTTCCAAATGAGAAAACACTAATGCAACTCTGCGCACTACTAACTGCTCTGCAAATGGCTAAATGACTACATCAGTCCTCAAATCTGAGTGTCTTGAGACTCAGTCATGGCATGGGAGAGTACTATAGTCCATCAATCAAATAATGATCCATCATAAATGCTCATCTTAACATCTCATATGTAGGGGAGCTGGTTGTAACATGTATTGGAATTTGAAAAAGTGAATATGGTAGCTCGACTACTATATATGTGATAACATCTGGCTCCAACTGGGACAAGTGCTCTGCTGAATAGAGCGCTTGAGAACGTCAGAATCTTTGGTCCTTGCACTCTGCTTCTCGCATCCTCGATCCATCATTCCAACTCTACAACTGCTACCAAAATGCCACCAACTACCTGCAAAATGTCCAGAGCTATGCCAAACTCACAGACCGGTTGTCAGAACCATATGTGGATAAAGTAAAGTACTAAAATTGAAATGCATGAAACTGAAAAGCAAAAAAAAATCTAATCTATAACCATAACTTTAAACAAAGTTTTGATCTTACTGTGCAGGGAAATAGCAGAACTCAGGATTATACTAAGAGCTTCAAAAGGCGAGCTTCAGGGAAGGACAAAAAGTGCAAGACTAAAAGCTATACTACTACGCGAAAAGACTTATTTAGGTCCTACCTACTCTAACCTAACCAATTAGGCAAGTGCTAAGTAAAATGATAGATCCAATGTAACCACTTGCTGAAATGATCGATTGAGCTTTCTTTACAGTTAATGATACAACAAGTCAAAGATGGCTTGTAAGTAATGCGAATGAATATTGAAGCCATTGTAACTTGTTGTTTGAAAATCAAAGAAAGATATGGACAAAGAGAAATGAAATCATGCTAGGGATGAGATTGATTGTTGCAAACTTCTTCCATCCATAGATCGATAGGATCATAAAATTTATGCAAGTTAAAATTTGATGAAAGAAAAGAATATGATACATGATTCATTCCTCCTAGGCCATCATAGTTTCCCTCACCTTTTTTAGCACACTCAATCATACTCACATTATGATCAATGGTGAAACAAAATAGGGACAAATTAGAGATCAATAAACCAGAAATTGAGATTAACCCCATTTCTTGTTTAAAAAAAGAGAAAATATGAAATTGGTCTTTATAGAGCTTTTTAATCACCCAATCAAAGGAATTAGCAAAATTGAAAGCATTATGCACCAAGGATGAAAGGAGATGAAATGTTTTACCATTGACCACTTGGCACTTTCGAGATTCTGTACTGCATGACACCATACAAAAATACTTCAAAAGCTGGGATGGGAGGGTGGATTGAAAAATCAAAACTTGTTTTGCATCACCTAAAGGTGCTAACACCAATCTTGTATGCAATATGGGACATTTGTTAAAGAAATTGGAAAGATTAACACTAACCTCCCAAGAACTAGACTCACTATGATTAATCTCCTCAGCCAAATCACCTTGACCAAAAATATGATGGGGAACATTACAAGAATCATTCCTTGGAGGCTCTTGATGACTATTTGGACATAGATTCCAGCTCGAAAGATGTGACAAAGAATGCTCTAAGTCAAGTTCGCTCACAAGTATATCATCATCATGTGGTTGTTCTTCTATAGATTGTTCATTACATTCAACTGAGGATAAATGATCACCATCATTCAGTTGATAAGGAAAAACATCAATATGTTCATTTCTAACCTCCTTATCATCCTCACAAACTTGGTCTTCAACCACAATATGACCACATGATCGCTCCTCAACGGAAATTTGATTAACCTTTTCCTCTTCGACAGAGACAGTCAAAGTCTGAATCCAGATTTAGATAGCTTGAATATTGACTCAAATTATCGTCTATTAAGCAATGACTATGGAGTTGCTCTTTTAGAGGCTCTATAATGGACTCACAAATGGAAGGCTCAACTATAGATGTTTCTTGATGGTGATTATTAGGTTCCCTTCCACGGATTAAATCCAAGTTTTGCTCTATGACTACTTCAGGTAATAATAACAGAGTATCTTGTATGATTTGATTGATATCCCTCTTAGTTTCAGCATGAGGTTTCAAAACATTATTCTCAAAGTACTCTATAACATTTTTATGGATTGCAGGCACGCTCATAATTTGGAACACTTCAGGAGAGGAATGATCCAATTGAGAAAGCAAATTGCCAATATATTGATTATCAACTGCACAATCATTGCCAAATTTACACTCTAAAGAATTATCAGTGTTCCTACCCCTTTGATCTATTAACAGATCTATGAACATGTCATACCCAGTGATGGATTCTGGTGCTAAATGATCAAACCATAGTTAAACATCCCCTCGCAAGGATTCTCCTAAAGCTTGCATATAAACATCTTCGTTGTCCGCACCTCTAATTTCCATGTAATCCTAGAGAATATCCAAATGACTTTTAATAGATATATCCTTATTTCCATTAAATTGGGGCAACCTCCTAGTGTAATCATTTGGCATAGGATGAGGTGCACTCGATATTTCAGAAAAGTAAAAGGGAGACTGTTTGTCTTGTTTTTTAAAAGCTCTGGTTACTAGGCTATAAGGCTTTGACTGGGACTGACTTCTAGGTTCATGTCGACTTACAAGTTTATCAGGGGTAGTCACGACAAAACTTGTATTACACTGATGAAGAGGATTACAAGGATCATTCACTTGAGGCTTTCTTACTAGTCCACTCGGGATGGTTGGGAAATCTTTATTGCATGGGTGAGGAAGTTGGTGGGTATCATGAAGATTGTAATAACTAGATTCATACCCATAATCATGCTCGAGATCATCCTCATACCCTTAGGCTGACCTCCATCCATCCCTTCTGTTTATTCGTCTTTTAGTTGCATTTATACTTTCATTTAATTCCTTCATGCGTCTGATAAATATATTTGAATTCATTATGATTTATGGGATGGGTTCGCTTCTTAGTGGAGTCACCAGGTGAACGAATTGCCGTGTTCACCAACGGATAATGTTGTAGGAGAGGTGAGGTATGTCTAACCAAGGTAGGCCTCTACCTCCTCGGCAATGACGCCAAAATGTTATCACCAAACTTGTAGTTGCCTCTATGAGGTGGATCCAAGATGGATGGTAGAGGAAAGGGCAACTAAAGAGGTGGAACCAAGATAGCCTCGACTCCCAAATGGATGGTTGTCACGCCAATCGAGGCAATCTTCACTTGATGTTATCATAGCCCAAGACAACAATGGGGGAGACTCAGATCTACTCCGGACAGGAGAGATCAGACCTAAATACCAGATCAAATCAAATGGAGTTGAAGTACGTAAGGTGTAAGGTGGAGTAAACCCCAGATCTATGGATGACGTCACAAGGTGAACTAGGGCTTGGATTAAGGGTTTATGAGATGTGAAATTTGATCCAAGTTAGAAACACAAGTGACCTATAAGCCTATTGCTAGGTCTGGGACCAGGGTACTAGCACAAGATGAAGATATCCACTACCTTGGGAAACGTGACCAATACAGGGAGGGTAAGAATAGGATTGGGGCTATCTAGTACCACGGGATAGACTCGAAAGAAGGTATAACAATATCAAAGTATCCAAGCCACAAGGAAAAGATCAAATCGGAAGAGGAGGCAAAATGAAGGGTAACGCTAGGGTTCGGAGACCAGTGCCTTGGATTTGGGCCCATTGGAGTCGCTTTTAGCCCAACGTTGAGGAAGACCCACTTAGGGTTTGACCCGATCTACAAAACCAGAAATGGTTTGCTTCGAGATCAAGCGGTTTGATCTATAATATTTTTTGATTTTTAATATTTAGGGTTTTAAGATGAAAATGAAGATGCCAATGGATTGAGATCTAGAAAAGAAACACTAACCTGTAGATCTTACCTGGAAAACCTTGTAGATGCCTTGATGGTGATGATCTATGTTGTCTCGATCAATTTGAGAAGATTTGATGAAGCTTCTATGTCCAACGATTTGCCCAAGGAAGCCGATGTGCCCTCTCTCCTGCACAACAAACGTCAACCATATCAAATTTGCTGCGTCATCAGAAAAGGACAATTGCTACAGAAAAATAGCAGATGAAATCATAGATCACATTGATACTAATGAAAACCCCTTGATACAAAACACATCCAAGCCAAGCGAGTTGAGGAACCCTTGCAAAAACACCCAAGTTGAAGTCGCCCTCCTGTACACAAGACAATGTTTCCCAAAAATATATAGATCTCACAATAAATACCCAAATGCTAGGAAGCAATAGATTTTCCAATCACCATCTAAGAACACTAGATGCAAAGGAGATTCAAAAAATTTCCACAAGAGTAGTTTTTCTATTATCCATATCCAGGAGCCAAAGACCCCTTACAAATCAGAAGCTCTCTCTTTTAAATAGGAATGAAAGAACCAAAATCATAACCACTTTTCAAATGGGTGGCTAAGATTAAAAGATACAAATGTTCTAATCAACGGTTGAGATGAGCTCAACATAGAATACATGGATCAATACAATAATATAATATAAAAGTGGATCAGATCACCCTAGGAGAGGGGATCCCACTCAATAAAAAATAAATGAAGCTCATGGTGGGTCTAGGGAGTGTTAACTAACACCCCAAGGGTGTCCCCATGGCACAATAAAAATAATATAAATTTTTAACTGCAAAATAGTGCCTCTCTGAGGAAATCGTGAGCCTCCAAAAGCTCCAAGAAATAATAAAATATGCCCGAAGAATGGACGTGGGCCCATCCAAGTGTTGCAGCTGCTGGAGAAGGAGTGGAAGACATCACACTCATCATCAGAACTCATCCCATGCCATTTCCTTGCCTTAATAGCCCAAAGCGTATTCTTTAGTAGCCATTTTAATTATTTTTTATTTGCCTCAAGAAACATGATATGCCAAAAACTGACTCCTAGGGTGCCTGCGTTATCCAACTGAGCCCATCAGGCTCTCTGGAAGGGGGGTAATATGGTACAAACAAGTCGCTGGACCACCCCCTCATACAATGCCCTAGGAGATCCAAGAAAATCATCTCCCTGCTCAGACAGGTCATCCAACATGGCAAAACTACACCAGAATGGTACACTGAGCCAAATCATCCCTGCAATTGCTCGGAACTGAAAGCAAGCTGTCTCATTGGACTCAGGGAATCCAAATCCATCTAAGGTGCATACTCATACACCTTATATGTCTCTGCATGATCATCTACAATATCCAATATACCCAGATAGACAAAATAATAATCAGTAAATGACCATATAATATAACCCAGGCTGACATCCATCCGCTGCAAGTGTTCAAAGGTTAAGACATGCTCTACAAATCATTCAAATAACACTTGTAACAAGTAGCAATCATTTCACTGGCGATCTATCAACCAAATATATAGGGTTTCATTTATTTATTATAACTCAGACCAGACTTTCAAGACCATACTCACTTCATAGTTGTAACCAATATGCTAGTGAAGGGTGAAGGCTAAAATTCACAAGGCTAGGCCAAAAGGGTGACTACCAACTTGACACTGTTACACTTCGGATATGGAAAGGAAATGCTCACTCTAGCATATGCAGGACAAGCAATAACACAGGGGATGACAGTGTCTCACAAATGGATAAGCTACTTTCAGAGGTGCTTATTCACCTTGAGAAATGCTCACAATCCAAATCAATACAAATGAGGCTAGCAATCCTTAGATATAACTTTAGGAATCATTGTTTTTTTGGGCCTTTGATTTTCCATAGCCTTGGTCCATGCGTTTATTACATGGATTTTTATTATTTTAGGCTTCATGCATTCATGTATGTTTAAAAATACTACTTTCATGAATGTTTTAAGATCAATGTTATCAGAACCGGACCGGTTTTGAAAAAACCGGCCGGTTGGACCGGTTTACAACAAACACCGGTTCGAATGGCATGATTGAACCGTTTTTGGCCGGTTTTGACCTGAACCGCCCGGTTTCTCCCATGAACCGCCCGGTTTTGCCCTGAACCGCCCGGTTTCTCCCATGAACCGCCCGGTTTTGCCCTGAACCGGTCCATTTGGACTGAACCGGCGGTTTTTAGCCTGAACCGGCCGGTTCCGACCAAGCCAAAAATCAACGTGATTTTTTTAGGGTTTTAAATGGAATAAAATTTTATTTTCTTATTTTACATTGTCGGCCTTTTGGCATTGGACATATATAAATATGAAGCCACCCTCCGTAGTATTTCTCAATCAGTCGTGAGTCGTGGGTTATCGTGGAAGAGTTATCGTTGGAGTAACAGCCCGTGGACGCTGCAGCAACAGCCCGTGGAAGAGTTATCGTTGCAGGAACAGCCCGTGGACGCTGCAGCAACAGCCCGTGGAAGAGTTGATCGCTTGCAGCAAGTTAGCAACAGCCCGTGGACGCTGCGAGATTAGATTCCGGTATCAAGATTCAACTCCAGTCCATGGATAGATAAAAGTAGACTGTATTTACTATTACAGTTAATTTTTTTTTCTGCTCTATAAAATAATACTGTAGGCTGCGAGATTAGATTCATCATTCCGGTGCCCCTTGTAGGCTACATATGATGCTGAGTCGCTGACATACAGTGACGGTTGACCTCGAAGTTGTCTCAGTCTAATACTGGCTCGAACTAGACTACATATATGATACACAGTAGATACTAGATTTCTTTTCATATTTTCCTTTGCCTACGGCCCTACACTTATGCAGCGGCCAGCCTTCAGCTTGGGAAAGATAATGAACCATCAGAAATAGAATCCAACTGTCGCAGAAGGACAGAACTTAGAAGAAGTAATTTGCATGATGCTTAAGCTTCTGTGTTTCATTAGTTAGATTATTATGAGAGTATGACTTTAAGAAATGTAATGTCCATTATGTGCAGTTATTAACTGTATCATGTCATAGTTAATGGGTAATTTTCCTTATCAAGTTTTATGATAAAACTTTTATCACACACTGAGATTGTAAGTGGTAGCTTATGCTACCATGTGGCATGTATACTGTTAATGCATTTCTCAGAACGATCTCTCCCCAATAGAGTAAAATTTTAGTAACAACAGCGGAATCTATGGGAAGATGTGAAGGACTCTTTTCTTTCAAAAAGCCATATGAAGATAGGAATAGGATACCTGCAATTTAAAAAATGGTTATATTTCAAAATACCAATGTCTTTCAAGATACACCAAATGGAAAATATATAATGCCAGAATGATGTTTCAGCCTACATTTCCTTAATTCCATTTCCAACACGAAATTACTATAAAATCATCCAGAACATTGTTTAACTTTTTAGTTATATCATTCATGTAATTTACTAATTTGTAAATTTTTTCAAATACTTGTGTAAGGCAGAGGAGATAGTACTATTTGTAAATTAGTATTTACTATTTGTGTATAATTGTTTGAATTGACATGGATGCACATGAATATATATATATATTTATTGAAAATGTGAATATTTAATGTATTTTTGCTTAACCGGTTTTTCGCTTCGGTTTTTTTCCGGTTCCGATTCGGTTCCGGTTCTCAGGGTGGGCCGGTTCATCCACCGGTCCGGTTCTGATAACATTGTTTAAGATATTCATTTCATTATACTTCAAAGCCAATTTCATTAGGCTTCCCTTGCATTCATGTATGTTCAAAAACACTACTTTTCATGAATGGGATTTTTCATAAGATATTCATTTCATTTCCAAATACATTGTATTGATGGCAGCGTTACTTGTTTCAGGTTTAGCCAACACAACCTAGGCGACCTAGAGCCGAGACACAAATAAAGAGGGAAGCTTGTCCAACACAGAGGCTCTATTGGGGAAAGGTCCTCCATGCCACAAGTCAAGTAGTAGGTCGGGTCGGAAACATAACTAGAAGGTAATGGATGGGTGGAGATAGCGTATAATGAAACCAACACTAGCAAGCTAAAGTATGGTGGGAATGACTACCTCTATTCTCCCTAAGGAGGATAAAACCAATGAGTATAAATCAAGAACTTCCAGGTCTGAGTAGGGACATACATACATAATATCAATACATTCAAGTCCACATATTTATATGACCTCCAGATCATGACACTAAATGCTAATACATGTCATAAAAATGAATATAAGAGCAATGACAACCATAACACAAGATGATATAAGCTGAGTCATGAACATGTAAATAATCCATTTGAACCAACATCTACCCAATGAGAAAACACTGATGCAACTATGGGCACTACTAACTGCTCTGCAAATGGCTAAATGACTACATCAGTCCTCAAATCTAAGTGTTCTGAGACTCAGTCATGGCATGGGCGAGTCCTATAGTCCATCAATCAAATAATGATCTACCATAAATGCTCATCTCAGCATCTGATATCTAGGGGAGCTTGCTGTAACATGTATTGGAATCTGAAAAATAGAATATGGTAGCCCGACTACTATATATGTGATAACAGTTTGCTTGTGGACGTGAACTCGGGAGGATGCACATTCCAATCAAGGAATTACTGCAGAGTTGTAGAATCATCTTACTGCATACCAAAATCAGGACGCGCGATTATGGAAGCTCGAGTCTTGACGGCTTCATGTTATACTTTTACGCAAGAGGTAGACTACTCATGTATGAATCAGGTTACTTAGGAGGCAGGCCGCAACCTACATAGTACAGCTACGTAGAGTCGTTATTTCAAATGTATTCTATCTTTTGGAGATTGATCGCTAAGCTCATTTATTGCGTAGGCTTGAATGTGACTTTGGGTACTAAAGTTGATGAGAACTGTCAATTACTAAAGAGTCGTGTTGTCCGCCGATTGCACACCAGCAGCAGAAATCTAATGAAAGTTGTCTCCTCACTTGAGAAAGTGGGAGAGGTGTGACCTTGGGGGCAAGCACAGAGCTAGGTACTGTCACCTATTCCTAGCTCCTCCGTTTAGGCTAACACCTAACGAAGCCAAGGGGGGTAGTTCCTACAAAAGAATTTTCTAAGGCTCTTTGTGGTTAAAGTGTTTTAATTAGTTGTAGATGCGGATGGGTGTTTATTAGGAGTTATTATGATTAAAAGTGTTTATTTATTTATGAGTTCGACACATAAAACAAAGCAATCCACGTTGCTAGCAAGAGATTAAAAGATAAGAAATAATTCAAGACTTCATAAATGTGCATTCACAGATAGGAATTAAAGAGGCCAAAGACAATTGATCGCAATATAACAATTATGCGGATTAAAAGACCAGTGCCTTATGGAGTCGAAATACTGAAAATGCGTAAAGAAATTAATAGCAAGTCTTGAAATAAAACTATTGAATATTAGGTTGTGCAAGTGCTCTTGGTATATTTTTAAGGATTTTAACTGATCTTGCTTAAGGTGTCTGGAAATCCTAATCGGAAATACCTTCAGTGGCTCCGTTCGAAGACATGACGGACCTGTCTGGAATCACAGCTAGGTGTTCAATAACTTAACCAACTGTGTTCAGATTGGGTTGCCTGACGCCCACACTTGGAATTTGCCCACTACCTGAGTATTGTATCGAGACAACGTCGGTGCGTTGGTTATGGGGTAAAAATTTTAATTAAATTGTTATTGGGGTCTTTGCAAGTCCGTTTACCGTTCTGAGTACGAGCCCAACTCGAAAGTCGGCAGAACATACTAGGTGAAGGATATCAACGAAGTAAGTTAATTAGAGGGGTGTGTGTTGAAAGTTTTATTAAGTTAATTAATTAAACTCTCCGACAGAGAGCGTTCTTGACCTTGTCTTATGACAAAGGTTCAAGAGTCTTATCTGATCTAGATGCCTGATGCAAGGATTACGCAAGACTAATGATGCTCTCCGATAGAGAGTGCTGTTGACTTGTGTTTCTGCAAGTTCAAGAGTCTTACTTATTGATTAATTGAATTAGAAAACAATATGATGCATGAACGTAAAGCAAAGATGGTTTATTAAACTCTCCAACAGAGAGCACTCTTGATCCACCTTATGCCGAGATTCAAGAGATTTTGGTTCCTTTTAAGATTGACAATTATATGGAAAGATACCAAAATGCAACAATCCAATCTAGCAATTAGTGATTATACTAAAGAACAACTAGCAATTAGTGGAAATGAAAACTAAGTACTCATAAGTTGAAACTATGCTAAGAAACATGAAAATGAAACAAGACACACTTCCCCCAAATAGGGGAAGTAAAAAAGATGGGAGACTTGCTCCCACTTAGCCCTTTTATTAATTTTTTACAATGATCATTATGCTCAGCTTCTTCTTGAATGAGTAGATGGTGAGAAAGGGAAGAAAGATGAGGGAGATGTTTTAGTCTTTTGCTCCTGCTTGCTCCCTTGTTTGTTTGTAGCCTTTGGGCTCTCCTTCACCTGCCTGAAACTAAGAGCTCTAAACACAAACTTGTTATGATGTTAAAAAATAAATTGAAACTAGATCTACAAACTAGATGACAAACAACTACTCAATCCCAACCAAAAAGGAAAAAGAAAAAGAAGAGTAAAAAGCTAAGGAGAGAGAGGTGAAAAAGGGATGAAGAGAGGACAAAAATAAGGTCAAAGAAGGTTGCAAAAGAGGACTAAGAGATGGCTGCAAAAAGTGAAGAAAGGGGAAGAAAGAGGGCTGTCCAAAAGGTAAAAAGGAGGGCAAAAGTGGACAGCGGGAGATGGGAAGAAGTGGCTGCAATAAAAAGACAAACAAGACTGCAAGTTACAAACAGGACAGCCAACCGGGGCATAAGGCTTGGTGAATGAATGTTCACTTTAGCCCACGCCTTGCCCTAACCCAAGAATATGAAGATTATACGAATTTTAAAGGATGAATAATAATGAAAGCAAACACTCAAACATGTGGCCTTTTGATGACGCTTGGATTCCTTGAAGCTTGAAAATTCCGGAAGTTGCCTTGGCTTGAAGAGGAGAGGATGCACATGAGCTCAAACTCCTACTTGATTTGATGAGGTAATCTGCACAAATTCAACTCAACACTTGCAAAAGATGGATTAGATCATGTATGTTTTATCAATTAAAATATAAAAGAGCATATCATATCACTGAATAATCAATGCTACTTTTAATTCCTAAGAGCAAAATCATAAAAGATTAAGTTGAAACGTCAAATAATCAATCTTACGTGCTTATAGAAGCCTTCTAAAGCATGAATTGTTATCCAACCTAAGCATGAAAAGAAAGAATTTGAAACTTTATCACCTCATTCGCCAAGCATTGATCCACATTTAACAAACCATGTATGCCTCCAAAGCCTTAAAATTTTATTCCATAGTCGGATAAAGCAACAAGCATTACAGAGTTTGGACAGAGTTTCTCTACACAAAAATCCATCCCAATAGAGATGAAAGAGCCTCTATTTATACAATGAGAGAGTGCTAAAACCCTAAAACCAAATCACATAACTTGACCGGCTTGGTCACATAACCTGACCGGCTTGGTCACATAACCTGAGAGCCCAAACCTAAAATGAAGAGCTGGGAGTGAGGGGAGGCCTCCACCTAGGCAAGGCGCCCCCACTCCAACCCTAGCTACTGAAAACAACTTTAAATTGAACCCACACGTGTGGAAGGCGTCCCCATGCTAAGGAAGGGCGTGAATGGATGAAGGAGGCGTGAGTCTGCATAGGAGAGCTATCTGTTAGGTCTGGAAACCACATATGCTAGGTCTGGAGGAGCAACTACCCAGTGATCATCAGTGCAAGCTTCTGTTCCGTCTCGATGAAAACACCGGACGAATGAATGCTCTCCACCTCATCCCACACGTGAGCCTGGCTGAAGGAGGTGCAATTGCTAAGTGAAGATGTCATTTATATCACTGAATGCTGACTGAAACTACCTTCCGTTAACTCCAATGCTCATTAATGCCCAATGAGATGTCATTTAGCCTTTTATTTCGCTGAATTTGGGTTAATTTGGAGAGTTTTAATTTTCTCCAAAATAATCTTTTTTTAAATAAAAAATCATTTTTTCCTCGAAAATGACTTTTTTGAGAAAATGGGCGTTATGTGTCCGATTGATGATCTGAAAGTTGGATTTGACTGGCTGGCTGATCAAGAATGATTTTTGGCTTAAGGTTAGAGCCTTCAATCACTAAATTCGGGGTCCGGATGACCGACTTATTATGAATGGGATTTTTCCATTTAATTTATGGAAAAATTAATTAAAAAACTTACGGAAATGATTAAATATTAAAAAAAATAATTTTTAACCGGTTCGATTTTTTTTTAAAGGTCCTATTGACTTAGGACATGACCATGCTCTACTCTTACAATGCCTAGTAGGTTTATAACACTCAGTTGGGCTCTAATAACACTCCAAGGCCCAGAATTCAACATCGGGCATTCCAGCTTTGGAGGAAGCGGGGGAAAACCTCGTCAATTATACTCGGCTATAGGAAAAGCATAATTGTCAAGGGCAAAAAACCCCCTGGAATACCTTAGTTGAGATTCTACGTCTCAGGAGACCGAACCACTCAAAAATACCCTACTAGCACATTTTATTACAAACCCCGTGGGGCTATGGTCAAAATTATTCAAATAAAAAACTGGCTAGCCAATATTGGCTAGACATGAAGACGGATCAACTGATACACTGGAATCAGACATTGAACATGTCTGTCAACCGACGGCTCTTTAGGTAACCCAACTATGGTACAAAAAAGTTGGTAACATCTGGCTTCAACTGTGGGACAGGTACTTGCTTGATCTATTGATAAAAAAGAGTGCCCGAGAATCCAGGGAATCTCTGGTACCTACATGTAAACAGAAGTGTTGGCTATTCATGGGCAGGTTTAATATTTCTCCATCCATAGTGTTAAAGAGAAAATAATTGGTGCCAGCTGTGTCGCGGATGATAAACGAGCCTTTCCAAAGGCTGTCAAATTTTCCATGCTTCCCAGGCTTCTCCCTTCTCTTATCCCATAAGAGAACAGTATCCCCTATTTGGAAAGATCTCGGCTTGGCTGACCTATCAAAGGTGCCCTTCATGCTTTCTTGATGTCTGACTGACTGATCAAGGGCAACTCTTCTAGATTCTTCCAACTCTATAATCTGATTGATTCTCTGCTCCATTTCTGCCTGTTTAGTGCCATATTCACTTAGCATCCTGAAGATCGGAATCTGCATGCTGACCGGAAGGGTGGCTGTGAGTCCATACACCAGCTCAAAAGGCGACTTTCTAGTTGAGTTCTTTTTAGTGATCCTATCTGCCCACACAACATACTTAATTTTGCTATCCCATGATCTCTTATTATCCCCCACAGTCTTCTTGAGGATAGTCATCAGATTTTTATTAGTAGACTCAGCAAGTCCATTGCCCCGAGGATAGTAATCTGATGAATGGGACAGGATAATGCCATATTTAAAGCATAAGTCATTTACTGCTTCTGAACTAAAGGCTTTGGCATTATCGGTTGTTATTTTGAGGGGAGTTCCGAATCTGGTGATGATTCTTTCCTCGATGAAGTCAATAACAACCTTCTCGGTGGCGGTTTTAGTGGGTAGGGCCTCTACCCACTTGGTGAAATAATCGGTTGCTGTGGGAATCCAGCAAAACCCGTTGCTAGAGTAAAGGCTTTGGCATTATCGGTTGTTATTTTGAGGGGAGTTCCGAATCTGGTGATGATTCTTTCCTCGATGAAGTCAATAACAACCTTCTCGGTGGCGGTTTTAGTGGGTAGGGCCTCTACCCACTTGGTGAAATAATCGGTTGCTGTGGGAATCCAGCAAAACCCGTTGCTAGAGTAAAGGCTTTGGCATTATCGGTTGTTATTTTGAGGGGAGTTCCGAATCTGGTGATGATTCTTTCCTCGATGAAGTCAATAACAACCTTCTCGGTGGCGGTTTTAGTGGGTAGGGCCTCTACCCACTTGGTGAAATAATCGGTTGCTGTGGGAATCCAGCAAAACCCGTTGCTAGAGTAAAGGCTTTGGCATTATCGGTTGTTATTTTGAGGGGAGTTCCGAATCTGGTGATGATTCTTTCCTCGATGAAGTCAATAACAACCTTCTCGGTGGCGGTTTTAGTGGGTAGGGCCTCTACCCACTTGGTGAAATAATCGGTTGCTGTGGGAATCCAGCAAAACCCGTTGCTAGAGTAAAGGCTTTGGCATTATCGGTTGTTATTTTGAGGGGAGTTCCGAATCTGGTGATGATTCTTTCCTCGATGAAGTCAATAACAACCTTCTCGGTGGCGGTTTTAGTGGGTATGGCCTCTACCCACTTGGTGAAATAATCGGTTGCTGTGAGAATCCAGCAAAACCCGTTGCTAGAGTTATCTTTAATTTTTCCAATAAAATCAAAGCCCCCATTGCTAAAAAGGGGCAAGGACGACAATCAGAGTAAGGGGAAGAGCAACCAACTTTTGCTTCCTAGTGAAAAGATGACATTCCTGGCAACACTTGACATGCTTGTGAGCATCCGCAAAAATGGTTGGCCAGTAATATCCAACTCTAAGAATTTTGTGGGCAGTTGTATTTGTTGCATAAAGGCCTCCACAAAATCCTGAGTGAAACTCTGCTAATATCTTCTTAGAATCCTGTTTGTTGATGCACCTAAGTATGATACCATTTGGGTTCCTCCAACCCAGACCCTCTTGGGTAAGGCAATACCTAGCAGTCTTAAGTCTTAAAGCCCTACGCTTGTGTCCTTTTAGGTGATCAGGGTAGGTGAGATGGAGAAGGAAGAAAATGATGTCGGAATACAAATGATTATCAAGTTCTTGAAGGGCAGGAGTCATGGTAGGCTGAGGGATATCGTTTTCTGCAATCATTTCAATGGCTTCTTTGTTTTTCTAAGTAAGCATTCTAGCAAGGCCTTGTCCCTTAATCAATTTAGTGGGCTTTATCTCAAGGTCATATTCCTGAATCTTGGATACCCAAGTACCCCTTATTCCTAAACAATCCTTTTGAGAAAGGATATCCTTAACCGCAGTGTGGGGAACGTATCCAGTGACCTTAGAATAACCAATGTAAGTCCTGAAATGTTTCAAAGATTTAACCAAGGCATAAGCTTGCTTCTCCATAATGGTATACTTTAGTTCGGAATTCTGCAAGGCTCTACTCATAAATGCTATGGGTTGCTCGAACCCTTCAAAGTTCTTTTGGAGTAACACACTGGCAATGGTGTCTTCAGAAGCAAATGAAAAGATCATAAAATCCTTCGCGTAATCTGGGCTGACTAAGACTGGAGACCTGGTAATGGCATTCTTTATAGCATCAAGGGCTTTCCTTCCTTCAATGGTCCACACAAACTTGGCATTTTTCTTGAGTAAGGCCTGCATGGGTTTCATTAATTCAGCCAAATTTGGAATGAATCTTCTGATAAAATTTATATGACTGTTGAAGGACTAGAGGGCTTTAACATTCTTAGGGAGGGGAATCTTTCTTATGGCCTCTACTCTTTCAGGATCAATTTTGACACCGTCCTTGTTGATGATGTGTCCTAAGAGTTTTCCCTCTTCTATGCCCAACATCGACTTAGCTGGATTCAAAGAAATGCCATACTTTCTACATCACTCGAAAATCTGCCTGAGATGACCAACATGGCTGGATCTTTCGTTTGAAAAAACAGTGAGATCATCTTGATAGATCTCAATGATTTTGCCAATCAACTCCTTGAAAGCATAATCCATGGCCCTTTGGAAAGTAGCTCCTGCGTTTAAAAGGCCAAAGGGCATTCTCAGATATTCAAAAGTGCCCCAAGGAGTTGTGAAAGTGCTCTTATGCCTATCTTCCTCTTGAATGACTACCTGGTTATAGCCAGAAAAACCATCTAGCATCGACATCATGCTTGATCCAGTGACCCGTTGGAGGAGGGTCTCCATGTTGGGGAGGGGATAATTGTCCTTCTCACACGTTATGTTTAGATTTTTGAAATCTATACATATCGTTATACTTTCGTTCTTCTTTCTAACTACGACCAAGTTAGAACACCGTGTTGAATGTCTCGTAGGAGCTATTATTCCTGCTGCTAGCATTTTTTCTAACTCCTTTTTAATGATTGGTGCTAACTTAGGATTTATTTGCCTAAGTTATTGTCTGAAAGGCTTGCCTTTTTGACATTCTGGTTTCAAGGGAATAGTATGTTGAAATACATCTTCCCTATAGGCTTTGAGTTCGTCATAAGTAAAGGAAAATACATCCCTATACTCTTTGACCAAGTTTATGAGGCTATTCCTTTCTTTTTCGGAAGTACCTTTTCCAATTTTTATAATTTTAGGTTCTGTTTTCGTCCCAATATTGATTTCAATGTAATCTCCCGGTTTCATCTGCTCAACATTACTTTTTCTTCTGTCCTGTCTGTCAAAGATGTTTTCTAAGGCAACTAGACCACGTGGGACAGGATTGTTAAACTGGTCACCTTCTCCATAATATTCTTTGTTTTCTTCCTGATCATTTACTTTAAAGTTTAGGAATTCATCGACATTATGAATGAATCTCAAAATTTGCTCATCGTCTGTGAAGACCTGCCAATGTTCAACATTATCAGGAACAGAAGGTTTGAAGTTAATCTCTAAAGGACAATCCCCCTCTAACGTCTCATCCGATGGCTGAAGAGTTGACGCTGAAATTGCAAGCTTGTCGGAGGCACTATTTTGATCTCTAGGGACTGCTTCTATGTTAAGGGCATCAAAGAATTCCATTGTATCCCATATTGCATTTCTATATTTTTTAAGTCTTTGACACTTACATGCAAACTGACTCTTAACTTGTTGGACAATTAAGTCAGAGTCCCCTTTAATATTAAGCAACTTAATCTCCATGTCCTTGGCAATCTCAATGCCCAGTAAAAGTGCCTCATACTCTGCCATGTTGTTAGTTGCTTCGAATTCCAATCTGAAAGCAAAGTTGAAAACCTTACCCTCTGGTGAAATAATGACAACACCAGCCCCCTTGCCCGTTCTAGAGTAAGTACCATCAAAATTCATTTTCCACAACTCACTAAGTTTTTCGGTCTTCATCTCTTCTTGGATGGGTTCCAAGAAGGTGGAGTTGATTTGATAGGAACCATTTTCATCAGTGTGGTAAGCATACTCATTCATTGGTCTTTGAGGGTTTTCAACATGGTGTCTTTTTTCCTTTTCAAAATACAACTTAACAAGTGAAAACTTCGATGTTTGTATGGT
Source organism: Pseudotsuga menziesii (assembly GCA_001517045.1). Taxonomy (NCBI): domain Eukaryota; kingdom Viridiplantae; phylum Streptophyta; class Pinopsida; order Pinales; family Pinaceae; genus Pseudotsuga; species Pseudotsuga menziesii. The sequence goes on from LPNX010437538.1 coordinate 252,342, forward strand.
GGCATAGGTCCAATCCATCTGGATTGATCCTCCCAAAGTGGCACCCCATTTCCTAGAAAGCAACATACCCCATTTGTCCGGAACATCAATAACAAGGATGTCCATGGTGATTTGGATATTCGGATATTTAGCCAATCTAACTAACTGGTTCTCAATCATCCCTTCAACTTTAACTGGTCTAGAGTCCATGGCACATACATTTTGGTATGGCCTTGTGGTTCTTAAGTCAAGCTGCTTCATGACCTTTTTGGTCATGATGCTGGAACTAGATCCCGAGTCTAACATACAATTGTGTAGAGGAAGATCACCCATCATCAATGATACGTAAAAAGGGGGATGATCTTCTTTTCTTGGGTCCCTAGTATATAGAACTATAGGTGGATCGACAAAAACATTATTTGAAGTTCACTCCACGGTATCAGAAAACGTGACCTTTTTAGGGGCAAGGGGCTTTACAGGATTTGAAGGACTTTCTTTAGTTTGAGAATCAACATTACTTGGAGGGTCTAGGATTTTCAAAAGTCTCTCTCTTTGGCCAAGGATTTTACATAATTCAAGGACTGGAACAGGGACTTTTGTATTTGCTAGCCAATTACCTAAGTCAAAACTTAAATCAAAAATTTTTTTAGTCTCTACTTCTTTGGGAGGATTAGGAGCTGTTACCTTAGGAATATTCTGTGCAGAAGACCCCTTTTTTTGATAAGTTATTCCCTTGAAATTCTGAGTGTTGTTGATCTGCTTGGCTGAAGGCATCTCACCATAGTACTGAGTTAAGTTGTCAACTTTCTTTTCATAACGATTGGCCTGTGGCCAATTTCCTATGGGGATGCTAGGGATGTCATCTATGTTGTTGATAAAATCAGGCTCGCTTGTCGACGTATTCGGACCACAACCTTCAGGGTGACCATGCTCCTGAACATAGCACGCATAGTGGCAGCCAAATTCCTCATGGAAATCTCTGCATGCTCTTCAAAATGGTTTATACTGCTCAACCATGTTAGCGGCCTCTAGCTGATGGGGAGGCCTCTGCTCATGGTTGGGAGGCTTTCTTTGCCAAGTTGGCTTGGCAGGAAAGGTTCTAGGAGCAGGCTGAGTTTGAGTTCTTTCCATCGTTATCACCCTATTTTGAATCTCCTTCAACTGCGCTAAGTGTTTCTGTTCTGCTTCCTCCATATTTTTCTTCTCCCTTTTCATTTCAATCATTTGTTTTTCATAGGCATCCTTCATAGCTGATAAAGGATCCTTGTCTTTAGGTTCAGTAATTTTCAAAGGGGTTGAAGACCTTGAATTACCGTGGAGGTTAGATTCACCAGATGACTGCATGTTCAGATCAATTTTAATTGCCATTTCCTGAGCTTGGAGCAAGTTAGCAAGCTCCTCGTCTCTGATTTGGTATTGCATTTTGCCACTAAGTGCCTCAATGTAATAGACTAGAATGGTTGGTGCAGTTGGGGCATAATCAGTAGGGATGGATTTTGACAATTCAGTCAACCTAGTATTGAACTCATCCATTGTTTCCGTATCCTTCTTTTTTATGTTGGTCAGGGATGCAAGTTGATGTGGAGGTTCTTTCTTTTCACCGAACTTGTTGGTGAAAGAGGTTCTAAAAGCAGCTAAAGTATCAAAAGCATTATTTTGTAAATTGTGATACCAGTCGCCGGCCTTTCCATCCAAAGATAGAGCAAATAACTTCATATGTACGTCATCATGTTGGCTGATCAGATCACTGACATAAGCATTGATTCACCTAGAAAAGTTCCTGAGGTGCATGGCAGAGGTAGTGGCATCAGTGTCGGTATACATCAGGAGCTTCTCGACAACTTTGTCTGGAAGGCGGTGGGGTTGTCCTGCTATCTGAGAAAAGTTGAGCTGAGTAAAATACTCACCCATTATGTCGGAAACAGAGGTATTAGTGTTTTCTGGAAATAAAGGGTGGATGTCTGAAACAGACTCAGATCAAAGTTCTGCAAGGATCCTACGAGAAGCTAGTTTGTTCAATCTCCTCCTATAGACTTTTTCAGGGCCAGGGATGAAATCAAACAAACCTTCAGAGTTTCTTCTAGTAGAATACCTTGAGGTGTTAACTGACAGTGGAGTCGTCAGGTGGACTTAAGTCTAATTTCTCAGAGTGATTGGACTAAAAATCTACCAAAAAAGGGGAAAAAGGTAAAAAACTAAAAATAAACAAAGGTCGTCCATGAACAAAAAGATTTGTCCCCGGCAACGGCGCCAAAAGATGTTGTCCGCCGATTGCACATCGGCAACAGAAATCTAATGAAAGCTGTCTCCTCACTTGAGAAAGTGGGAGAGGTGTGACCTTGGGGGCAAGCACAGCGCTAGGTACTGTCACCTACTCCTAGCTCCTCCGTTTAGGCTAACTCTTAACGACGCTAAGGGGGGTAGTCCCTACAAAAGAGTTTTCTAAGGCTCTTTGTGGTTAAAGTGTTTTTAATTAGTTGCGGATGCGGATGGGTGTTTTTTATGAGTTATTATGATTAAAAGTGTTTATTTATTTATGAGTTCGACACATAAAACAAAGCAATCCACGTTGCTAGCAAGAGATTAAAAGATAAGAAATAATTCAAGACTTCAGAAATGTGCATTCACAGATAGGAATTAAAGAGGCCAAAGACAATTGATCCCAATATAACAATTATGCGGATTAAAAGACCAGTGCCTTATGGAGTCGAAATACTGAAAATGCGTAAAGAAATTAACAACAAGTCTTGAAACAAGACTATTGAATATTAGGTTGTGCAAGTGCTCTTGGTATATTTTTAAGGATTTTAACTGATCTTGCTTAAGGTGTCTGGAAATCCTAACCGGAAATACCTTCAGTGGCTCCGTTCGAAGACATGACGGACCTGTCTTGAATCACAGCTAGGTGTTCAATAACTTAACCAACTGTGTCCAGATTGGGTTGCCTGGCGTCCACACTTGGAATTTGCCCACTACCTGAGTATTGTATCGAGACAACGCCGGTGCGTTGGTTATGGGGTGAAAATTTTAATTAAATTGTTATTGCGGTCTTAGCAAGTCCGTTCACCGTTCTGAGTACGAGCCCAACTCGAAAGTCGGCAGAGCATACTAGGTGAAGGATATCAACGGAGTAAGTTAATTAGAGGGGTGTGTGTTGAAAGTTTTATTAAGTTAATTAATTAAACTCTCCGACAGAGAGCGCTCTTGACCTTGTCTTATGACAAAGGTTCAAGAGCCTTATCTGATCTAGATGCCTAATGCAAGGATTATGCAAGACTAATGATGCTCTCCGATAGAGAGTGCTCTTGACTTGTGTTTCTGTAAGTTCAAGAGTCTTACTTATTGATTAATTGAATTAGAAAACATTAAGATGCATGAACGTAAAGCAAAGATGGTTTATTAAACTCTCCGACAGAGAGCACTCTTGATCCACCTTATGGTGAGATTCAAGAGATTTTGGTACCTTTTAAGATTGACAATTATATGGAAAGATACCAAAATGCAACAATGCAATCTAGCAATTAGTGATTATACTAAAAAACAACTAGCAATTAGTGGAAATGAAAACTAAGTACTCATAAGTTGAAACTATGCTAAGAAACATGAAAAAGAAACAAGACACACTTCCCCCAAATAGGGGAAGTGAAAAAGATGGGAGACTTGCTCCCACTTAGCCCTTTTATTAATTTTTTACAATGATCATTATGCTCAGCTTCTTCTTGAATGAGCAGATGGTGAGAAAGGGAAGAAAGATGAGGGAGATGTTTTAGTCTTTTGCTCCTGCTTGCTCCCTTGTTTGTTTGTAGCCTTTGGGCTCTTCTTCACTTGCCTGAAACTAAGAGCTCTAAACACAAACTTGTTATGATGTTAAAAAATAAATTGAAACTAGATCTACAAACTAGATGACAAACAACTACTCAATCCCTAGCAAAAAGGAAGAAGAAAAAGAGGAGTAAAAAGCTAAGGAGAGAGAGGTGAAAAAGGGATGAAGAGAGGACAAAAAGAAGGTCAAAGAAGGCTGCAAAAGAGGACTAAGAGATGGCTGCAAAAAGTGAAGAAAGGGGAAGAAAGAGGGCTGTCCAAAAGGTAAAAAGGAGGGCAAAAGTGGACAGCGGGAG
>LPNX010437538.1:256562-313371 GCA_001517045.1 Pseudotsuga menziesii
ATTTAACAAACAATGTATGCCTCCAAAGCCTTAAAATTTTATTCTACGGTTGCATAAAGCAACAAGCATTACAGAGTTTGGACAGAGTTTCTCTACACAAAAATCCATCCCAATAGAGTTGAAAGAGCCTCTATTTATACAATGAGAGAGTGTTAAAAGCCTAAAACCAAATCACATAACCTGACCGGCTTGGTCACATAACCTGAGAGCCCAAACCTAAAATGAAGAGCTGGGAGTGAGGGAAGGCCTCCACCTAGGCAAGGCGCCCCCACTCCAACCCTAGCTACTGAAAACAACTTTAAATTGAACCCACACGTGTGGAAGGCGCCCCCATGCCGAGGAAGGGCGTGAATGGATGAAGGAGGCGTGAGTCTGCATAGGAGAGCCATCTGTTAGGTCTGGAAGCGACATATGCTAGGTCTGGAGGAGCAACTACCCAGTGACCACTAGTGCAAGCTTCTGTTCCGCCTCGATCAAAACATCGGACGAATGAATGCTCTCCACCTCATCCCACATGTGAACCTGGCTGAAGGAGGCGCAATTGCTAAGTGAAGATGTCATTTATATCACTGAATGCTGACTGAAACTACCTTCCGTTAACTCCAATGATCATTAATGCCCAATGAGATGTCATTTAGCCTTTTATTTCGCTGAATTTGGGTTAATTTGGAGAGTTTTAATTTTCTCCAAAATAATCATTTTTTTAATAAAAAATAATTTTTTCCTCAAAAATGACTTTTCTTAGAAAAAGGACATTATTTGTCCGATTGATGATTTGAAAGTTGGATCTGACTGGCTGGTTGATCAAGAATGATTTTTGGCTTAAGGTTAGAGCCTTCAATTTTTGAATTCGGGGTCCGGATGCCCGACTTATTACGAATGAGATTTTTGCATTTAATTTATGGAAAAATTAATTAAAAAACTGAGGGAAATAATAAAAAATAAATAAAATTTTTTAACTCGTTCGAAATTTTTTTAAAGATGGTATTGACTTAGGACATGACCATGCTCTACTTTAACAATGCCTAGTAGGTTTATAACACTCAGTTGGGCTCTAATAACCCCAAGGCCCAGAATTCAACATCGGGCATTCTAGCTTTGAAGGAAGCGGGAGAAAACTTCGTCAATTATACTCGGCTATAGGCAAAGCATAATTGTCAAGTGCAAAAAACTCCCTGGATAGTTGAGATTCTACGTCTCAGGAGACCGAACCACCCAAAAATACCCTACTAGCACATTTTATTACAAACCCCGCTGGGCTATGGACATTGATGTTGCAGTTGGACAGGGGCCTTCAAGCCTAGGGGAGTCAAGCCATGCTCCTCTTGAGGATGTAGATGATGACTTTGAGTCTGATCATGAGGACTTAAATATTTCTGATATATGACTATAATCATTAGATTGTCGATTCTAGAGTCTAGGCTATAGTGATATGCTTATATTTTTGACTTTAGAGGCCATTTATAGCCTCTTTGTGGATGTACTTTTCTTCAGATATGTATTTTCCCTCAGTGCTATTGTGCTTTTCTACACTCTTACTTGCTATATACATGAGAAACATTGCATATTTGTGTATAATGGTTTGGATTCACATGGATGCACATGAATATATATACATATATATTGAAAATGTGAATATTTAATGTATTTTTGCTTAACCGGTTTTTTGATCTGGTTGTTTTCCGGTTTTTTTCTGGTTTCGGTTTGGTTCTGGTTCTCGGGGTTGACCCGTTCGACCACCGGTCTAGTTCTGATAACATTGGCCAGAGTATACCCAGGGGGTCGCAACCACCACTGGAGATGAAGGGGACGTAAACTTGTAGCTACCTCAATCACCACTGAAGCTCATGCTTAAGTCAAGGAGAGAACTCGCCCTCACTCAAGGAAGCTGAATGAAATTGATTTCAATCAAATCGGACAAGAATCCACTGATTTAGGATTTTGGATATTCTCTCCAATTTAATTGTTTTTTAATTTTTTAATTGATTTTTGATTTTTTGGAAATTTTTGACTTGAGTGATAAATTTATTACTTAAAACTTAGGAAAAGTGGGTTTAAGGGTACAATGGGTACTATGAGTTAGACAATGAGCACCTCCATGGAAACATCCGACTTCTAACCACACTTTTATTACATTAATAATTTTCCCAATTAAACTATTAAAAAATAGCCTAAGTTTGCGGGAAAAATTATTTTTCTCAAAACATGAAATAAAACCTAGGGGGACCTAGCACATGTCCATATGACTCAATAATAATGTCTAGCATGTTCATATACATTGACTCCATATTGATTTGCACTGAGAATTTGCAAATTTGGTGATCTGGGTTTTGTTGGCCATCTCGAAAAACCTCCTGTCCCTCCTAGGGGTCATCATTGGATTCCATCTACCTATCTCCAGGCACTGATCCTTAAGGAGAAAAACACCCCTCTTAGTCTGGCAGTCAGTTCCTTGTGTGATTTTTTCTGTTTTTGCTTGGATTTCCTTGTATTGCTGAATTTTACATGCAAGTAGGTGTGTTGAAAGCCTTAATTCTTTGTGTCAACCTCGTCCTGGGAATTTTCCATATTCTTGCTTAAATTCCCCTAGGGTCCCGGGTTTGATCATTGGAACAAACACACCAACCCTAGATCTGGCCTTAATTCCTTAAGTCACTAATCCGCTTCAATCGAGTAATATTTCTATCATTCCTAAACACTCGTACTCGAACTCCCATAACTTGTGGCTTATCGTTTAAATCTAGGGTTCTTGGTTCTCACCTTACGTATTCTAAATCTTTGGTTTGATCCAGTGATTAGCTGTAGATCTGTCCTTTCAGGATAGGTTTGGGTCTTCCCCTTTGTCATTGGGGAATTCAGTGGCATAAAGCGAAGGAAATCCTAACCGGAGTGACAACCATCCATCTTTTTGGGGGTTAGGGTTTTCGTAGGTCATGACTTTGGTTGCCTGTCCCCTCTGCCATCCTATACAGGATTATTCAATCGGGGCAACTACAAGATCTGTGATAACAGATTGAAAGGTACCAACCTTGGATTCCTTCTGAGCACCAGTGATGACATGATCTTAGCTCTGTCGCTAGCGACCGTCCATAGGATTGACGGAGTTGCCACAATATTACTTGTTTGGAGCAAATAAGTAGTACCTCTTTATTGAAAAACCTACCTTTCCAACCACCAACCAATTTCAAGGATGGGGAGATTTGTTTCAAGTCTAGGGAGCACACATCTAGCAACTAGGCAACCTTGGTTCACATCCAATCCACAGGGATTTACAAGTGGAAAAGGATACGGGGTCAGATGGCAGTGATCTTAGGTTCAAAGCCAAACATCAAGAGTAACTAACGAGAAGCATAAGGCTTCGGAAGACCTATTCTCCTAGGCAATTAGAGCCAATCAATAGGGATTTGCAAGTAGAAGGGCATAAGGCTTCAGAGAACTTTGTTCATTGTTGCACACATCAGAGCCGAGACACTAGGGATAACATGGAGGCCATCCTAATGAAGAGGTCACAAAGCGCAAGGTCCTGAGTCATTTTGTCAAATCCAGATCAATGGGTTTGTAACATAAGCAAGGGTGACATGGATGGAGGATGGTAAAGCCAAAAGATGGAACCAAGAGAAAAAGCGTGTGATCCATGCAATAATCAAGAGGTCCTACCAGATAATGGTATGTGCATAAAACATATTTACTTCTATATGTTATACTATGCATCAATCCTGCTCACCATGCTCATCAAAGATTACAAGTGTAAAGTAGAATTTACAAGCATCCAGTACATCAGTCAATAAAAACCATATAATCCATAATAAATCCTCTAGGCATGCATCTGGCATAAAAACTGAAATAACAAGGATCCATCATAAGGCAATACACATATGGCAACCGATACAAAAACTGTAGAGATCTAATAGGCGTCACTGCTCTGATACACTGCCCTTCTCAGTATAGAACTGATCCAGCTCTGCTCTAACAAAAATGAGGGTATAATACCCCATGCAGATGGTGGTATAACAAGTACAACAAACATTTATAGCCAAAGAGTCGGGTGCATGAAGCATCCCCTAAAGTGAAACACAAATAAATACGATATAACAACATGAAATGTCCTAAAGCATATTAGTAAATAAGTAAATGTATTAAACCAAAAAGGTGAATTTAAGAGGTGGAGAAGAGAGAGCAGAGAGTCTGTTCACACTATGAAAAATCATAAATATAGAAATATGTCCAGAAAGAACAACCAATACAAACAACCTTTAATGTGTGTCAGGCTGACTCTTCCGGAGAATTTATCATTTGAACGAGTGTAGAAAAATTTCCCAGAAAGTACTAAATCATGTTGTGTGCTCTATGATTCAGTCTCATGATTAAGTGGGGTTCTTGTTCTAATCTTGAAGGAAGAGGAGGGAGTTAAATGGGCTACTAATGTTAAAGCCAGAAATGACTTCAAATGATGTTAAACAATACTACTGATTGCTATTCACATTGAGTTGGATGTTTTTTAATAGTCAAAGATCATACAATTTATGGGACACCATCAAAAGATGATTTTCGTGATAATTTGAGCTCCAAAAGAATATCAATCACTGATTTGCGTGGTATGATTATTGCCTTGTTATGTTCTTTGGAAATTGTCAATATGCCATCCTGCAATCATCTTTTGAATGTTTTGAGGAAGTTTAGTATTGAACTACCATGTCTTGGAATTTCGTGGATGTTGGTCATAAAAAGATACAGGCCAGACAAAAAATGATATTTGAAGACTAAAAACTCTGCCATTTTTTTCCCAGTGATGTGAGAGGGCAATAAAATAATTGCTTTATTTATCTGTTGTACAATGATATTTTGACCTCATAACATTAAGTGTGCTTTCGCCAAATGCCATTGATTTACTGATTGTGAGACACTGAGATGTTAGCTAGACTAGACTCTAGTGAATGTAAAATTATTTTTGACAGTGGTGCAACTCGTGCACCAATATTAGGGAAAGAAGTGTAAAAATGATGTGAAAAAAAGAAAAAGTGAATTGAAAGCTTATGTACATGTACACATGCTCATTAGTGTTCACCTATGAATATTTAAACCGCAGAAACAATGGCACTTAAGGATTTTGCTGCAGCGGAAGCAAGAAGATACAAACCTATCCAATCTGCTGTGCCTGGCACCACACTTGGTCCCATTCAGATTGATGCTTTCCATGGAGAAGGGGTATGATATCTTTGAAGGTTTTTGCAAACTTGGCTATTTCTGTTTCTTGTTTTCTTTATGTCTTATTGCTTAGAAGAAGCTCTTGAATAAGTGATCCGCATTTTTTATGGGCACCCTATATGAAAATAGGCATAGGATTCAAAGAAGTGCATGAGAGAGCAAAAACTACATACTAATTGTGGGATAAAGATCTATCATTCTTTTCAGAAATCATGGTAATTCAAATTTTGTATTATAAATACATGTTATTGAGCAATGCAAAATCATCGATTTGTGTGCATGCTTATCTTCTCTTGTGTTCTGTCTTGTGCACATGTGATCTAAAAGCAAACATGGTATCAGCAATAAGTTCCTGTGATCTTGTTAAGAGTAGACTTGAAGAGAGTGGAGACCTGAGATTTGAGAGCACCGAACCCCAAGAAAACCCTGAAAGAGAGATCTAAAGATGCCGCAGCAAGAAAGCTGATTCCATCAACACATAAAATCTGCATTGCAGAGTGGTTATTGTCCATGGGGTGTCGTAGACACACTGTTGTTCATCTATGTTTTTTTAAGTCTAGGTCTTAGTGAGAAAGGTGGCTTTATAGATTGACAAAGGGTTGCATTGTAGTGAGATATTCCTTACTGGGAGAAATTCCAGTTCGCAAACTGTTGACTAAAGACCTTTAGATTGTGGCTTCTCTAGTAGAAATGCATCCTCATGTTTTCTTTATAATATTGTGTTGGTGATAAAGTTTTCTCGGAGCCTAGTTTATTGTAATGTCCCCTTTTTGGAATTTTATTAAAATGCCCAATTTTCCAATTTTTTCACTTTTATGGCTCTTGAGTAGTTTTGATGTCTAGACCTCCAAATTGACCCAAATGCTTCCAAATTTTCTCTGAAGGTACATGACTGATAATATAACTTAAATATAATGCTCATGTATGTTTTGTGACCTCCCAATTACTTCTGCAAACTTGTTTAATGTTCTGTAGAAAGTAGGAGTCTTTACTAGCAAATTGGGGCTCCAATTCCCCCTGGGTAATTGCCAGAAATGGCTTCACAAATGATCCCAAAGTCACTTGAATTTCTGAGCAGAGGCTGGGCATGTGTAAGGGACCTTTTCAAAGTCTCACATGCATCATGGTTCAGTTTATACAGTCTATTATGACTCTTTCCAAAACAACCCCCAAGTCATGATTTCGACCCTTGGGGAAAATGCACCAAATCTTCTCCCAATGCAATAAAAATGAGTAAAATGGCTTCCAATGCTTAAGTACTGAACATGAGACTTGAAATACACATTAATTACAGTCCATCCATCACATATTTATCAGAGATACATTTCTCCATTTGAAATAATAAGCATTACCATGGCATATATCAAAATGGAGTGCAAATGGTCATTGTTTGCTCATTAAAAGTCATTTTGACAGACAACTCTTGGGAATTTTGACTTAAAACTTTCTGAGAATGAAGAACAGAGAATATTAAATTGATTCCAATCATAAATGGACAATGAAAGGCTCTCCCCATTCAAAATCATCAGCATTACAATGGTTCACAACAAGATAGTGGGGAAATGACACTATTTCTTCATTGTTCAACATTTTTACATGAATTCTTTTGGGTATTTCGACCTGAGAGTCTTCTAAACATGAAATATAGAGCATATACATCAAAACATAAGATAATGAGCACTAGAATCTTCCCCAAAGAGATCAATAGCTCACCCAAAGCGCAATCCCTCCATTGGCATGAATATGGTGTGAAAACTGGAAATAGTTGAGAGAGAGTGCTGCAACAGAAGAATCCACATTCTTTCCTGTAGCTTACACCTGCAAATAAGACTCCATTAAAGCTCCATGAAAGACCTGAGTGGCCTTTCCAAACACCAACTAGGATGGGAATCTTTCACCCTCGAAATTGGCTTAAGCAAGAAAACTAGTCATCCACTAGCTCTCACAATTCACAAATGACAATTTCACAAATGAGCAAAAGCTTCTTCTTATGGCTGATCCATGTATTTTATAAACATTATTGGTATTCTAAGGTTCCAAATCCATCCATAAACCAAAGCCAAGTCGAATTGGTGTGGCTGCTCATGCTATGCCATGTGGCCTCTCTTTTCACCTTCCCTCTTCTCCCAAATTTGAGTGGGAGCTTCTTGGCCTTCTCCAACTCCCAATTTCGACCTCCAAGATGCTCTATTCAGGCCTAACATGTCAGTATGTTAGTATGTCAGCCTTCAGATCTGACTTGGGTCATAACTATCATAGAATCTCCATCATTGGTGTCATAGCTGTCATAAATGTAAGGGGAATCTAGCCAAGTGTCCATGAAACTCCCGTTTGGCTCTTTCTCTCCCATGTAAGTTACAATTCATCCCAAATTCGACCTATGAAGTATATGGACAAGTATATTAACATTATAATCCATACAAGAACATTAGACTTCCCATATATTCAAATTTGCAAGAGAAAGATACCATTTAACATAGGAATTCTAGCTAGTGTGGGCCCCATAGTTTCCATGTGTCTTCATGCTCTATCACCACTTCCATTTTCTCTTGTATTTATTTAATAAGATCAATTATTAAATATTTATCCCCTTATAATGTCTAAACATCATTTATTATCCCCCTTATTCCAAATCTCAAAGCTTCCACCCCCAACCTAGGAAACTAGTGATTTTCCTCCTTGGCAATTATTTGACTTTTAGCATCCATTTGACAACTTTCATGAATATGGAAAATGTGATTTGGCCATTATGACCCAATGCCAAATTTGGGACATTACAAATCCTCCCTTCCCAATATTGCTTGTGCTTAAGCAATTTCAAACATGGTTGTTGAAGAACCTGCTTTCTGTATGATTCTTTGAAGTTGCCACTAAGCTTCCCACTTTGAGTCTTTGAGATTCCATGAAGATTTCAAAGAGGAACCACCATGCTTGCTGCTGCATTACTCTGATTAACATCACCTTATTAAGTGGGGAATCCATCTCCCATACTGCTTGTTTCCCAAAGAATTTGAAATCAATCGGACTAAAAACTATACCAAGGTCCCATTGCTTGCATTGCACTCCAATAATTAAGAGTGCTCTCCAACCCATACCATTTGAAAAGAGAATTCCTGGATCCCATTTTCTTGTATGCATTCTTTCAAACATCATGAGTGCATAATATATATCATCAAGGTATATAAAAACATAATAAGAATGTACATCAAGGAGGTGCGTCACCAATAAATCATGAAAGTGCTTATACCTCCCAATGAGTAGACTACCATTTGCCTAGTGCATACAAGCTTCAAGTGACCAATCAAATCTGCTCCAATGACATAGGTGAGGATCCCATGTCCCACTATTCTGCTCCAAAGATATATAATGTGCATCAATATAATCAGCCATGTGTTCTTTCATCCAAGGAGTGAATGAAGAACCTCCACCAAAATCTGAACCAAATAATGAGCAAAGAAAACATGAAGACTTCAAGTGGATCAAAGAAGTCTCATCAATACACCCATGAATATGTATATCATCATGAAATAACAAAGGATTTTTCTTCCAATAAGAATGTTCTTCAATCACATATCTCTTCATCCAAGTGTGTGATGAAGTTCCTCCAACATCAAATAGACTAGGCAAGTAGCAAGGAAAATCATGAGTCTCCAAGTGACTCAAGTGAACATCATAGGTGCACCCATGTAGATGTGTATCATCATAATGTAAAAAAAGATGCTGCTGAAAATGTAAATAATAATGTGCTCCAACCATGTCATCATAAATATTCAATCTAGGAGTTCCATACTTTTCATGTGGCACCATAAAAAAGAACCCTTACACCCATACTTCATGAGGATGAATGTTGCAAAATTTGGAAGTGTAGGATGTAGGACAAATAACTAACTCACCCAAGTGATCAGAAAGTAAAAAATTGTTATCATGTGAAGGATCCATAGGGGTAGGATTATGCACCTCCCTTAAAAATGAAAAACTTTCCTCATAGTTTGGTTTCAATGTAGTGGAATCATGCAATTCTCCAAAAAGTGTGTAACCCGTTTCAAGAGGCAACTCAAGTTCCTCTTCCACCACAACAAGTGATTGTCTCTCATCAATATTATCTTCAAATACATCAAGAACCTGCAATTTTTCATGTTTCTCATGATCCATCATGTCATGAGAATCCTCCAAGCAATCTACCTTATGAAAATTTGAAACATCGGAGGAAAAACAAGTGTCTTGCAACTTTTCAAGAAGTTGCTCATTTTGAATTGTGAGCTTATGAATAACTTCATTATTCTTCAAGTAGGATTCATGTAACCATTCAATAAGCTCAATGACATTTTTTCTATCAAAAAGCAAAGACATGAAATTACCTTTGATGTTGCACATTGCTCTTTGAATCTTCTCCATGTCTCCAAGGAATGATGGCTCCTCCAAGGAAGTAGCTCTCCAACAAGAATTTGATATCAATGCTTGAGTGTCATGGAGTATTCTAAGGGCCTCTTGGATCTTCTTTTCATTCATCTTTAAGGACCCTTCAAGAAAATGAGGCTCTTGCAAATGAACCTCCTCATCTTCTTCCTTCTTGCTTGGACCAACTTCATGAAGCTCAAGTGCTGATGGGGAAGTTGATCTTGTTTCTTCTTCAATAGCTACAAGGTATTCATTTTCAGGTTTAATGGAAGTTTGGCTTGCAGCAACACTTTCAAAATTGATCTCTATGTCACCAACATAGAGGTGTGAGCACCCATCAGTAGGTGCTCCTTCATAGTTCACACATCCATCAGTACCTTCTCCTTGGTCCATGTCCATAGTAGAATTTGTTTCAGAATGATATTCAATAGTTTCAAGCTACTCTTCTTCCTTCTCATGTGATGTTTCCTCATCTTTTTCAAAGTCATTTGGGAGTGAATTTCGTTCCTCTTCATATAATGCCTTTTCTTCTTCATCACCCACAGAAATTTGTAGCTCCTTGGTCTCCTCCCTACTTGTGCATTGATTATTATTCCTTAATGAGTTCTTATTTGAATTATTTTTTATAAATTCCTTCAACCAATCATTAAGGTCTTCATAATGAACAGTTTTATGTGCCAATTTGAATGCTTGCTTAACCTGCGTGGACATATCATCACCACATGGCTTAATGAATTTATTCAATTCATATATACCATCCATAACTTCAATAGGTGCCAAAACCATGCTCTGATACCACTGTAATGCCCCCTTTTTGGAATTTTATTAAAATGCCCAATTTTCCAAATTTCTCACAATTTTGGCTCTTGACTAGTTTTGATGTCTAGACCTCCAACTTGACCCAAATGCCTCCAAATTTTCTCTGAAGGTACATGACTGATAATATAACTTAAATATCATTCTCATGTATGTTTTGTGACCTCCCAATTACCTCTGCAAACTTGTTTAATGTTTTGTTCAAAGTAGGAGCCTTTACTAGCAAATTGGGGCTCCAATTTCCCCCGAGTAATTGCCGGAAATGGCTTCACAAATGATCCCAAAGTCACTTGAATTTATTAACAGAGGCTGGTTATGTGTAAGCGACCTTTTCAAAGTCTCATATGCATCATGGTTTAGTTTATATAGTCTGGTATGATTCTTTCCAAAACAACTCCCAAGTCACAATTTCGACCCTTGGGGAAAATGCACCAATTCTTCTCCCAATGTAATAAAAATGAGTAAAATGGCTTCCAATGCTTAAATACTGAACATGAGACTTGAAATGCACATTAATTACAGTCCATCCATCATACATTTATCAGATACACAATCCTCCATTTGAAATAATAAGCATTATTAAGGCATATAGCAAAATGGAGTGGAAATGGTCATTGTTTGCTCATTAAAAGTCATTTTGATAGACAACTCTTGGGAATTTCGACTTGAAACTTTTTGAGAATGAAGAACAGAGAATATTGAACTGATTCCAATCATAAATGGACAATGAAAGGCTCTCCCAATTTGAAATCATCAGCATTGCAATGGTTCACAACAAGATAGTGGGGAAATGACACTATTTCTTCATTGTTCAACATTTTTACATGAATTCTTTTGGGTATTTCGACCTGAGAGTCTTCTAAACATGAAATACAGAGCATATACATCAGAACATAAGATAATGAGCATTAGAATCTTCCCCGAAGAGGTCAATAGCTCACCCAAAGCGCAATCCCTCCATTGGCATGAATATGGTGTGAAAACTGGAAATAGTTGAGAGAGAGTGCCGCAATAGAAGAATCCACATTCTTTCCTGTAGCTTACACCTGCAAATAAGACTCCATTAAAGCTCCATGAAAGACCATTGGCCTTTCCAAACACCAACTAGGATGGGAATTTTTCACCCTTGAAATTGGCTTAAGCAAGAAAACCAGTCATCCACTAGCTCTCACAATTCACAAATGACAATTTCACAAATGAGCAAAAGCTTCTTCTCATGGTTGATCCCTGTATTTTATAAACATTCTTGGTATTCTAAGGTTCCAAATCCATCCATAAACCAAAGCCAAGTCGAATTGGTGTGGCTGCTCATGCTATGCCATGTGGCCTCTCTCTTCACCTTCCCTCTTCTCCCAAATTTGAGTAGGAGCCTCTTGGCCTTCTCCAACTCCCAATTTCAACCTCCAAGATGCTCTATTCAGGCCTGGCATGTCAGTATGTCAGTATGTTAGCCTTCAGATCTGACTTGGGTCATAACTGTCATAGAATCTCCATCATTGGTGTCATAGCTGTCATAAATGTAAGGGGAATCTAGCCAAGTGTCCATGAAACTCCCATTTGGCTCTTCCTCTCCCATGTAAGTTACAATTCATCCCAAATTCGACCTATGGAGTATATGGACAAGTATATTAACATTATAGTCCATACAAGAACATTAGACTTCCCATATATTCAAATTTGCAAGAGAAAGATACCATTTAACATAGGAATTCTAGCTAGTGTGGGCCCCATAGTTTCCATGTGTCTTCATGCTCTATTGCCACTCCCATTTTCTCTTGTATTTATTTAATAAGATCAATTATTAAATATTTATCCCCTTATAATGTCTAAACATCATTTACTATCCCCCTTGTTCCAAATCTCAAAGCTTCCACCCTCAACCTAGGAAACTAGTGATTTTCCTTCTTGGCAATTATTTGACTTTTAGCATCCATTTGACAACTTTCATGAATAGGAAAATGTGATTTGGCCATTGTGACCCAATGCCAAATTTGGGACATTACATTTATGCTCGAGGTGGCTCTAGGTGTGGCTTTGGAGCTCCTTGGTGTGGCTGTGTTATGACATATACAAAACCCCTCCATTATGTATTATGTATTGGCCTATGCCAATATATATATTACTCTCAGGCCGACATTTTCTGTGTGTTAGTATGAATAGACACTCATTTTCATCATTTGTAAAAATAAACATAAACATGTTTATTTTCTATAATTTATTAATTGGTACCCCTTGTGCACATATTTGTGTTCATTGGAGTTTATTCATGGTTTTGGCCTTATGGTCATCTATTGCAATTGAACCATACTCTCATTAGGTTTTTCTGCTTGTGCGTTCCATGTATAAACTCAATCGCAGTATCAAAGTTTTGGTTGAATGAGGGCATGTTTCTTCATGCTTGAGAAGTCAAGACTATCTACGATCTAAGTTGCACAGAAATTTGGTAATAGGATGGGTTTCAGAAACAAGAAAGATGTGGAAATGTGACCCTCCCCAAAATGGGTACGTGCACTATATATATATATATATATATATATATATATATATATATGTTGTAAAAGGGTATGAATGATGCAAATAAATTACATTTTAGGAGGAAACCCATGTCTATATTAACTTCCACAGATTGCATTATGCGAAATGCAAATGAAACATTGATAGATGAAATTTGTTAACCCCCATTTGTGCTTGTTCTACTAGAGGGTTAAGATTCAACAAGATTCATCATCATGGTTCCATTGCAGAAGTATCCAGATATGGTCATTGATCCGAGCTCCTTACAGAGTCAGCTTTAGCAAGGTCCAAGATAACTGCTATTTTTAGTAGTTTGCCTTTTCCAGGAGCTGGAGATCTAGAGGCCTGCATGACAAAGATGTTCATTTATTCATGCTCCTTGTAAAAAAAGCAAGTCCAATTAGACTCGTTTTCTTTTTTTTTTTCTTGTTTTTGAGAAGATACATAGATGCTAACTCCCTTCATGATCACTCTTTCACACTTTTTTCTTTTTACTTTTGTTGGGGAAGATTGCTTTTTGGCACATCTATAATTAGCAGTTTCTATTTATGGCAAGTATTGGTTGGTTATGATGCTTTGTACTGTCCTCTTCCAATTAGGCCTTGAGGCCCAAAACCGCTAACCTATGTGATTCCTGTGGGTTCGAGCGGTTACTGACAGCTAGGGAACCAGCTGAGGACTGATGCCATCCATAGAAGATCTAGGGCATCATCATTTGGTCAAGAAGGGCCACCAGGGCCAAAGGCCACCTTCGTGCATGCCATCCAAGCATTATTTAATGATGCATGCACTCTTTAAGTCTCGATCCGCATGCATGCAAGTCAACGGCAAATTAGAAGATAAAGTGACCTAATTAGGTCAAAGATTAGGTTTTGCGCAGTTGAACTTTATAAATAGAGGATAAAGCGAGAGGAGACTTCACTTTTGATGATGATTATTTTCGGAGCTCTTGGATAGCAGCACAGCAGTTGGGGTTGGAGACGGAGTCTTCAGCTAACAGGATTTCGGCAGTGAAACATCTGCCCTAGTCTTATTCAGGGTAAGCCATACTGGTTCACCACTTGTTCTTCATTCATTCATCAGTTATCTAGCATATGGTATAGATCGTTGCAGGGACACGTGTGCAGCCGTAAAGGGGGGGTTTTCAGCCGGAAAGCCCTAATCAGCTGTGGGACTTCAGATATCAATTTCCTTCCGAAACTCAGGCACCATTCTCATCATCAGCATCATACTCCGGTACCCGGTGATTATCAGATCCATCCGTGCTCATCCAGAACAGTTATCAGCAGTTTCGGGATTCCAGGGGCGTGAGCAGCTGTCTCTTAGAAGCAAGTCGCTATCCTTCCTAGAGGACTCAGAAATCACTCTTGTATCAGGCATTCTCTCCGGCACGGAAAGGCTATCAGCCTCGCAAATCCGCAGCTCCATCGGACACCTCCTTCCGTGAGGGCGTCACCCTTTTCTGACTGGGCGTCTTGTTGCTGGGGGTTCACCGTAAGCAGAGGAGATCAGTTCATCTCCGATCCAACTCTTAGTGCTTGCATACTTTTT
This sequence comes from Pseudotsuga menziesii, assembly GCA_001517045.1. NCBI lineage: Eukaryota > Viridiplantae > Streptophyta > Pinopsida > Pinales > Pinaceae > Pseudotsuga > Pseudotsuga menziesii. The sequence continues at coordinate 271,047 of LPNX010437538.1, forward strand.
TTGGAGCAGTCCAGCCGGCTTATCAGTGGTAAGTGTTTATTCTATCTCACAAACCCTAACCCTAATTTTTCCTATAAAATAGGGATTTTTGCATGGCAGTTTGCGTGCCTAGTTGTATCAGCCTTTTTGCTTAGAAATAGAAAATATCGGGATTTGGGATATTACAGTGGTATCAGAGCTGTTTTCTTGGCCAGCTGTGGGCTTAAGAGATGAAAAGTAGATGAATACAGAAGGAGATCCTTTTGTAACCTATAGGAGGAGGAAGAGTAGATACATAGAAGAATTTGATGATATCCAACTAGAAGATACCAATTCAGACATGGAACAAACAGGTATACATTCAGATAGGGGAAAAGGAATGGGACAAGAGGAGGATCGGATGGAGTTTCGCAGCTTGGTCTCTGCATTGCAAGACTTAGCCAAAGGACAAAAAGAAGTCCTCAATGCAATCAACAGACTATCAGCGAAACTGGAAACAGGTATCAACAGTACACCTCCCTCACCGGTAGATCGGGGATCTTCAAGCAGGAGTGGAAAGATGGTGTACACTAACATCCAGAACACTCCGCACATATACAGCAGACCTACTATCAGGCCTACCATGCCTCACTTCTTGGCAGATACAGTAGGGGGCCCGGTCATGTAGGTAGAACCTAGCGAGCCTTTTGGGGCTTATTTGCAGGAGTACAGAGACTTAGGGGATGAGTTTCATGCTGCCATGTCTTTCTTGGATTTTTGCAACATGAAGAATAGGAACAAGCCCAAGAATTTCAACAAGGGTTTCAATCACAACTATGAGCTGCAGAAGACCTTGGGCAGGTTAACCATCCCAAACTTTGATGGGACTCGCGGAGGATCAGAGAGAACATGGGTCCAAAAGTTGGATACCTATTTCCAACTCAACCCCATGACAGAGACAGACGCCATTAAGTTGGCTACACTCTACCTGGACGGAGAAGCTCACGAATGGTGGTACCACGGATTGGTGACATTGGGTCACAACACCATACATTCTTACGGTGAGTTCACTCAGAAACTCATAAAGAGGTTTGACAGGAAAGATCCAGAGATCCATTTCAGGGAGTTGGCTCAACTCAAGCAGACTAGTAGTGCAGAAGCTTTCATTTCAGAATTTCAGAGGCTAGCCGTTATGGTAACAGATGTGTCAGAGAGCACATTGACTATGTTATTCACTGAGGCCCTCATAGAGCCACTATGGGGTTGGGTGAAAGCCTACAAACCCCTCACTCTGCAGGATGCTATTAGCAGGGCAAGGGATCTTCAGGATTCAGTGCCCAAAAACAAATTTCCTCTGAAAACCAATTTTCCTGTTAGGAACAAGGACAGGAAACCTTTCCAGCAGGATGTGCCGAAGGAAACTTGGTTAGATGAGAACACTAGGAAAGACTTGAGAAGGAAGAAGCTATGCTTCACCTGTCAGGAACCATGGGTACCAAGACATAGGTGTGCAGGGAAGGTGAATGCCCACTACATTGAGGTGTATTCAGACAATGATGAGGACGACGATGAGCAGGAGGTCACAGAAGAGGATTCACATCAGGGTGATACACCAGAGGGAGTCATTGCTACATTATCTGGAGTACCAAGATTCCATACTCTCAGGGTCAGGGGAGTAGTACAGGGTCACAGAGTAGGAGTATTGATTGATGGGGGAGCCACCCACAATTTCATTGACTCCGCTTGGGTAGCCAAGAGAGGTATTCAGACCGAGAAGTTCGAGGGATTCACTGTAGCAGTAGACGGGAACTCCAGCATGGAGTGCAACTACTAGATCCCAAAACTAAATGTTGCCTTAGGTAACTATCAGATGACAGACTCTTTCTATGTAGTGGATGTAGCAGATACTCATGTGGTATTGGGTGTTCAGTGGCTTTATTCTATAGGGAAATACACTACAGACTACAGGGTAATGGAAATGGAGTTCCAGGGGCCAGATGGAAAAAGGGTAGTTTTGAGGGGCATGAACACTTATCCCCCAAAACCAGTCTCATCACAGCGAATGGAGGCAGTGCTCCGACAGGATGATATAGAATGGGCTGCAGAATGTTTGGTCACCTTCAGGAAACCCCCAGAGACTAGCACACAACACCCAAGTGACATTCAAGCCTTGCTACAGAAACACGAAAAGGTTTTTGGGGACCTTCCATCAGGTAGACCACCAGATCGAGGTTTTGAACACATCATCGAGCTAGAGGAGGGAACGCAAGCAGTCATCACCACTCCTTACCGGCATCCCAAAAGGTACAAGGATGAGATTGAGAAAACCATCAAAGAATTACTGGAGCTTGGATATATTCGGCCCAGTTCTAGCCCCTTTGCATCCTCAGTAGTACTCGTCAAGAAGAAGGATGGTACACTGTGAATGTACATCGATTATCGAGCACTTAACAAAAAGACCATTAAGAACAGGTATCCAATTCCCAGAATTGACGAACTCATGGATGAGCTTCAGGGAGCTCAATACTTCTCCAAGATCGATCTTCGCTCGAGGTACCATCAGATCAGGGTAAGGGACCAGGACATCTCCAAAACAGCTTTCCGCTGTCATTATGGTCACTATGAGTTTTTGGTCATGCCCTTCGGACTCACCAATCCTCCGGCCACTTTCCAGTCATGCATGAACCACACCTTCCGAACACAGCTACGTAAATTTTTGCTTGTATTCTTTGATGACATCTTGATTTACAACAAAACCTGGGAAGAACATCTGAAACACCTGGACAAAACATTGAGTATTTTAGAAGAGCATTCGCTATATGCAAAAATGTCCAAGTGTGAGTTTGGCATGAAGGAAATGTTGTACTTAGGACACGTAATCAACGCAGAAGGAGTACAGGTTGACATGGAGAAAATCCGAGCTATCAGAGATTGGCCTGCGCCAAAAACATTTACAGAGTTGAGAGGGTTCCTAGGTCTGTGTACTTATTACCGTCGGTACGTTAAGGGATTCTCCCAATTTGCAGCACCCCTCAAAGATCTCACCAAGAAAGGAGCGTTCACTTGGACAGACTTAGCACAGAAAACTTTCGAGGAGATGAAGGTTATTATGAGTTCTTGTCCAGTTCTAGCATTACTAGACTTCACACAACCTTTTGTGGTAGAATGTGATGCCTCAAGGGAAGGGTTAGGAGCAGTGTTGATGCAGAATCATCACTCTATTGCATTTGAGAGCCGTAAACTGAAGAACTACGAGCGCCATTACTCCATATATGACAAGGAGATGCTGGCCATCTTGTATGCTCTCACAAAATTCAGACAGTCCCTGGTGGGCAGTAAGTTCAAAATCAAAACCGATCATAACAGCCTCAAGTATTTCCTGGAGCAGAAGGAACTGAATGAGCGACAGCAGAAATGGGTCAGCAAGGTACAAGCCTATGATTTCGAGATCGAGTATGTGAAAGGTAAGACTAATGTAGTAGCTGATGCATTATCCAGGCGTCCAGCCCCATTATCTCTCAGTAGTATATCCATGGATTGGAGGGCACTTCTCTTAGTGGAATACTCCAAAAATAAATTCGCTTGCGAATTATTGGACGGGAAAATTCAGGATGACAGGTACAGGATTGTGGATGACATCATCTATTACAAAGACAGAATATACCTCGTTCCAGAATCCACATTGAGGAAAAAGATCATTCAGGCAGCCCACGATTCTCCTTTATCAGGGCATCTTAAAGACATACAGGCAGATCAAAGAGAGGTTCTCATGGAAGGGCCTCAAGGGGGAGATTATGCAGCATGTCCGGGAATGTAGCATCCGTCAACAGAACAAGATTGAGAACACCCATCCAGCAGGGTTATCTTGTATGATTTGATGATATCCTTCTTAATTTCAGCATGAGGTTTTGAAACGTTATCCTCAAAGTACTCTGTAACATTCTTATGGATTGCAGGCACGCTCATAATTTTGAACATTTCAAAAGAGGAATGATCCAATTGAGAAAGCAATATACCAATATACTGATTATAATCATTGGTAGATTCACACTCTAAAGAATCATCAGTGTTCCTACCCCATTTATCTATTAATAGATTGGTGAACATGTCATACCCAGTGATGGATTTTGGTGCTAAATGATCAAACCATAGTTGAACATCCCCTTGCAAGGATTCTCCTAAGGCTCGCATAAAAACATCTTCATTGTCTGCACCTCTAATTTCCATGTAATCCCTGAGAATGTCCAAATGACTTTCAATGGGTATGTCATTATTTCCACTAAACTGGGGCAACCTCCTAGTGTAATTGTTTGGCATTGGATGAAGTGCTCTCGGTATTTCAGAAAAGTCAAAAGGAGACCGTTTGTCTTGTTTTTTAACAGCTTTGGTTACTTGGCTATAATGCTTTGACTGGGGCTGACTTCTAGGTTCATGTTGACTTACAGGTCCACTCGGGATGGTTGGGAAATCTTTATTGCATGGGTGAGGAAGTTGGTCGGTATCATAAAGATTGTGATAACTAGATTCATAACCATAGTCATGTTCAAGATCATCCTCATACCCGTAGTCTGACTTCCATCTATCCCTTTCGTTTATTTGTCTTGTAGTTTCAATCATGTTTTTGGTTAATTCCTTCATGTGCCCGAGAAATACATCTGAATTCATTATGATTTATGGTATGTTCTAAGAACTTAAGATTAATATGTTGGGCACAGTCCTCAGTGGAGTCGCGGGGTGGAGTCGCTAGGTGAACCACACAAGTAATTCACCAATAAGAGATATGTCGTAGGAAAAGGTGAGGTATGTTAAACCAAGGTAGGCCTCTATGTCCTTGGGAACGACGCCAAAATGTTGGCAAAGAGAACAGGAGTATAGCTTGAGAAAAAATGTCGAACCAAGATAGGCCTCTACCTCCCAAGCAACGACACCAAAATGTTATCACCAACCTTGTAGTTGCCTATGTATGATGGATCCAGGATAGATGGTAGAGGGGCAAGCAACTAGGGAGGTGGAACCAAGACTGCCTAGACTCCCAAATGGATGGTTGTCACGTCAATCAAGGCAGTCTTCAGTTTATGTTATCTAAGTCCAGGACAACAACGGGGGAGACCCAGATCTACTCCCGACAGGAGAGATCAGACCTAAACACCAGAACAGATCAAATGTGGCTTCGAGGTATGTAAGGTGTAAGGTAAATGGAAACCCTAGCTCTAGGGTTTAGGTACTAGCAACCGATGAAGATGATCACTGTCTTGGGAAACGTAACTGAGACAAGGTGAGCAAGGATAGAGTTGGGACTGTCTAGTACCAAGGAGATAGACTCAGTGAAAGATATGAAAGTATTAGGTTACCTGAGTTATCAAGGAATGGTCAACTTTTCGGGGAAAGAGGTGAGGAAGGGCTAGCGCTAGCGTTTGGAGAGGCAGATCTGCAGATCTAGAGCCACCAGGAGACCATCAGCTCAGCGTTGGGGTGGAAATGAGATCAGGATGGCCCGATCTACAAACCCAAATCAGAAAATTTCAGGAAAAATTAGATTTGGAAAAGTCAAAATCTGATGAGGGGGGCTAGGAGGCTGAAAGTCAGTTTTTCAGATCTAGGGCTACCTGGCAGGAACTAGCTCAGCGTTGGGGGTGTTCTGGAATGAGGAAGACCGATCTACACACCCATGTAATTATTTTCTGGAAACAGTCAACTCTGGAAAAAGTCAAATTTTTAGTGGAGTGCTGAGGTTTGAGCAGTCAAAAAGTCAGATCTAGGGAAAACCAGTCAGAATTAGGGAAGTGTTGAGGATGATTCAGTGAGGGGGATGCTCGATCTACAAAACCCAGAAATGGTTTGCTCAAAGATGAAGCGGTTCCCTGATTAAATATTTTTTTTTGGATTTTATTATTTAGGAGTTTTTTAAGAAAATTGAAGAAAATAAGGTACAATGGATTGAGATCTGAAAGAGGAGACTTACCTGTTAGATCTTACCTGGAAATGCTTGTAGATGCCTTGTTGATGATGATCCTTGCCATCCCGATCAATTCTGGAAGATATGAATGAGTTCTAAGACCAACGTTGTGCTCCAAGTGACCAATGCGCCCTCTCTCCTGCACAAGCAAACGTCAACAATATTAGATTTGCCGTATCATGAAAGAAAAGCAAGATCTACAGAAAAGTAACAAGATGCAATCATAGATCACAATGAAACTAATGAAAACCCCTTGTCATAGACGAAACTAGTCCAAGCAAGTTGAGGTCCCCCTGCAAAAACGCCCAAGATGAAGTCGCCCTCCTGTAGACAAGACAAAGATCCTGAATAAAGAGTATAGATCTCACAAAATATTCCGAATGCTAGGAAGCAAAAGATTTTCCATTCACTATCGAAGAACATCAGATGCAAAGCAGATCCAAAAAATATCCAAAAAAAATATTTCTATTAATCAGATCCAAGCCAAAGACCCCTTACAAATGAGAGGCTCTCTCCTTTAAATAGGAATGAGAAAACCAAAATCCTAACCACCTTCAAAACAAGTGGCTAAGATTAAAAGATAAAATGTTATAATCAATGGTTGAGATGAGCTCAACATACAATACATGGATCAATATAACCACAAAGTACCAAAATGGACTAAATCACCCATAAGGAGGGTACCCCACTCAACAAGAAATAAATGAAGCACATGGTGGTTCCATGGAGTGTTAACTAACTCCCTCTGGGTGCCGCATGGCACAATAAACTAATATAATATTTTAATTCTTTGACTTTGTGCCTCTTTGAGAAAATCATGAGCCTCCCAAAAGCTTCAGAAAATAATATAAAAATGCCCAAAAAATAGGTGTGGGCCCAATTAGGTGCTGCAACTGCTGGAGAAGGTGTGGAGGACATCACTCTCATCATCATGACTCATGTCCTTGCCTCAGTAGCCCAAATCGATTTCTTTAATAGCCATTTAATCATTTTTTAATCTGCCTCGGGAAACGTGAACCTGCCAAAATAGTCTCCTAGGGTGCCTGCGTTGTCAAATTGAACCCACCAAGCTCTCTAGGATGGGGGTACTATGGTACAAACAAGTGGCTGCACCCTCTATGCCCATACAACACCCTAGGAGATCCAAATAAAACATCTCCCTCCTCAGACACATAATCCTGTGAAGCAAAACTGCATCAAAAAGGTAAAATGAGCCTGATCATCTCTGTAAGTGCCCGGAACTAAAGATAAGCTATCTCATTAGAATTAGAGAGTCCAAATCCATCTAGGGTGTGTACTCATACCCCTCTCAGGTCTCTACTTGATCATCGACCATATCCAATAGACAATATAACCATCTGTAAATGATCAGATACCAATAATATAACTCAGACTATCATCCATCTGCTGCAAGTGTTATAAGGCTAAGGCATGCTCTACAAGTCATTTAAGCAATAATCACAACAAGTAGCAGTCATTTCACTGGCGGTACATCAACCAAATACATATATAGGGTTATATTTATTATTACTCAGACTAGACTTTCAAGACTTTACTCACTTCATAGTTGTAGTCAATTTGCTAGTGAAGGGTGAAAGCTGAAACTGACAAGGCTAGGTCAAAGGATGACTTCCTACTTAACATCATGACACTTTGGATATGGTAGGGAAATAGTCATATAACCAATGCCGGACAAACAACAACACGGGGAATGGCAGTGCCTCACAAATGGTTGAGTTGTTTAGAGAGTGCTTATTCAACTTAGGCATCATGTCTACATCAAGTTTGATCCAGTTTCATTAGGATCATCAATTTTATTTCCATGGCCTTTTTGGCCTATATGTCCTTTTGGGGACTTCACCAGTGCTTAAAAGCACAACTAACTGTAGCTTTCATCCAGGACATATTCAAATTTATAAGGTCAACAATATTTGGATATAGCATATATTTAACCATTGCTTTTTTGGACCTTTTCTTATACCCTTCGAGGAGTATTTTAGCATTTCATTGCTCTTGCCCTTTTTCACATATGTTAAGAAACACAGTTTTAGCATTTTCATTTTCCATGGGCACATATAAACATTTCCAATATAAGTAGTACATGAGCTTTCAGTTTTAGCCAAGAACATCTCAAGTGACCAGGGGGAGTTCTGCACAGTGCGAAACATTGGGACAACCGACCAGAATGATTTAGGCATACAATCCAACTCACCAAAGGCAAGTTCTTTCACCAACTCAGAGTCGAGACACAATATAAACAGAGAGGTTTTGCCAACAAAGGTTCTAGCGGGGAAAAGGTCCTCCATGCCATAAGTCAAGTAGTAAGTCGGGTTAGAAACAAAACTGGAAGGTAATGGATGGGTGGAGACAATGAATGATGAAGCGAACACTAGCAAGCCAAAACAATGGTGGGAAGGACTACCTCTATTCTCCCTAAGGAGGGTAAAACCAATGAGTATAGATCAGGAACTTCAAAGTCAGAGTAGGGACATCAATACATAATACAAATACATCCAAGTCCATATAATTATGATCGCCAGATCATGACACTACATGTTAATACTTGTCACAAAGATGAGTATAAGAGCAATGATAACCATAACACAATATAATAAAAGCCGAGTCATAATCATGCATATAATCCATTTGAAACATCATCTGTCCAATGAGAAAGCACTGATATAAAACTGGGTATCAATAACTGCTCTGTAATGACTAAATGGCTACATCGGTCCTCAAATCTGAGTGTCCTGAGACTCGGTCCTGACATGGGAGAGTACAATAGTACATAAATAAAATAATGATCCGTCAAAACTGCTCATCTCAGCATCTCATATGTAAGATATCTGGCTGAAAAATGTACTATATCTGAAAAATAGAATGTGGTAGCTTGGCTACTATATATGTGATAACAAACATCATTCCTGATCTTGTTACTCTTTGAAGTAATGTTTCCTTGTTGGGCAATGGGTAATTATCCTTAAGGCATGATGTATTTAGATTTCTGAAATCTTTACATATTCTAATTGACCCATTCTTTTTTTTAACAACAACTAAGTTGGAGCACCACGATGAATGTCTTGTAGGTGTCATGATTCCTGCTGCTAACATCTTTTGAAGTTCCTTCTGCACAATGGGGGCCAACTTAGGATTTATTCGCCTAAGCTTTTGTCGGAAAGGCTTGACCTCCTTAGCCTCTTCTGTGAGGGGAATAGTGTGTTGAAACACATCTTCCCTATAGGCTTTAAGCTCATCATAACTAAAGGCCAACACATCTCTATACTCTTTGATTAAGTTGATCAATCTGTTCCTTTCCTTTTCCGAATTACCTTTCCCAATTTTTATTAACTTGGGGTCTTTATTCGTTCTTATGTTTATTTCCATATAATCTGCAATTTTTATTGATTCTTTTTGTTTTTTATGACGATCATGTCGATCAAACAAATTTTCAAAAGCTATAAGGCTACTCGGGATGTGATTCCTTACATTATCCTTGCACTCCTTATACTCTTTACCTGCCTGCTGATAACTGATCTTTCCACCCTCAAAATCTTGGAGATTATGGATGAATCTCAAGAGTTGTTCATTGTTTTTAAACACCTGCCAATGATCTACATTATCTGGAATTGAAGGTTTGAAATTAATTTCCATTTTTCCATTTCCATTAATCATCTCATCTGAAGGCTGGAGGGTGGATGCTGCCACTGCCAACTTATCTGCTAACCCATTCATTTCCCTAGGGATCTTTTGAATGTTAAGTGCATCAAACCATTCCATGGTGTCCCATATGGCATTCCTATACTTCCTTAGTCTGTCACTTTTACACTGATACTTATTCTTAAGCTGGAGGACGACTACATCTGAATCACCTTTTATGTTCAACATTTTTATTCCCATGTCTTTAGTGGTTTCTAACCCTAGAAGCAATGCCTCATACTCGGCTACATTGTTCGATGCTTCAAACTCTAACCTGAAAGCAAAGTTGTAGATTTTATTTGAAGGAGAAATGATCATGATGCCTGCACCCTTTCCGGCTTTGGAATAAGCCCCATCAAAGTACATTTGCCAAACCTCATCTATCTTTTCATCTTTAATGTTTTCCTTAATAGGGGCCATGAAATTTGACAAGATAGCATAGTTTCCAAAGTTGTCACTGCAATGTACAAATTCATTTCCAGGCTTTTTAGGGTTTTCTACATGTTGTTTCCTTTGTTTCTCCCTATGGAGTATCACCCTTGTGTTTTTTGATCCAGGTATAGTAGCATATGTCCAATCCACTTGAATGTACCCACCAAGAGTTGAGGGCCACTTTCTGGATAACAGCATACCCCAATTATCTGGCACATCAATCACTACCACATCCATCTCCATGTCGATGTTCGGATACTTGGCCAATTTAACATGTAGATTTAAGATTATCCCTACCACTTCAACTTCTCTTGCATCCATTGCACAAACATTGTGGTAGGGTCGTGTGATCCTTAGAGTTAGTTGTTCCATTACTTTTCTTGTTATGACATTTGATGAAGCACCTGAATCTAGCATGCAGTTATGAAGGCAGAAGATCATCAACTAAAAGGGAGACATAAAAAGGTGGGTGATCTTCCCTTCTTGGATCAACACTGTTGAGGACTATAGGCATATTCTTAGGTTTAATAGATTCATCTTCAAATATAGCATTATTATTAGGGAGGGAATCCTCTTCGACAATATTATGAGTTTTATTCTGACTATCCTCTATGGCTTTTAACAACTTTTCTTTTTGACCAGGAATTTGAATGATATCAGTTGCATAAGCAGAGACCTTAACATCATTCCACCATTTTGCAATGGCAATCTTTGATTCTGGGACAACAGGGGGATTTGGAAAAGGAGTTGTTACCTTAGGTTTGTACTGTTTAGCTGGTGAAGACTTCTTCTTCCTTCGATAAAATGCACCCTTGAATCTAGCCTCCTTCATTTCCTTAACCTTTTCTGGAGTAGGCATTTCACCATAGAAGTGGGAAAGGAGGTCCTTCTCATGACTGTAATCTATGGCCTACTGCCAATGCTGGTTTGACAAAGGGTAGGTTTGGCCTACCATGTATACATGATCCGGCTCGCTTGAAGTTGTTTCCTGACCACTGACCTCGGGAAGTCCATGTTCCATGACTTGATTTGCAACATAACAAGTACTTTCCAGGTGGAATTGTTCACAGGGTCTACACCATTGAATCACTTCCTCTACCATGTTAGTTGAGTCTAACTGGTTTGGGATTCTAGGTTCTTGATGAGGGGCTTTCTTCTGATACATCTGATTTTGCTTGGGATGAAGGTCCATTATTCCTTTCCATCATCACCAATCTAATCTGCATGTGATTCAACTGTGCGGCATGATTGGCCATTTGTTGGTTTTGATTAGTGACCAAGGTTTTCATCATTTCCGCCATCTCTTTCATGGGATCTTTGGAAGTGCCCTTCTCTTCTGACTCAACAGCCTTACCCTTGGTCTCTTTGCTGTGAGAAGAGTTTCCTCTGGTGTATCCATGTATGTTAGATTTACCGGATGACTACATGTTTGTTTCAATTTTCTTGGCAAGGATCTGGGCAACTTTAAGATCGACAGGTTCTTTTTCTCTCAACTGAGAAAAAGCATTATTTGGTTTGATGTCATCATGAAGGTCCGCAACCACTCGCCTGAATTTAGTGTTGAATTCCTCTATGGTTTCATTCTCCATCTTCTTGATGTTGTGGAGGGCAACAAGTTGATGCCTAGGTTCTTTCTTTTCTCCCCACTTCTCCCTAAAACCATCCAGGAAGTCCTTAAGGGTTGCATATGAGTTGTTTGCCAAATCAAGGTACCATTCTCCATCCTCTTCTTCTAGGGATAAAGCAAACAACTTCATCTTGACATCAACTGGTCATTGGCCGCATCAATGCAATAAGAGGCTAGGTGCTTTTCAAACTTCCGCAAGTGGGACTTGGCGGTGATGGCATTGTTGCCTTGAAAGGTAGGAAGTTTTTTGACAGCATCACCTGGGATAGCATGTGGAGCAGAGTAGAGTCCACACCTTGTGAACTGGTGGTTGAGTCTCGCAACTTTGTCAAGTTGGTAGTCATGGGCACGCTCATGGACTTGGAGTCCTGCATCCCAAATCTCTGCAAGATGTCCATTGCATACTTCCCTTGAGTCAAGAAGATCTCGCCTGGCTTTTGCCAGACCTCTAGGCCAAGAAAATAATGCATCAGACCAAGATCCTTCATTTCAAATTCAGAGGTGAGTTCCCTCTTACACTGTGCTATCAGCTGTTCCTCACCTGTAAGGAACAAGTCATCCACATATAGGAAAATGATCAAGATATGATTATGACCAACCTTAAAATACAGATTGGAGTCAGCAGTACTTTTGGAAAACCCCAAGTTGTGGAGGAATCCATCCATCCTCGCATACAACACTCTCGGAGCCTATTTGAGTCCATACAAGGCTTTCTTCAGTTTACACACATGGGTCTCATTCCCATGAGACACTGCCTTCAGGTTGTTCAATGTAGACTTACTCATCAATCTTGCCATTGAGGAAGGCTGTCTTTACATCCATCTAATGTAATTTCCATCCAAACACCGCAACAAGAGAAATGATGGTTCTTGTAGTAGTATAGTTGGCAACAGGAGCAAAAGTTTCATCGTAGTCTATGCCCTCTTTTTGAGTGAAGCCACGAGCTACAAATTTGGATTTATATATCTTAATGCTTCCATCGGCGACATGCTTGATTTTGTAAAGCCATCTGGATGTTACCACTGACTTTCCTGTCGGTGTGGGAACGACTTTCCATACATCATTCTTCATGATTGAACTGTACTCTTCAATCATGGCATCAATCCATACCTGTTGACTTGCTGCTTCTTTGTAGGTGGAAGTTTCAGCACTGATGAGCTAGCTGATAAGACCTGAGTAGTTATGAGGCCTTATGCTTTCTCTGAAAATCTCGGGAGGAGCTTTATGCTTCTTAGCTTCTTGTACCGTTTCTCGGTACCAGGCAAGTCTCCTTTTGGAAGGACAAACTTCAAGAAGTTCTTCTGATGGACTTTCAGGTTCCTCAGGTACATCCGGAATTTGATCCTCAAATTCCACTTCCTCCCTTTGAACTTCTAAATCTAGAATCTCAGTGGGAGGTCCTTCATCTTCTTTTAAAAGCTCTTGTGTTTGACAAAACACAACTTGCTCATGGAAAATCACGTCTCTATTGACTTCAATGTACCTCTGTCCAGGTACATAGATGCGGCAGGCCTTCAAGGTATCACTGTAATTGACAAATATGCCTTTCTTTCCGGAAGTCTCTAGCTTGGCCCTCTTTTCTTTTGGCACATGAATGTATACCGGAGTGCCAAAAATCCTCATGTGGTCAACTGCAGGTTTCTTGCTGGTGAAGACTTCTTCTGGAGTTTTATCCTCCAAGATAGCATGAGGGCTTCTGTTTTGGATGTACACAGCAGTACATGCAGCTTCAACTCACAAGGATAAATGAAGATCTAGATCAGTAAGCATGGCTTTAGCAACTTCACAGATGGTTTTGTTCTTCCTTTCTGCAATCCCATTCTGTTGAGGGTTGTACGGTACTGTCAGCTCTTTCTTGATTCCTACTTCTTGGCAAAAATCATCAAACTCATTAGATTGATACTCACCTTCGTTATCTGACCTCAGGATACGGATGTGTTTGCCTGTCTGATTTTCAATTAGAGCCTTGAACTCTTTGAACCTGTCAAATGTTTTACTTTTGGCTTTGAGGATGTAAATCCATGACTTCCGAGAATGGTCATCTATGAACAAGACATAATATAAACACCCACTCAAGGAGGGTGAAGACATGGGCCCACAAATGTCATAGTGAATCAAATCCAATATACCTTTAGATCTATTCTTACTTTTGGAAAAGGAGTTCTTAGTGTTCTTACCTAGAGCACATCCTTTGCAAATTCCATCATGTTTGGGAGAAACCTATGGCATACCTGTAAGCATTTTTTGTAGGCCTAGAAGAGCTGTATAGTGGTGTCCAAACCTTCGATGCCACAGCTCACATGGATCAATTGTATGATGAACCAAAGCATGAGTGGAATTTCCGGAAGCGTTATAAAGGCCTCCCTCTTGAACCCCAATCTGTACAGCTGAGCTTAGTTTCTCATTCTTTTCCCATAGTAAGACTTTTTTGCCCACAAAGAGGACTCTGTAGCCCTTGTCCTCTAAGCCAACAACAAAGAGAAGGTTTTTCTTCAAACCAGGAACATATAAGACATCATCAATATGCAAAACCGTACCTGAATCAAGTTGAAGTGAAGTTGATCCAACTCCTTCAATCTTGTAAGTGGAGTCATCTCCAAGTTCCACTTGAGTAGTGAACTTTTTCTTTCTGTAGCTGGTGAGTGTTCCACGATTACCTGTCATATGTCTGGAGGCACCGCTATCTACTAACCAAGAGTTAGCACTGTCAATTATGGATTTGTTGTCTGCCGAATGCACACCATCAGCAGAAATGTTTTGGGTTGTTGTTTCCTTAAGCAGGAAAGGTGTGGCCTTGGGGGCAAGCAATGAGCCAGGTACTGTCACCTGAATCCCAACTCCTCCGTTTAGGCTAACTCCTAACGAAGCCAAGGGGGTAGTCCCTAACAAAGAGTTTTCTATGGCTCCATGTTTTTAAGTGTTTTTGGTGTTGTGATGCGGATGGGTGTTGTTTAGGAGTTTTTTGAGATACAATAAAATACGCAATCCATGTTGCAATTACAAAACACAAATATCAAGATGAAGCAATATATGACGACTTGGAATTTAAATAAGCATCCACAATATAATGACTTTAAGAATTAAAGGACAAATGGTCCAAATCAGGGTTATACAAGTAAGTTTTGAAGACCAGTGCCAAATGGAGTCAATGAGTGCTTGGGATGTTGCAGATACAAGTATCGATATAATGTTTGTGTGATTGTTTTGAAATTGTTCTTGGTTGATTTTATAGTATTTTAAGTTATCTTGTTTTTAGGTGTCTGCGGAAATCTAACCGGAAACACTTTCAGTGGCTCCGTTCAAAGACATGTCGGTGCCGGTCTGGCTTACAAGCTAGGTGTTCAGAGAATTTAACCAACAAGTGTCCAGATTGAGCAGTCCGACGTCCCCACTTGGAATTTGTCCACTACCTGAGTATTTATCGAATCAACGCCGGTTGGTTGGTTATGGTGTTGAAAGTTTTATTATGTTGAATCTTGCCCGATTAATCAGTCCAATACTGTTTCTGAGTGTACTCCAGTTTTTTTAGGCTGGTCAGAGCATACTCTGGTAGGGAAACAACGAATAAATTCAAATTTTATTAAAGCGGAGTGATGAGCTGCGAATTTTAATTAGAGCACACAGATGAACCTCTCTGACAGAGAGTGCTCTTGACTTGTCTTATGACAGAGGTTCAAGAGATTTTAACTAATCTACATGCTAAAATGTAGTAAGAGTGCAATGCTTATACTCTCCGACAGAGAGTGCTCTTGACTCATCTTATGACAATTTCAAGAGTCTTTGGTTCTTTTTAAAGATAGATAAAGCATACACAAGGAACACAAGTGATGGCTGAAATAATAATAACAAATGTAAAAAATGAAACTAGCAATTAGTGTTCTTAAAGCAAAATGAAAAACTTATCTAAGTACTGAAAATGAAACTAAGCCAAAGAACACATCAAGGCACTTTTCTCCAAATGGGGAAGGAATACAAACTATGGGAGGCTTTATCCCACTTAGCCTTATTTCATTAATATTTTACAAGATTAGGGAATTTAACCCTTGAAAATGAAGAAAGTGGCTAAGCAAGAGAACTTGAAGCCTTATTATGACTTGTACAAAGGATAAAGGTTTTTTGGGTTCAGATCTTTGTCTTTTGGATCTAGCTTTGCTTGCTCTTTTCTTGCTTGATTTTTCTCTTGGTTCACCTGTAAGTAAGAGTTTTAAACAACTATTGAGAGTGTTAGGAAACCAAATGTCAACTTATGAATCGAAAAAATGAAAGTGAATGAGATGATAAGTGCCCAATGAGATAAATAAGAGCCCAAAACAGGAAAACAAGACCAAAAATCAGACCTTGGAAATGAGAGGAAAAACTTGCCTTATATGACGCAAAATGCACGTTTTTCAATGAAATTACTTGAATTTTTTTGAGAAATAAAATTTTTAAAGATTTTTTACATATTTTAGGTTAATTTCTAGAACTGGAAAATAGCAGAAAATTGCAAAAAATCAGTAAAAAATCAGCAAGCTTGAAATGGCATGCTTTTTGAGAAAATGATGAAAAAAGAAAATATAAATTTTTTTGAAAAATTTTCGAAAATTTTATAATTTTTAGGTTAATTTCCAGAATTGAAAAATAGCAGAAAAATGGCAAAAAATCAGCAAAAAACAACAAGCTTAAATTTGCACATTTTTCGAGAAAAAGTACAAAAACTTGAAAAAATAATTTTTTGGAAAATTTTCTGATTTTTAAATGAATTTCCAGAATTAAAAATTAATGAAAAACAAAAAAAACCAACAAGCCTAAAAGTGGAAAATTTGCACGTTTTTCGAGAAAATTCATGCACGTTTTCAAGGCAAAAAGGATGTAAAAAAATTGACTTTTAAGCACTAGTCTTGAAATTTCCAGCTAGCTGAAAATATGCAAAAGATAGTGGGGAAAGAGAAGTGGCACGCAAAACAATGCAGCAATTGGGAACAAATCCCCAAGTACTTCTCAAGACAAAGGCTTGGCAAAAAGAATGATGGTCTTGGGTAAAAAAACTTAGAGATATTTGACATTTTGAAAAAAAGGAAAATGAAAGAGTAACAAGCCGAGTAAAAGTAAGTCATGGATTTACAAGTTTGTAATGAAGCTAGGATCTTAGATCTAGTAAAAATTAAAGATTGAAAATAGTAGATCTAAACCCAAGCAAGTAGTTCAAAGTGTGAAACTTTGATCTACTTAGCCAATCATAATGCAAGATCTAGAGATATGAAAGATTTGAGAGTATTGCACTATTTGGAAAGCAAATCAAAAGATAAAACCTGCAAGTGTAGTAGACCCGCTTTGTACTAACCAATGTAACCAAGATATTTTTTGAAGTAGTTTGTTTGATGGATGAGGTAAGCAAGCTTTGTTTCTTGGCTTTTTGAAGTAGAAGCCTCCTTTGGGAACTTGTAGGATGAATGTATAAACCAAGCAAACGCTGTTGCACCTGGGATAATACCTGAAAGCCACAAAATTCAAGAGAAAAGCTTAAATCAAATAATATTGTGCTAGATTGTTAGCCTTCTAATCACAAGATCATATACTTAAGAATAAAAAAGAGATGAGATAAGAATGGTATGACCTTAAACAAGATGAAGCATAGTATACAAAGAACTCCCACATGGACCTCCAGAGTCTTCTTGCTTTATTCAAATTCAAAAGATATTACAAATTTCTCCAGAGTGTACTTGCACAAATTCTCCATCTGCAAATGGGAAGAAGAGCCTCTTATTTATACAAAAAGGAAAGAAAATATGGCTCAAATCCCTAAATCCTGACTAAGAGTAACATCGGAGCAATTGAATGAGCTCGGCATGATGATTTGGAGTTGAACTGAGCTGCAATTGAGATAAGACTGAGTTGTAATGATGAGGGGGGGGTGAGGTGGCTCATGCCCCCTCGTAATGATCACCGAGCCAATAGATAACAATTGCTTCAACCCAAAAACGAATTTGACCAAAGAGGGCGAATTTCTGATGGATAGTTCAACTGCTACACTTCGATACTTGATCTGAAACTGACCGATGTTGATTGGAATCATCATAAATGCTCCGTGCCGAGCTAATTAGCTCTTTATTTTATTCAATTTGGCCTTTTTTGGAGATATCTTGATTTTCTCCAATTGATTATTTTTTATTATTTTAATTAATATTTCTCATTTTTTGGGTTTTTTGGGAAAAGTTTAATTATAAGTTCAAATAATAGTCCGAAACTTAGGATAAGTGTGTCTAGGGGTTAAATGAGTGTTTTGGCTTAGAAAATAAGTGTTCATTTGCCAAAAACACCCCCTGGACCACTTAAGTATTACAAATTGAAAATTTTCAATTAAAGCATGGTCAAAATGGTTTAATTAATTGAAAATTTTAATTAATTCCTTATAGTCAAAAAATAAAAAATAAAAAATTTTAAAATCACCACACGTCTGGGAATTTTTTTTTCGAATATTGTTTTAATGTATCCCATGGCTTAGAAAATGACCATAGAACATACCAATAGTGTCCAACAGGTTCATATTTACTAGTTGGACTCTAATAACCCCTCAAGGCCTAAATTTCAAAATCAGGCATTCCAGCTTTGGAGGAAGCGGGATAAAAACTCATCGATTATATTTGGCTATAGGAAAAACATAATCAACAAGGAAAAAAACTCCCTGGAATACCTTGGTTGAAATCTACGTCTTAGGGGACCGAGCCACTCAAAACCGCTACTAGCACACTTTATTACAAAAACCCCATGGGGTATGGTCATTTCAGCATAAAAATAAAAATGACTAGCCAAAATTGGCTATGCAAAACATTCTGAACTTTTGCTGCACTGGATATGAATATTGACCATGTTCATCAAATGGCGGCTCAACAGGATACTCAACTATGGTACAAAATAGTTGGTAACATGATCTAGAGAGAGCATAGATTGGGTAATATTCCCTTCTAGGTTTGTCTTCTTTGGTATCCCTAGTGTTCTTCTTCATCTTCTTCTGCAGCAGAAGCTTGGAATCTTCTTTTGAATTTCCTCTTGGGCTGCCTGGAATCCTTAGCAAAGTGCCCAAACTTGTGACACTTGTAGCATTCCACTTTCGAAACATGAATGTGCTTGCCTTTTGGTTTCTTTCCCTTCTTTTGTTGAGGTGAGGGCTTCTTGAACTTCTTTGTCTTAGCTGTAAGGGCAAGGTTTCCTTTTTTGGTGCCAATTTCCTTGCATGAAACTCTTCCTTCTTCTTCCAAGCAATCATTCCAAAGTCTATCAAAGTTTGGCTGGTTTTCACGTCCACTCACTGATGCAGAAATGTTTCCCAAGAGTTTGGGAGACTATCGACTACAGTCTGCACGAGGTCATCATCATCCACAATAATACCAATAACAGTAAGTTGATCTCTTACATGTGCAATCTTTGTGAAGAAGTGTCCAACTCGTTCATCCTTGTTCATCTTCAGTGTCCGAAGCCTTTTCTTCAAAAGTCTCTGCTGACTAGGAGCCTTCTTTTCATATAGGTCCGTCAAGATGTCAAAGCATTTTTTGGCAGTTTTCAATGATGTGATGTTGGGCATCAAGGCTTCCTTGATAGAGTCGTAGATGATCCTTCTAGCCTTTGCTTGTTTTTTCTTGAAAGCAGTCCTTCTAGCATTAGATGTTGGTTCTTCTATGGTTGTTATCACCAAACTTGTAGTTGCCTCTCTAAGGTGGATCCGGGATGGACGGTAGAGGGATGGGAAACTAAAGAGGTTGAAACAAGATAGCCTCGACTCCCAAATGAATGGTTGTCACATCAATCGAGGCAATCTTCACTTGATGTTATCTTTGCCCAAGACAACAATGGGGGAGACCCAGATCTACCCCTGACAGGAGAGATCAGACCAGGACACTAGATCAAATCAAATGAGGTTGAAGTACGTAAGGTGTAAGGTGAAGTAAACCCTAGATCTATGGATGAATTCACAAGGTGAATGAGGGCTTGGATCAGGGGTTTATGAGGTATGAAATTGACCCAAGTTTGAAGTCCAAGTGACTTATGAGCCTATTAGTAGATCTAGAATCAAGGTACTAGCAAACGATGACAATATCCACTGCCTTGGGAAACGTGACAAATGCAGGGAGGGTAAAAATAGGATTGGGGCTACCTAGTACCATAGGATAGACTCGAAAGAAGGCATAACAGTATCAAAGTATCCGAGCCTCAGGAAAAATATCAAATCGCTAGAGAAAATGGCAAAATGAGGGGTAGCGCTAGGGTTTAGAGAGTAGTGCCTTGGGATTTGGTCCTAATGGAGTCACCTAAGCAAAACATTTAGGAAGACCCACTTAGGGTTTGACCCGATCTACAAAACCCAGAAATGGTTTTCCAAGAGATCAAGCGGTTTGATCTATAATATTTTTTGATTTTTATTATTTAGGGTTTTGACATGAAAATGAAGATGCCAATGGATTGAGATCAAGAAAAGAAGAACTAACCTGTAGATCTTACCTGGATAACCTTGTAGATGCCTTGATGATGATGATCTATGCCGTCTTGATCAATTTGAGAAGATTCAGAGGAAGCCTCTATGTGAAACGATTTGCCCAAGGAAGCCAATGCGCCCTCTCTCCTGCACAACAAATGTCAACCATATCAGATTTGATGAGTCAAAAGAAAAGGACAAATGCTGCAGAAAAATAGCAAGATGAAATCATAGATCACAATGATACTAATGAAAACCCCTTGATATAAGCGATGCCAAACAAGCGAGTTGAGGAAGCCCTGCAAAAATGCCCAAGTGAAGTCACCCTCCTGTAACCAAAACAATGTTTCCAAAAAAATATAGATCTCACCACAAATACCCAAATGCTAGGAAGCAATAGACTTTCCAATCACCATCGAAGAACACCATATGCAAAAGAGACCCGAGAATTTCCACAAAAATATTTTTTCTATTATCCAGATTCAAGAGCCAAAGACCTCTTTACCATGAGAAGCTCCCTCCTTTAAATAGGAATGAGAGAACCGAAATCATAACCACTTTTCAAATGGTTGGCTAAGATTAAAAGATCAAAATGTTCTAATCAATGGTTGAGATGAGCTCAACATAAACTACACTGATCAATACAATAATATAATATAACAATGGACCAAATCACCCTAGGAGAGGGGATCCCTCTCAATAAAAAATAAACAAAGCTCATGGTGGGTCCAGGGGGTGTTAACTAACTCCCCTAATGTGTCCCCATGGCACAATAAAAATAAATATAATTTTTAAATGCAAAATAGTGCCTCTGAGGAAATCGTGAGCCTCCAAAAGCTCTAGATAATAATAAAATATGTCGGAGAGATGGATGTGGGTCCATCCAAGTGCTGAAACTGCTGGAGGAGTGAAAGACATTGTAATATCCCAAATCCCGATATTTTCTATTTCTAAGCAAAAAGGCTGATACAACTGGGCATGTAAATTGCCATGCAAAAATCCCTATTTTATAGGAAAAATTAGGGTTAGGGTTTGTGAGATAGCATGAACACTTACCACTGATAAGCCGGCTGGACTGCTCTGTAGAAAGTATGCAAGCACTGAGAGTTGGATCGGAGATGAACTGATCTCCTCTGCTTATGGTGAACCCCAGCAGCAAGACGCCCAGTCAGAAAAGGATGACGTCCTCAGGGAAGGAGGTGTCCGATGGAGCTGCGGATTTGTGGGGCTGATAGCCTTTCCGTGCCGGAGAGAATGCCTGATACAAGAGTGATTTCTGAGTCCTCTAGGCAGGATAGCGACTTGCTTCTGAAAGACAGCTGCTCACGCCCCTGGAATCCCGAAACTGATGATAACTGTTCCGGATGAGCACGGAGGGATCTGATAATCACCGGGTACCGGAGTATGATGCTGATGATGAGAATGGTGCCTGAGTTTCGGAAGGAAACTGAGATCTGAAGGCCCCACAGCTGATTAGGGATTTCCGGCTGAAAACCCCCCCTTTTACTGCTACACACGTGTCCCTGCAACGATCTATACCATATACTAGATAACTGATGAATGAATGAAGAACAAGTGGTGAACCAGTATGGCTTACCCTGAATAAGACTAGGGCAGATGTTTCACTGTCGAAATCCTGTTAGCTGAAGACTCCGTCTCCAACCCCAACTGCTGTGCTGCACGCTGTGCTGCTATCCAAGAGCTCCCAAAATAATCATAATCAAAAGTGAAGTCTCCTCTCGCTTTCTCTTCTATTTATAAAGTTCAACTGCGCAAAACCTAATCTTTGACCTAATTAGGTCACTTTATCTTCTAATTTGCCGTTGACTTGCATGCATGCGTATGGAGACTTAAAGAGTGCATGCATCATTAAATAATGCTTGGTTGGCATGCACGGAGGTGGCCTTTGGCCCTTCTTGACCAAATGATGATGCCCTAGATCTTCTATGGATGGCATGAGTCCTCAGCTGATTCCCTAGCTGTCAGTAACCGCTCGAACCCACAGGAATCACATAGGTTAGCGGTTTTGGGCCTCAAGGCCTAATTGGAAGAGGACATTACAGTCCTCTCTGCTCGAGATTGCTTGTCCTCAAGCAACTTCAAACTGGGATGCTGCAATACCTGTTCACCTTCCCAGGTGGCATCCTCTGGCGGTAGTTCTTTCCATTGAACTAAGTATTCCCTGATTACTCTGTTCCTGAGCTTCCTCTCTCTAGTCTGTATGATCCGTTCGGGAATCAGTATCAGTAGTTCTTCATCATCTAAAGGGGGCAATTCGGTGGATGGAGCAATGTGTTGCCCAAGGGTCTTCTTCAGACTAGATACATGGAACACATTGTGAATTTTGCTTTCCTGGGGAAGTTCTAGTTCATATGCCGCCTCTCCCACCTTCCGAACTATTTTGTAGGGTCCATAGAAGCGGGGTTTTAACTTCTCTGCTCCTTTCTTTTTAAGTGAAGACTGTCTGTAAGGCTGGAGCCTTAAGTAAACTAAATCCCCTACCTCAAAGCTCCGCTCAATCCTGTGTTTGTCGGCATACATCTTCTGTTGATTCTGGGCTATTTGTAAATTCTCTTTCAATACTTTCAGGATGTCCTGACTGTCCTGTATCCAATCCTTAGCCTTAGGAGCCCTACTGTCTCCAAATGCCAAATCTGCATAGTCCAAGGCCTCATAACTATATAATGCCTTAAAAGGGGTCATCCTAATAGACATGTGATAAGTAGTGTTGTAGCAATACTCCCCTAGGTGTAGCCATTTGATCCAGGTTCGCTGCTGCCCTGCTACATAGTTCCTTAGATATCCTTCGATCCACTTGTTGACTATTTCTATTTGCCCGTCACTCTGGGGGTGATAACTCGTACTATTAGCCAGTTCGGTCCCCACCAATCTGAACAGTTCCTGCCAGAAGGCACCCGTGAATCTGCTATCCCGATCACTGACAATGGTCTTAGGTAAACCGTGTAACTTGAAGACCTCCCTGAAGAATAACTCAGCTACTTGAGCTGCCGAGTAGTCTGATGATATCGAGAAGAAATGTGCAAACTTGGTCAGTCTGTCAACTACTATATATAAACAATCTCGCCCTTGGACTTTTGGTAAGCCTGTAATAAAGTCCATGGAGATTCTTTCCCACTTCTGGTCTGGAATCGGTAGTGGCTGGAGTAACCCTGCTGGATGGGTGTTCTCAATCTTGTTCTGTTAAAAGATGCTACATTCCCGGACATGCTGTATAATCTCCCCCTTGAGTCCCTTCAATGAGAACCTCTCTCTGATCTGCCTGTAGGTCTTTAAGAAACCTTGATGCCCTGATAAAGGAGAATCGTGGGCTGCCTGAATGATCTTTTTCCTCAATGTGGACTCTGGAACGAGGTATATTCTATCTTTGTAATAGATGATGTCATCCACAATCCTGTACCTGTCATCCTGAATTTGTCCGTCCAATAATTCGCCAGCGAATTTATTTTTGGAGTATTCCACCAAGAGAAGTGCCCTCCAATCCGTGGATATACTACCGAGAGATAATGGGGCTGGACGCCTGGATAATGCATCAGCTACTACATTAGTCTTACCTTGCACATACTCGATCTCGAAATCATAGGCTTGTACCTTGCTGACCCATTTCTGCTGTCGCTCATTCAGTTCCTTCTGCTCCAGGAAATACTTGAGGCTGTTATGATCGGTTTTGATTTTGAACTTACTGCCCACCAGGTACTGTCTGAATTTTGTAATAGCATGCAAGATGGCCAGCATCTCCTTGTCATATATGGAGTAATGGCGCTCGTAGTTCTTCAGTTTACGACTCTCAAATGCAATAGGGTGATGATTCTGCATCAACACTACTTCTAAC
This sequence comes from Pseudotsuga menziesii, assembly GCA_001517045.1. NCBI lineage: Eukaryota > Viridiplantae > Streptophyta > Pinopsida > Pinales > Pinaceae > Pseudotsuga > Pseudotsuga menziesii. The sequence goes on from LPNX010437538.1 coordinate 295,015, forward strand.
CCTTCCCCTGAGGCATCACATTCTACCACAAAAGGTTGTGAGAAGTCTGGTAATGCTAGAACTGGACAAGAACTCATAATAACCTTCATCTCCTCGAAAGTTTTCTGTGCTAAGTCTGTCCAAGTGAACGCTCCTTTCTTGGTGAGATCTGTGAGGGGTGCTGCAAATTGGGAGAATCCCTTAACGTACCGACGGTAATAAGTACACATACCTAGGAACCCTCTCAACTCTGTAACTGTTTTTGGCGCAGGCCAATCTCTGATAGCCCTGATTTTCTCCATGTCGACCTGTATTCCTTCGGCATTGATTACGTGTCCTAAGCACAGCATTTCCTTCATGCCAAACTCGCACTTGGACATTTTTGCATATAGCGAATGCTCTTCTAAAATGCTCAATGTTTCGTCCGGGTGTTTCAGATGTTCTTCCCAGGTTTTGCTGTAAATCAGGATGTCATCAAAGAATACAAGCAAAAATTTACGTAGCTGTGCTCGGAAGGTGTGGTTCATGCATGACTGGAAAGTGGCCGGAGCATTGGTAAGTCCGAAGGGCATGACCAGAAACTCATAGTGACCATAATGACAGCGGAAAGCTGTTTTGGAGATGTCCTGGTCTCTTACCCTGATCTGATGGTACCTCGAGCGAAGATCGATCTTGGAGAAGTATTGAGCTCCCCGAAGCTCATCCATGAGTTCGTCAATTCTGGGAATCGGATACCTGTTCTTAATGGTCTTTTTGTCAAGTGCTCGATAATCGATGCACATTCGCAGTGTACCATCCTTCTTCTTGACCAGTACTACTGAGGATGCAAAGGGGCTAGAACTGGGCCGAATGTATCCAAGCTCCAGTAATTCTTTGATGGTTTTCTCAATCTCATCTTTGTACCTTTTGGGATGTCGGTAAGGAGTGGTGATGACTGCTTGTGTTCCCTCCTCTAGTTCGATGATGTGTTCAAAACCTCGGTCTGGTGGTCTACCTGATGGAAGGTCCCCAAAAACCTTTTCGTGTTTCTGTAGCAAGGTTTGAATGTCAGTCGGGTGTTGTGTGCTGGTCTTTGGGGGTTTCCTGAAGGTGACCAAACATTCTGCAGCCCATTCTATATCATCCTGTCGGAGCACTGCCTCCATTCTCTGTGATGAGACCGGTTTTGGAGGATAAGTGTTCATGCCCCTCAAAACTACCCTTTTGCCATCTGGCCCTTGGAACTGCATTTCCATTGCCCTGTAGTCTGTAGTGTATTTTCCTATAGAATAAAGCCACTGAACACCCAATACCACATGAGTATCTGCTACATCCACTACATAGAAAGAGTCTGTCATCTGATAGTTACCTAAGGCAACATTCAGTTTTGGGATCCAGTAGTTGCACTCTATGGTGGAGTTCCCGGCTACTGCTACAGTGAATCCCTCGAACTTCTCGGTCTGGATACCTCTCTTGGCTACCCAAGTGGAGTCAATGAAATTGTGGGTGGCTCCCCCATCAATCAATACTCCTACTCTGTGACCCTGTACTACTCCCCTGACCCTGAGAGTATGGAATCTTGGTACTCCAGATAATGTAGCAATGACTCCCTCTGGTGTATCACCCTTGTGTGAATCCTCTTCTGTGGCCTCCTGCTCATCGTCGTCCTCATCACTGTTTGAATACACCTCAATGTAGTGGGCCTTCGCCTTCCCTGCACACCTGTGTCCTGGTACCCATGGTTCCTGACAGGTGAAGCATAGCTTCTTCCTTCTCAAGTCTTTCCTAGTGTCCTCATCTAACTGAGTTTTCTTGGGCACATCCTGCTCCAAAGGTTTCCTTTCCTTGTCCCTAACAGGAAAATTGGTTTTCAGAGGCAATTTGTTTTTGGGCACTGAATCCTGAAGATCCCTTGCCCTGCTAATAGCATCCTGCAGAGTGAGGGGTTTGTAGGCTTTCACCCATCTCCGTAGTGGCTCTATGAGGGCCTCAGTGAATAGCATAGTCAATGTGCTCTCTGACACATCTGTTACCATAACGGCTAGCCCCTGAAATTCTGAAATGAAAGGTTCTGCACTATCAGTCTGCTTGAGTTGAGCCAACTCCCTGAAATGGATCTCTGGATCTTTCCTATCAAACCTCTCTATGAGTTTCCGAGTGAACTCACCGTAAGAATGTATGGTGTTGTGACCCAATGTCACCAATCCGTGGTACCACCATTCGTGAGCTTCTCCGTCCAGGTGAAGTGTAGCCAACTTAATGGCGTCTGTCTCTGTCATGGGGTTGAGTTGGAAATAGGTATCCAACTTTTGGAACCATGTTCTAGCTGATCCTCCGCGAGTCCCATCAAAGTTTGGGATGGTTAACCTGCCCAAGGTCTTCTGCAGCTCGTAGTTGTGATTGAAACCCTTGTTGAAATTCCTGGGCCTGTTCCTACTTTTCATGTTGCAGAAGTTTGAGAAAGACATGGCAGCATGAAACTCATCCCCTAAGTCTCTGTACTCTTGCAAATAAGCCCCAAAAGGCTCGCTAGGTTCTACCTGCATGACCGGGCCCCCTACTGTATCTGCCAAGAAGTGCGGCATGGTAGGCCTGATAGTAGGTCTGCTGTATATGTGCGGAGTGTTCTGGATGTTAGTGTACACCATCTTTCCACTCCTGCTTGAAGATCCCCGATCTACCGGTGAGGGAGGTGTACTGTTGATACCTGTTTCCGGTTTCGCTGATAGTCTGTTGATTGCATTGAGGACTTCCTTTTGTCGTTTGGCTAAGTCTTGCAATGCAGAGACCAAGCTGCGAAACTCCATCTGATCCTCCTCTTCTCCCATTCCTTTTCCCCTATTTGAATGTATACCTGTTTGTTCCATGTCTGAATTGGTATCTTCTAGTTGGATATCTTCAAATTCTTTTGTGTATCTACTCTTCCTCCTACTATAGGTTACAAAAGAATCTCCTTCTGTATTCATCTACTTTTCATCTTTTAAGCCCACAGCTGGCCAAGAAAACAACTATGATACCACTGTAATATCCCAAATCCCGATATTTTCTATTTCTAAGCAAAAAGGCTGATACAACTGGGCATGCAAACTGCCATGCAAAAATCCCTATTTTATAGGAAAAATTAGGGTTAGGGTTTGTGAGATAGAATGAACACTTACCACTGATAAGCCGGCTGGACTGCTCCGTAGAAAGTATGCAAGCGCTGAGAGCTGGATCGGAGATGAACTGATCTCCTCTGCTTATGGTGAACCCCAGTAGCAAGACGCCCAGCCAGAAAAGGATGACGCCCTCAAGGAAGGAGGTGTCCGATGGAGCTGCGGATTTGCGGGGCTGATAGCCTTTCCGTGCCGGAGAGAATGCCTGATACAAGAGTGATTTCTGAGTCCTTTAGGCAGGATAGCGACTTGCTTCTGAAAGACAGTTGCTCACGCGCCTGGAATCCCGAAACTGATGATAACTGTTCCGGATGAGCACGGAGGGATCTGATAATCACCGGGTACCGGAGTATGATGCTGATGATGAGAATGGTGCCTGAGTTTCGGAAGGAAACTGAGATCTGAAAGCCCCACAGCTGATTAGGCTTTCCGGCTGAAAACCCCCCCTTTTACGGCTGCACACGTGTCCCTGCAACGATCTATACCATATACTAGATAACTGATGAATGAATGAAGAACAAGTGGTGAACCAGTATGGCTTACCTTGAATAAGACTAGGGCAGATGTTTCACTGCTGAAATCTTGTTAGCTGAAGACTCCGTCTCCAACCCCAACTGGAATCCTGTTAGGGCTTTGATACCACTGTAATATCCCAAATCCCGATATGTTCTATTTCTAAGCAAAAAGGCTGATACAATTGGGCATGCAAAAATCCCTATTTTATAGGAAAAATTAGTGTTAGGGTTTGTGAGATAGAATGAACACTTACCACTGATAAGCCGGCTGGACTGCTCCATAGAAAGTATGCAAGCACTGAGAGTTGGATCGGAGATGAACCGATCTCCTCTGCTTATGGTGAACCCCAGCAGCAAGACGCCTAGTCAGAAAAGGATGACGCCCTCAGGGAAGGAGGTGTCCGATGGAGTTGCGGATTTGCGGGGCTGATAGCCTTTCCGTGCCGGAGAGAATGCCTGATACAAGAGTGATTTCTGAGTCCTCTAGGCAGGATAGCGACTTGCTTCTGAAAGACAGCTGCTCATGCCACTGGAATCCCGAAACTGATGATAACTGTTCCAGATGAGCACAGAGGGATCTGATAATCACCGGGTATCGGAGTATGATGCTGATGGGGAGAATGGTGCCTGAGTTTCGGAAGGAAACTGAGATCTGAAGGCTCCACAGCTGATTAGGGCTTTCCGGCTGAAAACCCCCCCTTTTACGGCTGCATACGTGTGCCTGCAACGATCTATACCATATACTAGATAACTGATGAATGAATGAAGAACAAGTGGTGAACCAGTATGGCTTACCCTGAATAAGACTAGGGCAGATGTTTCACTGCCGAAATCCTGTTAGCTGAAGACTCCGTCTCCAACCCCAACTGCTGTGCTGCACGTTGTGCTGCTATCCAACAGCTCCCAAAATAATCATAATCAAAAGTGAAGTCTCCTCTCGCTTTCTCCTCTATTTATAAAGTTCAACTGCGCAAAACCTAATCTTTGACCTAATTAGGTCACTTTATCTTCTAATTTGCCGTTGACTTGCATGCATGCGTATGGAGACTTAAAGAGTGCATGCATCATTAAATAATGCTTGGTTGGCATGCACGAAGGTGGCCTTTGGCCTTGGTGGCCCTTCTTGACCAAATGATGATGCCCTAGATCTTCTATGGATGGCATCAGTACTCAGCTGATTCCCTAGCTGTCAGTAATTGCTCGAACCCACAAGAATCACATAGGTTAGCGGTTATGGGCCTCAAGGCCTAATTGGAAGAGGACATTACAGACATCACACTCATCATCAAAACTCATCCCTTGCCATTTCCTTTCCGCAGTAGCTCAAATCGAATTTTTCAGTAGCCATTTTTATCATTTTAAATCTGCGTCGAGAAACGTGATATGGCCCAAACTGCCTCCGAGAGTGCCATCAATGTCAAACTGAGCCCACCAGGCTCTCTGGGAGGGGGGCAATATGGTAAAAACAAATGGCTGGACCACCCCTCCTCATACAACACCCTAGGTGAACCAATCAAATCACCTCTTTGCTCTGACAAGCCTTTCAGCATGGCAAAACTGCACCAGAATGGTACACTGGGACAAATCATCATTGTAAGTGCCCGGAATTGAAAATAAACTGTCTCATTGGACTTGGGGAGTCCAAATCCATCTAAGGTGCATACTCATACACCCTACAGATCTTTGCATGATCAAAAATATTATCCAATATGCCCAGACAGATAAAATGATAATCTATAAATGATAAAATAATCAATAATATAATCCAGGCTAACATCCATGTGCTGCAAGTGTTTAAAGGTTATGACATGCTCTACAAATAATTCAAATAACAATTATAACAAGTAGCAATCATCTCAATGGCGATCTATCAACCAATTATAGAGTTTCGTTAATTAACTATAACTCAGACTTGACATTCAAGACCATACTCACTTCATTGTAATGAATTTGCTAGTGAAGGGTGAGGGCTAGAAATCAAATGGTTAGGCTAAAGGGTGACTACCCACCTGACACTGTGACACTTTGGATATGGAAATGGGATACTCACTCTAGCATATGCCAGACAAGCAACAACACAGGGGATGGCAGTGTCTCACAAATGGATAAGTTACGTTCAGAGGTGCTTATTTACCTTGACAAATGCTCACAATCCAAATCAAATACAATTGAGGCCAGCAATCTTTAGATAGAACTTTTAAGAACCATTGCTTTTTGAGCCTTCAATTTTCCATAGCCTTGATCCATTTGTTACACAGATTTTTATTATTGAGGCTTCATGCATTCATGTATGTTTAAAACACTACTTTTCATGAATGTTTTAAGATATTCATTTCAATATACTTCAAAGACAATTTCATTAGGCTTGCCTTGCATTCATGTATGTTTAAAAACACTACTTTTCATGAATGGGTTTTTTCATAAGATATTCATTCCATTTCCAAATACATTGTATTGATGGCACTGCTACTTGCTTTAGGTTTAGCCAACACAACCTAGGCAACTCAGAGCCGAGACACAAATAAACAGGGAAGCTTGTCCAACGAAAAGGCTCTAATGGGAAAAGGTCCTCCATGCCACAAGTCAAGCAGTAGGTCGGGCTGAAAACATAACTGGAAGGTAATGGATGGATGGAGATAGTGAACAATGAAACCAACACTAGCAAGCCAAAGTATGGTGGGAATGATCACCTCTATTCTCCCTAAGGAGGGTAAGACCAATGAGTATGGGTCAAGAACTTTCAGGTCTAAGTAGGGACATACATACATAATATCAATACATCTAAATCCACATATTTATATGACCACCAGATCATGACACTAGATGCTAAGACATGTCACAAGAATGAATATAAAAGCAATGATGACCATAATACAAGATAATATTTGATGAGTCACATACATGTAAATAATCAATCTAAAGACTGAAACAACATCTGTCCAATGATAAATCATTGTTGCAACTCTAGGCACTACTCTGTGCTCTGCAAATGGCTAAATGACTACATCAGTCCTCAAATCTGAGTGTCCTGAGACTCAGTCATGGCATGGGAGAGTACTATAGTCCATCATCAAATAATGATCCATCATAGATGCTCATCTCAGCATCTCATATGTAAGGGAACTGGCTGAAAAAGTTTACTAGAATCTGAAAAATATAATATGGTAGCCCGGCTACTATATATGTGTTGGGAACTTATTGAGAACTTTTACCCTCTAAAATTGGGATCTTGGGAACATTTTTTTCTTGTTTGCTTCATTGGGAACTTTCACGCATTCATGATCGCCATGTTGGTTGTGAACAACATTCCTATTTCCTCGCAACCGTACATATACATGGTTGACTCAGAATTTTACGCTGAATTGCTGAATTGCAGTTACCGTTAATTTAATAATTAATAATAAATGTAAATCCATTTTTGACTTTTTATATATTAAATAAAAGAAAATAAATTTATTTATTTTACTATTTACTTTATGAATAAAAAGCAAACTTTTAACTAATTGGAAATGGTTTTAAATCTTACTTTAAAACTAAATTCATATATTACATTTAAATAAAAATTATCTTGATTTTTATTTTTATAATAATTTAATTTTGAATATTTATACACCTTTGCAAATACCTTAGCATAGAACGTCTTGTAAACATATAATATTCCAATACATTTTAATTATAGTTGACACAAAACTGAAAACTTACTCTCTACTTGTAACGACAAATATAGGAACGATAGCTTCTAAAAGTCTGCACTTTAGAAAGAGTCTACATTATATAATCAATGACGTGGATGGTAATCTTGATTTTATTACCATTTCCAATGTCCATCTCTGCTAAGAGGTTCTAGTTACAACCATAATACAAGGGATAAGTTAAGTCATCTGGTTTGTGTTAACGTTTCTTTTCTTCTCTTCTCATGTTTTTTTAATTATTTTATTTTTTTCATGTATTTTTAATATATATTATTGGCGTTCCCAACCTACCATTTCCTACAAATTTGGGGGAAACTTCTAGACGTATCCGATACTCGTACTCATGTTCCCTACGTTTCCGTGTTCCAGAAACTTGTGCAACATAGGATTTTCTTAAAAGATCCAAATTTCTTTATCTAATGATAATGCATAAGAGGTAAATGTTGGAGGGGTTTGATGTCCTCTTGATAATTTCAATGATGTGTTTAGAATCCCCTACTACCAGCAGCTCTTTAATGTCCATCATAGGAGCTAGTTTCAACTTTCAAGTCTTTGCATAAACCATGTGCTCTGCTGCTCTGCAATGTTGTTTGTACTTTGCCCTATGCCCCATGCCCCATGTAAATGAAACTTTTACTTCTGCCTTCAAGTCCTTATTGAGACCCCCTGTAGTCTTTCTGTATTTCCTTTGCCACCCTGAGGTCTTAAGGAAAATTAAAACCACTGCACAATGATGCTATAATAAGCTTTATATTGTTATACCATCTTCTAATTGGATTAATATGTAGTGTTGTCACAGATAAGGCTAAACGTTAGCTTAAACAATATCCTTTAAGTTATTTAGAAATTCTTAAACTCCTGTTCACTGTTTCATTTTATATTATCATTTTCCTTATGCATCTTTCCATTTGTGTGGATATAAGCAGCTTTCCTTTTGGCTGATATTGGATATCATCCAAGCTCAACAGAACTTTTAACCTTTTGCTTCCATTCAAAAAATTAATGAAGCTGTCTTTGTGTAAAGATGATTTGAATTTAGCTCATCTTTTCTAATGATAATATTGCTAAACCGCCTAAAGCTAAACCAGACCAGACTGTCTGTTGGAAATTCCACGTGAAGACAAATTGTGATGTTCTCCTTCAATTTTTGTTTCTGAATTGATTTCTTGTTCCTTGTGGGAAGAACAAAACTTGATCTCTCATTTGCATTTACTTTGCGAGCGAACAATGTAAACCTGAGGTATACCGTATTATTTGTAGGTGAACATAGTGATTTGTTGTGTAATAACTGAATTTAAACACAATGTTAACATTACATACTTTTGGACTTGTGTGTTCAGAAGTTGTATGACACGCCTGGAGTGCATCTTCATCATCGACAAGCAGCTGTTGTACATTCTGAAGATTTGCCCTTGCTTGCACCACAGAGCCGACTGAAGGGGAACACTATTTCTATTGATGCACTGAACAAGGAAAATAAAAAATTATTTTATACGTCTAAAGCAACATCCTGTACATTGGGTAATTCTGTGGAATCTCTTGAGATATCTAAGTTCATGATGTCAGAAATGATTAAAAAATCAGCAGAATAAAAGAGTTTTTGTTTGTATGCAGACGATGGTTTAAATGGATTGTCTATATTTTGGGGAGGTCTAGTTAGAATTGATGTGGTTAAGGTGAGTTTCACTACTGATAATGTGTTGGTTTTTCTTTCATATTTTAATTGAAAAAGGATGGTGTTTTAATAATAAGATTGCATAGTAACCTTTAATCTGGACATATTTGTATGCATGGTTTGCAGGTGCCTCTCCATATACGGTTGATAATGTATGGACCTAAAGGAGTGCAAATTAAAGTAGTTCCTACATCTGAAGCTGAAGACTTTTATCATGTAAGTTGTGCTTTCTGAAATGATAGTAAGTGCACATCTTTTGGTTTGAAAAATACCTAATACATCTTATATTTACAGAAAAATATTTACAAACAGCAAAGAAAAATATGGAAGGGTGTATACAATGGACATCATGACCTTTTCTGTAATGCAACTAATGCTGAAATACAAGCAGAATAAGTTGTGAGATCAAGAGTTTGGGCATCTTGATCAACAGAGCATCCTTAGCCAGGAGCTGATGGCATATCTCATCTTTCCATAGAGAACAAAAAGCCAATAATGAGCTGGCCTCACTATTGAGGACAAATTTACACTTGGCTTTCCAAAGGACAAATAAAGCTGAAATCTGCAAATACTGTCATATCCCAGAGAAAGCAGAACGAACAAGAAAATGACCATCACCAAACATTGCAGCACACTGACACAACCTGTTGTGAGAAAGGGATGAATACTGATCGTCAACATAATGGAAGCACTGTTTTGCAAACAGGTATTGCAAGTGTAGAAATTTCTGTGTTCTCAGACTTTCAAAGCAAAACAGAAATTTCACCTCACAAGGTGGTTTCCCGGTTCTAGTCTTTTAAATTTACAGCTGTAGGGCTGATCTGAAACATAATTTACAACATCAAACAACAGACAATATTTCCCTTCTTTTCAATACTAATGAACAAAGCAGTCCAAGAAAAAGATACCAAATGTGTACAAATTTTCTGAACTAGGGCAATTAGTGCAACTTTATAAATTTCACCTCTTTCCTAGAGGTTTCCTAGATCTTAACCCTTTAAATTTTCAGCCTTAGGGCTGTTATGAAATAGAAATAAAACACCAGCAACAAATGACTATATTTCACCTTTTAACAACCCCAATCAACAAGGCAATCCAAGAGAAAAGATAACAAATGTGTGTCAGGATGTTTTTCATCCCTCTAGGGCAATCTTGTTATCCATAAACCAGATCTGAAATTCACTCAATGATAGATGTAGTTAAAACAGTAAATCTTCCCTATCTTATTCAAGATTAACATTAAATCGCTTAGTGATTTCAGCCTTGCCTTATGTTGAATCAACAAGGCACACCAGTGTTGGAGATTACCAAACCATGTGTTACCAACTAGGTTGCACTCAGTTGGACTTTCAAGTGAGCCGCCAAAGATGAACAAATACTTGTTCAAATTTAGAGTTTAGAAGTCCATTCAGGCCTTCTAGGGCCTTTTCTAAAACTTTTTTACCACATGTTCATACCCTGCAGGGAAGTTGTATAAAATGTACTACCATGGTTTTTTTGTAAAAGACTCGGCTTCCTAAGACTTAGACATCAATTCGACTAGCCCAGAGTGTTTTTTCCCTTGTTAATTATTTGTTGTTGAATAAATGACTAACAATTTTTGAGTTTTTCACTCATACCTCCAAAGTTGGGGTAGTCGTCTTGGTGGTTAGGCCTTAGGAGGTTATTAGAGTCTAGGTGTGAATGTATATGAACATGCTAGACATTATTATTGAGTCATATGAACATGTGCTAGGTGTTGAATTTTAACATGTGCATGTTAATCTTTGACAATTGCAAACTGTAATATAGATAGTGCTTGAAAAGTAAACATCGGTAAGACAAGTGCAGTAGACAACCAAGCATCACACAATTGAACACATGATTTTTCACGGGGAAACCTTTAAAGGGCAAAAATCCCAAAGCATTAGTAATTCATTCCTATAACTGAGTTTGTTCATGAAAAGGAGAAAAATTGATCTCAGAATTCGGAGATGAATGTACAAGAAGGATTCAAGAACAATGAAGCCCTAGCAAGCTTGTTGCTACTAGCATATGCTGCCACGTGGAGGTTGAGTAACTGTTGAGTCTTGTAGCAGTCTTCCGCTACAAACCCTAACAACCATCAACCTGCAGCGCGAAATTTTTAGACTACTGCCTGAGCTTCTGTTTGACTGGGCTTTACTGTTGCCCGAGCTTTACTGCTGCTCGAGCTTTATTGCTGCCCGAGCTTGTTTGACTGCTGCCCGAGCTCGTTTGAATGCTGCTCGAGCTCTTATATTGCTACTCGAGCTCTTATATTGTTGCCTGAATTTTTGTTTGGGCTGCTTGTGTCCTGTAGGACGCTGTTGCTGTCAGTAGCAGAGGTTGGAGAAGCCTTCGTTGCTTCCTTAAACTCCCATTGAGATCAAACAACAAGAGTATGCTGCTGCCCTAGGTCAACCCTGTGAGCAAGATGAGGAAGGGAGCAGTGGCAGCTGGCTGCTGGTACCCATGAACACCAGCAAGGGAGCTGTAGCAGCTCGTGAACTGTAGCAGCAAGTGATCACCACTATGGACTGTAACCTGTGAAGAGAGAAGCCCTAGTGAGCTAGGTCGCCACACTAGGGTAGAAAAAAAAGATAAAGAAAGAACCCAACCACGAATTTCTCAGTCAACCTCAGTCACCGAATTTACTTCAGTCCAATTTGGAGCAGTCAAGTGATGAGAAAGTTGTGTGTCAAATGAATTGCAAGTGACATTTATTTATAGGCTTTCAAACATTTGAGTTGGTCCCACATAAATAGGAGTTGACATTAGGGTTTGAGTCTTTTTCATCTTTGACCCTTTTGACTTTAATCTTTTTGTGGTACAAAGGTCTTCTTGTATTTTGACGTGTTCCACTTGGTCTTTCTTATGGTCCAAGACTTAGGGTTAGATGGTCCTCCAAGTATTTTGTGGTCAAAGCAAGTGGTCTCTAGGGTCCTTCATGCCCACTCAAAGTACATCTTCATAAATAAGGAGAATTATTAAATGCTTTAATTTGATCTCCTCGTGCCACCAAGATCAGGTGCTAGGTCTCTCACCCAGAGGTAGCTAGTCTGTGGAGAAGGTCTCATATCCCATAAATCAAGGAGAGGAGTGCATCATGTGCCCAAACCCAGTCTAGGGCTTATGGTGATGACATGGTAACTGACCAGGCACCTCAGCCATAGGGTCAATCAAATGACTCAATGTCAAATACTTGGTAACTGACCAAGCGCCTCCATTCTCCCAGAGAATGGCCCTCGACCATAGGCTGAGTCCCCCAGTCCCAGACTGGTTCAAGTTCCTAGTAATTGACTAGGTGCCTCCATTTAGTGAATGGCCCTCAGCTCTAGGTTGAGTCCCCTACTCCCAGATTGGTTCAAATTCCTGGTAACTTGCAAGGTTCCTCCATTCAGTGAATGGCCCATAGCTCTAGGCTGAGTCCCCCAGTCCCAGACTGGTTCAAATTCCTGGTAACTGACCAGGTGCCTCCATTCAAAGAATGACTCTCAACCCTAGGATGAGTCCCCCAGTTCCAGGAAACTAACTAGGTGCCTCCATTCTCCAAGATAATGGCTCTCGATGCTGCTTAGAAAAAATCAACACTCCTCAGCGAGAGAGGTATTCTCTGCCATACCATGCTTGTCATGAAAGTACACAAACTTTGTTGATGTCAGAGGCTTGGTCAAAATATCTTAATCTGTTCATCTGTACGTATGTATTGCATCTTCAGGGTGCCTCTCTGTACTAAGTCTTTGATGAAGTGGTACTTCATTTCAATGTGTTTCAATCTGTCGTGAAACATTGTGTTTTCTGAAAGATTAATGCAACTCTGATTATCACAATGAATAATCTTTGACTCAAGCTTTCCACAGAACAGATCAGAGAGAAGTTTCCTAAGCCAAACTGCTTCTTTGCAGGCATCACTAGCAGCAATATACTCAGCTTCAGCTGTGCTCTGAGCTATGGAACTCTGTTTCCTGCTAGACCAAAAGATCATCATTGATCCCATACTGAAGCAGTGACGTGAAGTGCTTTTCTGGTCTACTACACTGCCAGCCCAATCCAAGTCAGCATATTTGATTAACATTACTACACTGCTGGAAGTATACCTGAGCCGATAAGTAATACTACCTCACACATATCTGAGTACATGTTTAGCAACTACCCAGTGTATGTGCTTTGGATTAGACATGAACTGACTCAGAGCATTCACTGTGTAACAAATATCTGGTCTTGTGTGCACACGATACATCAAGGAGCCAATGAGCTATCGATACAGAGTGGAATCCACATCCTCTGAACAAGTGGCCGAGCCACGTAACTTCTTCAAGTTCGTTGTCATAGGTACGCTCATGGACTTACAGTCCTGCATTCCAAATCTCTGCAAGATATCGACTGCATACTTCCCTTGTGTTAGGAAGATCTCGTCTGGCTTTTTCCAGACCTCCAAGGCAAGAAAATAGTGCATCAGACCAAGATCCTTCATTTCAAATTCAGAGGTAAGCTCCCTCTTGCACTGAGCTATTAGTTGTTCCTTCCCAGTAAGGAACAAGTCATCCACATACAAGACTAAGGATCAAGTGATGGTTGTGAACAACCTTAAAGTACAGATTGGAGCCAACAGTACTTTTGGAGAACCCCAAGCTGTGAAGGTAGGCATCAATTCTTGCATACCAAACTCTCGTGGCCTGTTTGAGCCCATACAAGGCTTTCTTTTGTTTACACACATGGGGCTTATCCCCATGAGTCACAAAGTCTTTTGGTTGTTCAATGTAAACTTCCTCTTCAATTTTGCCATTGAGGAAGGTTGTTTTTACATCCATCTGATGGAGTTTCCATCCAAACACAACAACAAGGGAGATGATAGTTCTGATGGTGGTATATCTGGCGATAGGAGCACAATTTTCAGCATAGTCTATGCCTTCTTTTTGAGTGAAGCCACGAGCTACAAATATGGCTTTATACTTTTCAATGCTGCCATCAGCGACATGCTTGTTTTTGTAAATCCATCTAGACGTTACCATAGACTTCCCTGTTGGTCTAGGGACAACTTCCCACACATCATTTTTCATAATTGAACTATATTCTTCAATCATGGCATCATTCCATACATGTTGCCTTGCTGCTTCTTTGTATGTAGAGGGTTCTACATTGATGAGCTTGCTCATAAGGCCTGAGTACTTCTAAGGCTTTATGCTTTCTCTGAAAGTTTCGGGAGGAGCTTTATGCTTCTTAGCTTATTGCATTGTTTCTCGGTACCAGGCAGGTCTCCTTTTGGAAGGAGGAGCCTCAAGTAGTTCTTCAGCTGGTCTTTCAGATTCTTCAGGCACTTCTGGAATTTGAGGCTCAAATTCTTCTTCCTCCCTTTGAACTTCTGAATCTGGAATTTCAAAAGGAGATTCTTCTATATCCTTTGGAAGCTCTTTTGTTTGGTGAAACACTACTTCCTCATGGAATATCACATCTCTACTGACTTCAATGTACCTTTGACCAGGAACATAGATGCGGTAAGCTTTTGAGCTTTCACTGTAACCAACAAATATGCCTTTCTTTTCGGAAGACTCTAGCTTAGCCCTCTTTTCTTTTGGTACATGAATATACACAGGAGTGCCAAAAATTCTCATGTGGTCAACTGCGAGTTTCTTGCCTGTAAATACTTCTTCTGGTGTCTTTTCCCCCAAGATGGCATGAGGGCTTCTGTTTTGGATGTACACAGCAGTACATGCAGCTTCATCCCACAGAAAGGAAAATCGAGATCAGTCAGCATAGCTTTAACAGCTCGCATATCGTTCTATTCTTCCTTTCTGCAACCCCATTCCGTTGAGGGTTGTAAGGCACTGTCAACTCCCTCTTGATTCCTGCTTCTTGACAAAAATCATCAAACTCATTAGATTCATGCTCACCTCCATTAACTGATATCAGTTTACAGATGTGTCTCCCTGTCCGGTTTTCAATTAGAGCCTTGAACTCTTTGAATTTGTCAAAAGTTTCACTCTTGACTTTTAGAAAGTAGATCCAGGACTTACGAGAGTGATCATTTATGAACAAACCATAAATACAAGCACCCACTCAAGGAGGGTGAAGACATGGACCCACATGTCAAAATGAATCAAGTCTAAGATTCCTTTAGATCTATTCTTGCTTCTGGAGAAAGATTTATTAGTGTTCTTACCTAGAGCACAACCTTTGCAAACACCATTATGTTTAAGAGAAATCTCAGGCATACCTATGACCATCTTTTGAAGACCAGGGAGAGCTGTATAGTGAAGGTGTCCAAACCTTCGATGCCACAGTTCACATGAGTCAATTGTGTTGTGAACCAATGCTTCTTGGAAGCTTAGTAAAGACCTCCCTCTTGAAATCCAATTGGTTCTGCTTAGCTTAACTTTTCATTATTTTCCCATAGTAGGACCTTCTTGTCCATGAAGAGAACCCTACAACATAGTTACATATATCGTGTCGGCAAATATATCGCCTAGGGTCCGGAATGTAACTTTATCGGCAACAATGGCGAAAATATCGGAAAATATCGGCAAATGTCGTAAAGCATAAAAAAAATACGAAAATAACCATTTTTTTCAATTTTTTTAACATCTAAAGTAACAACAACATCAAATAAACACATTGCTACATAAATATGAAAATACAACTAATATATAAGATGCATAAGATGTCAAATGGTGGATCATGATCACATATCGACTATAAAGTTATAAAATGAAAATATTGAAATATGTTCTTGATGAAATGATAGAAAATCACATCAAATGATCAAAATAAATGTCTCTCATGAAATTAATCATCATGACTCATGAGGCATCTAGATACTACATAATACAATGATAAATAGTAGGAATCATCGATCCCCTCTACCCCTTTTATAGGCAAGGGGCACCACTCTTCCTTTGGAAGCAGTAGGGGGTCTTGTAGGTGCTTTGGATGAGTTAGGCGTCAATTGGAAGCTCCAACTACTTAAGCTATGGTGGAAGGTCCAACTACTCTACAATTTTGATGAAACTTACCGTGTTTAATGAGTGAAGGGTACATTTTTATTAAGGTCATGATAAAAGATTTCAATAGTCAATGCCACCAACATCAAGGTACAAGGATGGGTTGATGTGTTTGATTAAATGCCAATCCCATACCCTCATACTTTATAAAATCCAGTGGAATTGTTGAAATCTTGAAATCCTGAAAACTATTAAGTCTCTTGAATTCTAAATGGGATCTAAAATTCTACTTTTTGAATATGAGGTCCGATGAGGTTGGAACCACTCTCAAACATCCTGAAACAATTAATGGCAATGTTAAAACTTAAAAATTTAAGTAAAATGATAGAAAATGAAAGTAAAGGAGAATGCCACTTTTACTTTAAGAATTTAATACTACCTGTTGCCCACCTATTTCGACTAGGTGGCAACTCCATGTACATGAAGTGTACATAATTATACCGTGGAAAAATCTGAGGATTTTTTCACTTCTGCAGGGCAATTGCCCCTTTGTAAAACGAAATGTCCGCTCCCCTACGTGGGCAAATTAATGTAATTTTATGTACTAGTGTGTATCATATGATACGGATGCCACACCAGGGAACTGATTGTTAGGGAAGTCCCCTCATCGAGTGTTTTTCCCTTTCCAATTGATCTTGTTGAACAAACGAGTTTAATCGGTTTGGTTTTCACTCAAAATCCTCCAAAGTGGTGACGGGCGTTCTACCAGTCAAGTCCATGAGGTGGCTAAGGCTTTAAAGAGTAATTCATGACCATGCTAGACATTTTTCTAGAGTCTTGCGGAGTTTCGTTATGTTTTTGAATTTTTATTAATTTTTTCCAGTTAATTAATTCCACCCCTTGGTGGTTAATTAACTGAGTTTTGATGTAATAATGTAATTGCTCAAGCATGGCATTTTGTAATAGGGGCTATAAATGCAAAATAAAATTGCTATGAAACCCCCTAAGCCATTGCTTCGAGTCCCGGGTCGTTCTGATAAGCGGTTGAAGAGATAGACCAATTTTGATCAGGAGGGGTCTATCTCCCCTAGGGAAATTTTTAATTTTCCTAAGTCAAAAAAATCATATTATTTGATTTTGAAGGAAAAAATCAAATAATGCCATGGTAATTTTGTTTAGGGGTTGTTAAGCCTAGGAAAAATTTATTCCAAATTTTTCCACCCCCCCATGGCCTAGATATTAATTTTTCAAGTTATTTTTAATTTTTCCTAAGTTAAAAAATTGGGAAATTTTAAAAATTAAATTGAAAAATTAAATCTAAGTAAATGTATTTTATCCTAAGTCAAAGGGATAAAATTTTATTTTTGGAGAGCAATGGCTAAAGTCCAAGCTATAAGTAGAGGGGACGTCCAAGTCAAAGCCAAGTTTAGGGGTTTAAAACCCTTACTAAAGGGAACGTCCAAGCATTTAGTGGGGGCGCTAAAGATAGAGGTGGTTTAAACCCTCAATAAAAAGGGGACGTCCAACTATTTTAAAGCATATCCAAGGATAAAACCCTCTCTAAATATGGCGTCCAAGTCAAAAAACCCCCAAATTTGATGGGACGTCAAGGTTAAAAGGACACATAAATATAGAGGGCACTATTTTAGAGGTGGGCGCTACCAAGTTTAGAGGACGCCCCCTTATTAAGAGAAGATGCCCACATATAGAGGGCGCTAACCATTGTAGTGGGGCACTAACATATTTAGAGGGGCGCCATTTTAAAAGTCAAGGCTATATTTAGAGGGTGCTAGCCATAATGGAGGATGCTAACTAATAATGGAGGCATCTACATTCAAAGTCAAAGCTATATTTGGAGGAGTGCCACCAAACTTGGAGGAGGGCGCCTCCTTGGGCCCACGTTTTGTAACCTTAACTCATCTAAGCCATTGATTGAAGAGGGATCTTGGTCAAAGACCTAGATCTGAGGGTGGAAATGCTCAAGACATGGATCAAGCTTCTAAGCCATTGATCAAGATTTAATCTAAGGGTTGAGATTGATTGAGAGAAATAAAAGCCAAAAACCTAGATCTAGTGGTGGAGATTTAACCTAGATCTAGATCTAATCTCAGCCATTGATCTTCAAGGGGTTGGGGGTCTTCCTCAACTATAAAATGAGGGCCTCACTCCCTCATTTAAGAGGCTCTCTCATGCTATTGTTATGCTGCCGGATTATTTCTCCACTATCTTCTCAAGCTCTCTCTCTCTTGCTATTGTAATCTTTTTGCCCTAGTTGGGCCACTTAATCTAAGGAATCTTTGGAGGGACATTGTGCTACATTTTTCGATCTTTCATGTTGTAAGGTAACTTGTATATATTTTTAGCTTTGCATTTTTTGTATTTGTCTAGTTAGCTCTCCACAAAGTATTTTGTGGAGAGATTAGA
>LPNX010437538.1:315486-382987 GCA_001517045.1 Pseudotsuga menziesii
GCATGGCGATATTTTCCAAAATCTCCCGATATATTCCCAATATATCACGACATATTGAATATATCACGATATATTCAAAATATCGAAAATATCGCGATTTTTTAGTGGCGATATATCGCCAAGGGGAATGACTCGCGATATATCACGATATCGCTGATATATGTAACTATGCCCTGCAGCACTTGTTTTCTAAGCCAGCAACAGAGAGGAGGTTCTTCTTCAAACATGGGACATATAGTATGTCTTCAATATGCAAAACAGTCCCTGAATTGAGTTGAAGTGAAGTAGAACCAACTCCTTCAATTTTGTAGGTGGTGTCATCCCCAAGTTCTACTTGAGTAGTGAACTTCTTCTTTCTATAGCTGGTAAGTGCTTCACGGAAACCTGTCATATGTCTGGAAGCACCACTATCTACTAACCAAGAGTTAGCACTGTTAGTGATGGATCCTAAAAGAGAAGAGATCAGGTAGTATTCCCTTCTTGGTTCATCTTCTTTGGAAGACTTAGCATTCTTCTTCTTCTTGGGTTCTTCTTCTTCTAATGTAGAAGCTTGGAACCTTCTTTTGAACCTTCTCTTTGGTTGCCTGCAATCCTTGGCAAAATTTCCTATCTTATGACAATTAAAACATTCTAAATTTGGAGGATCTGAATGTTTACCTTGTGTTTTCTTTTCTTTCTTTTTCTGAGTGAAAGGCTTCTTGAACTTCCTTGTCTTAGTTGTACGAGCAAGGTTCCCTTCCTTAGCGCCATTTGATCTGCCTTGAATTCTTCCTTCTTCTTCCAAACAATCATGCCAAAGTCTATCAAAGTCTGGCTGAGATTCACGTCCACTTACTGCTGCCAGAAAGGTCTTCCAAGAACTAGGGAGACAATCGAACACAGTCTGTACAAGATCATTATCATCCACAGGTATACCGATACCAAAAAGTTGGTCTCTTACCTGAGCAATTTTTGTGAAGAAGGGGGAAACTCCTTCATCCTTATTCATCTTCAATTTACGGAGCCATAGATGATCCTCCTAGCCTTTGCTTGCTTCTTCTTGAAGGCAATTCTTCCAGCATTAGATGTAGGTTCTTCTGTGGCATTAAGAACCAAGTCATCAAGGTCATTCTCTACCAAGGTGGCCATAAGCCTAGCTTTCCATGAATTGTAGTTGGCTGATCCATCAAGCCTTTCTTCCGGTCTGAAGGTGTTGGTGGCCATCTCTGATTAACAAGTCTGCTATCCTAGTCTGCAAATGTCCCAAGGTCTAGGAGGGTTATAGTAATCTGCTCTCTTAATACAATCTTCACATGCAAAGCTCTGATACCATGTTGAATTTTAACATGTGCATGTTAATCTTTGAAAATTGCAGACTGTAATATAGGTAGTGCTTGAAAAGAAACAACAGTAAGACAAGTGCAGTAGACAACCAAGCATCACACAATTGAACACATGATTTTTCACGGGGAAACCTTTAAAGGACAAAAACCCCAAAGCATTAGTAATTCATCCCTTAAATGAGATGACTAGGTTTGTTCATGAAAAGGAGAAAAATTGATCTCAGAAGTCTGAAATGACTGTACAAGAATGATTAAGAACAATGAAGCCCTAGCAAGCTTGCTGCTACTAGCATATGCTGCCACGTGGAGGGTGAGTAACTGTTGAGTCTTGTAGCAGTCTTCTGCTACAAACCCTAACCAACATCAACCTGCTGCCCAAAATTTTTAGACTACTGCCCGAGCTTTTGTTTGACTGAGCTTTACTGTTGCCCGAACTTGTTTGACTGCTGCTTGAGCTTGTTTGACTGTTGCTCGAGCTCTTTTTGTTGGACACAATGGCCACTCTTTTTGTTGGACACAATGGCCACACTGAGACGGGGGGTGAATCAGTGTGAGAAATTTAAACCTTTTTTACCTTCTTTTAATCAATCAGAGTATATCAATCATTATGTCATCAATTACATAATCAAATTCATCATGAGTCATAAGCACAACAATCACATCAAGCTAGACACAAGAATATGTGTAATTTTGTTCTTTATTTATGGTAATGGAAGATTACAATCTTCTCGATTACAATCAACACCAACTGATGAAAAGAGCACCGACTCTTGTAACAGGACCCAGCATGGTTTTCTTAGCTCCAACTAAAAAGGGTTTGAGGAGTCCAATCCTCAAGTGCAAGATTCCTTTTGCAAGCTTGATGCCAATCTTTGATTGTCACCAATCTGCTGCTCATCAATCAATCTGCTCATCGATGCTGCTGCAACATTCTTCTCAATCTCTGCTCAAGTATCTCTACACAGCAACCATCAATCACAACTGGTCAATCTTCTCTGCTCAATACACTGCTACCTATCAACTTCTGTTCGTCAACACTGCAGGTTAAGTCTGCTCATTAACACTGCCAAGTTCCAGTCATACACCACTATTTGCATCACTACTGTATGCCACTATATTCTTTACTGCTGTGTACATCACTGTATACATGCATTATCATCATAATCATCATCATCACTGTACATACTTCTCTGTATGTATATACTGTAGGTGTGCATCATGGTGTCATCAATTCATACCATGGGAGATCATCATCATCACAGTCTGTATACATCAAGGTCTGAACATGCATATTGCATCATCCTAGGGTTTATCATCATACAGTAAGCATAGTGTATGCATCATCATGTAGTATCAACAGGTATGCCTTATGCATCATCTTCATACATCATATAATCACAGTTTGCTTGCATCATACAATATGTATAGAATACATCTCATCAAAGTATCATCACTGTATACTGTAGATACACTCATTACTATCATTACCTTTCATTAGCTTCCCTGCATATTCATTGATGTATTCATGTAAATCACAACTGTAGGTATACTACCATTGTACTTACCTCACTGTTTGTGTTTACACCACTGTACAAACTACAACTCATCTTTATCACTTGTTTATTCATTTTGTAGTGTCAACATTATCATATCCTTTATCAGTCAAACATCTTACAAAATTCACGTTGGTGCTGGTAAAATAGACATCAATAGTTGACCATCAAATAATGCTCAAACGCCCAACAAGTATGAGAGTTGTTCTGTTTGTACAACCGAATTTGGATTGGGCTGAAATGTTGATTGATTCCAAAAAGTTGTGAATAGCAATGCTCCTTTGTCAAATATCACCCTGGACAATAGTTAGTACCATTCTCATGGACTTCCATACACTTTAAAAACTTGAAGATGTCTCAGTTGTAACCCTAGGCACTGTCAAAACCTGAACTTGTTGAGGACTGTGTGAACCTTGTCACAAACTCGGACTGCTGGTAAAAGCATGAAATTTAGACTGTTCATTAGATAAAATATGGCAGTTGCTACCAAAAAGATTCTGAAAATCAGACTGTAAATGTTTTTGAGAGCTCGGTTCTGTTCACCAAAACATGCAATTCTCTGCTGTAACCCTAGCCACTGAGGGTCTTCAAACCTTATGCTGGTACAACCCCAAGACCAGTCCAAGATTGGACTGTCATATAGCAAAAAGAACAAGAACAAAAACGAAAAGAAAAATTCTCTACAATCCCGAATATCCTCAGTCAAGATGACCAAATTTCCTCAGTCAGTCAACAGTTGACTGCTCCTTCACCACCGAAATCCCTCAGACACATGGCCTCAGCTAGAGAGCTACTTTCCTCTCTTCATCGTTGATGTAATTTGGAATGTGGATAGCTAATTTATATATTCTTCAAACGTGTCCTTGTCCTCAAGTTGAGGGCCGACTTCAAGGGTAAGTAAGGTAAGATGTATTTTTATTTAATTATTATTTTATTTCACAAGTTTTGATACACAACCACTTCTTCAATAGTCAACCTTATCACTTTTGTCCACAAGTCATTTGTAAGGTTCCACATAAGTTCCTCATTATTGTCATAATGAATTAGGGCTTGTTCATAAGTCACCAATTAGTCCACAAACAACTTAGGTCACCACAAGCCATGTCATCGTCAAGTGCCATCATGTAAGTCGGTGCAAAGTCTTCCTTATGCCCTAGGACCATCCCAAGGGTTCCAATACCCCAAATGACCACATCATCTTCATCAAGAGTACAAGGACCTCTAAACCATCAATTGTGGGTCCAAAAGTTTTTTCAAGGTCTTCTTCACCACGGACAAGTCTTCATGGCATTCTTCATCATACCAAGGGCATGTTCATGGGTTCCATAGCATGTCAAAGACCATACAAGGTCATCATCATCATACAAGAGCTCCACGACCCCAACAAGGGTTGCAAGGTCATCAAACCACCAAGTGTGGGTCAAAGGACTTCTTCAAGGCTTCTTCATCAAACAAGAGGCTCCATGGGCTTCTTCAACCACCTTAACCACATAGGGGGACCTCCAAGGGTCAGGATCCATAATGACATCACCTGTGGGGTTGCCAAACCTTCTCCTATGGTATCATGCCACCATCAGAGCATGAATGACCACCGAATGGGTCATTAATGCTTCTCCAAGCCATGTAGCGCTTCTCCATCATCTACAAGGGCTTCAACACCATCTCTAGGGTCTTCAGCATCGTCAAGAAGGTGGTGGCTCCAAGATCCAACCTTGTGGGTATAGGGACCTTGTCAATTGGGTACAAGGTGCTTCAAAGCACAAACCAACTTTGTGTGGGCTCCATGGCACTAGATGTAAGGGTATTGGAATCATCCATACCTGTGCACTGCAAGAGGGACTTGGTGGCATCGATGACTACCTGTGGGGCCACTGCAAGTCCATGTTGGCATCAATGACAATTTCATCAACACTTTTATTGCTGCCTGAATTTCTATTTGGGCTGCTTGTGTCCTGTAGGATGCTGTTGATGTCAGCAGCAGAGGTTGGAGCAGCCTTCGCTGCTTGCCTAAACTCCCACCGAGAGCAAACAACAAGAGTATGCTGGAACAAAAAAAATCTGTTTCCATAGAAAAATCCAACGTAAATAGGATAGAAACTCCATAAATGGATAAATATATAAAAATGAATAATAGATAAGTGATGATTTACATTTACATTGCCTTTGGATTTATAAGCCATTTGGCGCCCTTTAGAATCTATGTCTTTTGACTTTTCATAAATAGTTAATTAATTACTTCTTATTTAATAATTAATAATTATTAACATTAACTTATATTAATATTAATAATTCTTAGTAATATTTAATATTATTATTTATGGTATGCTATATAATTTTTTTATATAACATTGCCTTCCCCTTAGAGAAGCTTTCTCCTCAAAGTTTAGAGATGGACAAGGCTTACATCTGATTTTTTTCTTGAACCATCATCTATGGATCTTTTCTTTTAGTATTTGCGACACTTGATGAGATGAGACAATACGAGTTACGAATTCCAAAGAAGAAATGTCGGATCGTCGCTGATGTGGTCCATCTGAGATCTATCTTCATCGGAGCTATTTGATGCCTCTATGGGTTGGTTCTTCTCGTTTGTTGCTTAGTATGTTGATTTGATGTTCTTGTTTGTCTGACAACATAACTCTTTTGTGCGTTTTCATTTTGACCCCGTCGTTTGTCAAAATGACGTTTATAATTGGGGTGTTGATAAGGAGTTTTTGTTGTTTGTTTTTCACCGAGATTGACTTCCTTTTGAACTGTAACGAAGACTGAGTTTGTGTTTATTTCTTCTTCCTCAACTTGAACTTGTTTTCTAGAAAGTCTGGATGCTTCCATCTAGATTTGTGCTACTTTGTTCTCCAATAATTTGTTATTACTCTGAATCTTCTCGAACCTATCGTCCTGAGACTTTTTGTCCTCTCTTAATTTCTCGATTTGTTCCTCTAGTTTGTGATTAAGATTTCTTCGGCATTGGTTTTCTTCCTCTTTTTATAATATTCTTCCTTCAAGGTCTTCATTGGAAGGGTCTGTCTTTCGACTATGTTTCAGCTTCTTGATTTTCGTCAGTAATGTTTTGTTATGAATTCTTAGTTGAAATTGTTCTTTGGTATTGTTTGCTAAATTGTCATTGTTTTTCTTAATTTCCAGCCGGTGTGCCCTTTTATTGTCGATAATTTTGTTTGAGTTCTTTCATATGTTGTTGATGCCTATCTCTGATTCCTAACTAACTATCTTTCTTTGGCCTTGCGTCAACTCATTATCTTTATCCATGATGATCTTGTTTAAACATTTTATTTCTTCTTCTAATTCGTTAGTGTTTCTATAAGGTTTTTCTTCGTCGTTTTCAAACCTTTTGATTTTTTCTTCAAGGTCTTGATTGAGATTTTTTAAATATGATAAATTTTTATCTTTATATGACAACATTTGATGGAGTTCTTCATTATCTTTTTGTGACCGATGGTTTTTCTGCTTCCATATTTTGATTACGATTTCCTGCCTTGAAATCTCAAATTGTAGATAATGATAGTTTGCTTTATAATGCTTCAACTCGCTTAGCATTGTTTGTAATCGTAACTGTAATTCTGAGTCTGTAATCGCCATAATTCGATGTGTGGACGATAACTCGGTCTTCCTTGACTTTGATTTTTTTATTTTTTTATTTTGAAATATTTATTTTCAAACTTTCTTTTTTTATATATAATATAATTTTTATTTTTATTTTTTTTAAATCTATAATTTTTATTTTTATAACAATTTTTTTTTTACTGAGTCTTTTTTCCCCTTGGATGGTGAGTACACACTAAAATTGTAATTGACCCCAATGTGGTTTTACTTTTTATTTATTTATTGGATAGTAAAAGAATTTTTGGTGTTTTTTTTAATTTTTAATAACTATTAATATTATTAATAATTTATGGGTAAAGTGTAAAGGTAAGAAAAATAAAATGTAATAATATTAATATTATTATATATTAATATTTAGGGTTTTGTGCATAAGTAAAGGTGGCAGCTTGGGTCAAAACATGGAGGCGGATGGAATGGGGAGTGCAGTAGTCGGAGGGTGGCGCAGGTGGGGAAGCAACACGCAGAGGAAGGTGGGTGAAGGTGCTGGGTAGTAGGCGTAAAAGAGGGAGGGAAGGTGCCGTGGGTGTGGAGCGCATAGGAGGGAAGAAGTGCATGCATTATGGTTTAGCATGGCCGTGGACTGGAAAAAGGAGGGCGAGAGCAGTGGAAGGGAGTTGTGTGTGGACAGTGTGGAGAGGGGCACAACGCAAAGGGAGAGCAGTGCAGAGAGGTGGGAGGGCATGGACAAGGGCGGGAGCGGGGGTGGCGGAAAAGGGGAAGAGGGGGGACGTGCAACAGGTGGCGTACAGCAGGAGAAGAGGGAGTGGAAGCAGACGACACCGTGGAGCGCGAGGGAACGCAGACACGAGGGAGGATGATGGAGGAGAACGGGGGAGATGATGGGGAGCAGGACGCGGGAAACAAGAGCGGGGACGAGCAGTGGAGGCTGGGGTGGTGGAGCGTGGAGATGGGTGGCCGTGGGAAGAGGGACACTGGTGGTGGGTGGTGGCGGTGCGTGGTGTAGCAGTGGAAGGAGATGCAGAGGGGAGACTACGATGGATTTTTTTATTATTATTATTATTTTGTTTAATAACAATATATATATATATATATATATATATATATATATATACTTATTATATAAAAAAAAATTCTATTGTTATTAAACAAAATAATAATAATAATAATAAAATCCATCGAAGTCTCCCCTCTGCATCTCCTTCCACTGCTACACCACGTATATATATATATATATATACTTACTTATTATATAAAAAAAAATTATATTGTTATTAAACAAAATAATAATAATAATAAAAAAATCCATTGTAGTCTCCCCTCTGCATCTCCTTCCACTGCTACACCTTGCACCGCCACCACCCACCACCAGTGTCCCTCTTCCCATGGCCACCCATCTCCACGCTACACCACCCCAGCCTCCACTGCTCGTCCCCGCTCTTGTTTCCTACGTCCTGCTCCCCATCGTCTCCCCTGTTCTCCTCCATCATCCTCCCCCGTGTCTGCATTCCCTCGTGCTCCGCGGCCATGTATTTACGTGTAGATGGCCAAGGGCCTTTTGGTTTGGTCAAGGACCAAGAATGAGAGAAACTCTCAATATGATGGCCAACAACCAGAAATCAGTGAGGCCCGAGAAAAGGTCTGCTTTGATACCACTGGAACAGAAAAAAAATGTATCTATAGAAAAATCTAACGTAAATAGGATAGAAACTCCATAAATGGATAAATATATAAAAATGAATAATAGATAAGTGATGATTTACATATACATTGCCTTGGGATTTATAAGCCATTTGGCGCCCTTTAGTATATAAGTCATTTCTTTTGACTTTTCATAAATAGTTAATTAATTACTTCTTATTTAATAATTAATAATTATTAATATTAACTTATATTAATATTAATAGTTATCAGTAATATTTAATATTATTATTTATGGTATGTTATATAATTTTTTTATATAACATATGTTGCAGCCCTAGGTCAACCCTGTGAGCAAGATGAGGAAGCGAGCAGTGGTAGCTGGTACCCGTGAACACCAACAAGGGAGCTGTAGCAGCTCGTGAATTGTAGCGACAAGTGATCACCACTGTGGACTGTGACCCATGAAGAGAGAATCCCTAGTGAGCTAGCCCGCCACACTAGGGTAGAAAAAAAAAGATAAAGAAAGAACCCAGCCACGGATTTCTCAGTCAACCTCAGTCAACAGATTTACCTCAGTCCAAGTTGGAGCAGTTAAGTGATGAGAAAGTTGTGTGTCAAATGAATTGCAAGTGACATTTATTTATAGCTTTCAAACATTTGAGTTGGTCCCACAGTAATAGGAGTTGAGATTAGGGTTTGAATCTTTTTCATCTTTTACCCTTTTGACTTTAATCTTTTTGTGGTACAAAGGTCTTCTTGTATTTTGACTTGTGCCATTTGGTCTTTCTCATGGTCGAAGACTTGGGGTTTGATGGTCCTTCTAGTATTTTGTGGTCAAAGCAAGTGGTCTCTAGGGTCCTTCTTGCCCACTCAAAGTACATCTTCATAAATAAGGAGAATTACTAAATGCTTTAAGCTGATCTCGTCGTGCCACCAAGATCAGGTTCTAGGTCTCTCAACCAGAGGTAGCTAGTCTCTGGAGAAAGTCTCATAGCCCATAGATCAAGGAGAAGAGTGCATCACGTGCCCAGACCCGGTCTAGGGCTTATGGTGATGACCTGGTAACTGACAAGGTGCCTCAGCCCTAGGCTGCATCAAATGACTCAATGTCAAATACTTGGTAACTGACCAAGCGCCTCCATTCTCCCGGAGAATGTCCCTCAGCCCTAGGTTGAGTCCCCTAGTCCTAGATTGGCTCAATTCCCTGGTAACTGACTAGGTGCCTCCATTTAGTGAATGGCAGTCACCTCTAGGATGAGTCCCGCAGTCCTAGACTGGTTCAAACTTTTGGTAATTGACTAGGTGCCTCCATTCAGTAAATGGCCCTCAGCTCTAGGTTGAGTCCTTTAGTCCCAGACTGGTTCAAATTCCTGGTAACTGGCCAGGTCCCGCCATTCAAAGAATGGCTCTCAGCCCTAGGCTGAGTACCCCAATTCCAAACTGGGTCATGTTCCTGGTAACTGACTAGGTGCCTCCATTCTCCAAGAGAATGGCTCTTGATGCTACTTAGGAAAAATCAACACAAGGTCCCCCTAGGTTTAATTTTCATTTTCGCAAAAATAAAAATTTCCCGTAAAATGGAGATTTTTTAATGTTTTAATTGAAAAAATTGTAAAGGGCATAAAAGTATGATCTAGAGGCTGAATTTGGTGTAGGGTTACTCGTTTTCACACTCAGAGCATATCCATTACTCCAAAATCCACTTTTCCTATGTTTCAGGTGATTAAATTATCACTTAAAGCGTTTTTTCTCAAAAGAGCCAACAAAATGTCAATAAATGCTAAAACTGACATAGAATGACAAAGTCCAAAAATAAAGGAACATGACAAAACATGTTTGGTGATGTGGCGATCTTGTCTCTTATGGAAGGTGACTTTGTCCCTTGATTAAAGCGCCATTTTTTAGGATATTTGTAAAGGTGGTGACTTACCTGAAGATTAGAGTTGTGCCATCCTTCATATGCTTTTGTCTTGGTTTATGTGACATCAACAATATGGATTGGTAGGAGGGTGGACAAGGGCGCTTCTCTCTTGAGACATGTGGCACATCCTCATGACAACAAACTCCACTCAACTCCAAATCATCTCAATCGAACTCAAGCTCATCCCTCAATCAACTCATGCAAACTCGACTTCATCTCCATGTGAAGGATGCGCCCCCCTGGGTCTCCTTTTTTCTATATAAGCAAGCTCAATGTCCTTCATTTTTCATAGAAGGATTGAAGCTCTGCCATTTTACTCTTGTAATTTTGTTTATTTTTTAATGAATAAAAGCTTTGGAGGCTACATGGGTGTATCATCTTGGTTGTGTGGATGCTAATTGTCTTTGTGCTCCATTGAGGTAATTGTAGCTTAGCTAAATTTGCCCATTTCTTGCTTGTCAATTTACTGCCTTGAGAATGATTGTTTCTAATCCATAGGAGTGAAGAGTTGAATAATCTTTTCAACTCTATCATGTATTTGTTTATGCTTAAACACTGATGGATTTTTCATGTTTAGTTTGTTTACTGGCATGATCCCCTAATCTTGAGTGTAGGCTTTACAGATTTGACAAGTTTCTTGTGGCAAGTTTATGCTAAGGTTTATAGGTGCTTTATTCTGGAAAGAAGGAGATTCTTGTTTGATTTCTTCTTCCTTCTTGGTATTTCAAAAGAAAGACAAAGTCCCTCTTTGATCCTCTTATAATGCTTTTTCGGGTTTAAGTTCAAGAAGTCTTGGTTCCTTCACCATCTCTCCAATCTCTTTTCTACTTCCATTTGGTTACTATCACTTGTTTATGTAGATCTAATTTGCTAAAAGAGTAAATCATACTTTAGATCTCATTTTCAAGTCTTAAAAAGTTCAGATCTCAAGTTTCTTCAAAGTTTCATCTTAAAAAAGTAGATCTAGCTTAGGAAGTCTCAATTTTTGCAAACATTTTAAAAGTAGATCTTAAGTTTGCTTTAAAAGAGTACTTTCTTTGATCATCAAAAGTTTTAATCAAGCCTCTAGTGTACATCGTATTGACTACCCAAAACTCAAGTCAAGACCCAAGGAAAGCTTGCTTTCTATGGTTGTTTTGTTCATAGTTAAGCTTAGTATTTTGTTTAGGATTTTTTGGGGGTTGTTCAAAGACACTCTTAACGTGTTTTTTCACATTTTTCACATTTGATAGCTTGTTGTTTTTGCAGGTTTTTCTAAAAAAGAGAAGGAAGCTCTTGCGAAATTTCAAGAAATTGAACCACTAGAAGCCTAACGGAGCTCCCCTTTTCATAAAAATTTAATTTTCTATTGATTTGTAAGCCTTTGGATCCAATTTATAAGGAGCAAAGTGAAATTCTCTAAGATTGTAATAAACATTAATAAAATTTTGAGTAGGGTCCTAAGAGTTCACTTCCCATCCCCCCATGGGGGATTTGCGTTGGTGTGATTTTTCACAGTTTTTTACTTTCATTAGTTTAGCTTTATTTTCTAGTTTAGTACTTTCATTTTGCTTTACTTTTTCAAGGAAAATAAATACCAACCCCGCGCATTCTCGAGTTACCTTAAAGGGGAAAGAGGTTCGTGGTAGGACTAATTAGAAAACATGTTTCTTTTTTCTTTTTTGTCATTTTTTTTAGCATTTAAAATTAACCTGACTGTGCATTCCCGAGTATCCCTAAAGGGGGTAAGAGATTTTCAGTCGTGAGTGGTTTGTTAACAAACTTCACATTTAGATTTAATAAAATAAACCATTGCCTTACTTCCCGTATGCTTTGAACCACTGCATCTTGGTCTGATCAGTTTGGTTGCTTCTGAAAGGAAGTGTGGTGACTAGATTAACGGGAAAATTCACACAAGTTATTTTCTTGAGAATTCGGGAGGTCGCAAAGGGCGACTACCACAGAGTCAAGGGGCTACTCCAAGCAGGTTATTCCTTAGCCCATTGGACACTTGGTAGAGATGCTTTAGCGCTCAGTTCAAGGGAATTTGACTTGCTGGGCCAAACCCCAATTTACCCACTCCTTATTCAACTCATTAATACTTTTAAAACTTACCAATGAGAGACTACAATACTTTTACTGAGACCACACCAACAACCCCATATACACAAACACTGCATACTCATTGGCACTGGTCTTTGTTATTTTTTCATGCTTAAATCAATTCTACAAATGTCATGATGGTGTGAATATTTTCTAAGTTGTTGTACTTGTTATAAATTATTTGCAATTTGTGGTTAAGATTTTAATTCATTTCACATTAACTCCTAGATTATTCATTTTTGTTTTAGAGTAAAAACCGTAGATTTCTTTTCATAAGGACCACCCCCCTTGGCTTCGCTAAGAGTTGGCCTAGACGGAGGAGATGAGTATCAGGTGACAACACTTGCCTCTAGCTTTCCCCTAAGGTCACATCCAGTGGCTTGAAGATCTTTTCCACGTGGCCCGAGCTGCGAATTAGGTGACAACACCATGAAGAAATAGCAATAGGTCAGAGAACTGAAAACTTCATGTAAATATATAAAGATGAAGTTCTTGTCAATGTTATCAGAACCAAACCGATCATCGAATTGGCAGAGCCCAAAAATCTGAACTAGACCAGAACCAGAAAATTTAGACGAGTAGATGTGGAAGGCTTGAGGGCGAGACCATGAAGTGGCGTCGTAGATATGATTTTAATTATAGAAGATAGTTCAACGACGATTGGGAAAAGCTGATGACAGTGCCTTGGTTCAACAGAGTGGCATGAGATGACTGAAGTGCGTAAGGGAAAGACAACTTTGGGGCATGAGGAAGTGCATCCTCAAGAATTGATCCTAACGGTTGGATTAGCTACCCAACCAATTCGAAACTTGAGAGGTAGCGATGTGCGAAAACATAACAAACATGTCAAAGTAGGTTGGACAAGTGTGTCGGTTGAACAGTTTGGAGACTTCTTCGGAAGACTTGGTTGCATCAATAGAAAGCGGTAGCATTGGAAGATGGTTTTCGAAAGCAGTAGGTATGCTTGGTGACGTTGTCAAGGAAAACAAGAATTTGGAGTGGGGGAGGATATCATGTCGTTGGCTAGGCAGGAACCTTGGGAATCAGTCTTACCCATGAGATGGCTTCAGATGGAAAGGCGAGGCATGCCGGAGGTAGGACCACACGAAGGTGGAGACTCAACAACATGCCATGCTGCACACCTGAGTGCCTAGCATGACAGTAGGTGTGGGGGCACAAGCGTGAGAGACCAAGACTTGGAGCACGAGCCAGAGCAGACCCAATGGTATGGGTTGCGAACCCGTTAACTTTCCTGTCGGAAAGTAGTCCCATAAGAGAGGTTGAGAGCCCATGGGATTTCCCATCGGCAAGTAGACCCATTGGCAGATTTGATGACTTAGGAGCCTCGAGCCACTAATAGGTAAGATGAACACGGCTTGGAAGCCCGTTGGTTGAGTATATGATTTGGGCGCGTTAGAAGAGTGGGCATGACGGTTAAATCGACACATCGAGAGGCATGTGTCTGCAACATACGTAGTAGTGCACTGGAGTGTCGGGAGGTTGGAACCCATGGGTGGATCCAACGGTGTGGGTATTGTTATCACATATATAGTAGTCGGGCTACCATATTATATTTTTCAGATTCAGTACATTTTTCAGCCAGCTCCCCTACATATGAGATGTTGTGATGAGCATTTATGATGGATCATTATTTTATTTGCGGACTATAGTACTCTCCCATGCCAGGACTGAGTCTCAGGACACTCAGATTCGAAGACTGATGTAGTCATTTAGTCATTTGCAGAGCAGTTAGTGATGCCCATATTTGTATCAGTATTTTCTCATTGGATAGATGATGGTTCAGATGGATTATTTGCATGGTTATGACTCAGCTTATATTATATTGTGTTATGGTTATCATTGCTCTTATACTCATTTTTGTGACATGTATTAGCAGTTAGTGTCATGATTTGGCGGTTATATAAATATGTGGACTTGGATGTATCTATATTATGTATTGATGTCCCTACTCAGACTTGGAAGTTCTTGATCAATACTCATTGGTTTTACCCTCCTTAGGGAGTGTTTCCCACCTATTTCGACTAGGTGGCAACCTCATGTACATTGAAAATGTACATTCTGTGCAGTTTGTACCATGGAAAAATTCTAGGGATTTTTCACTCAGCACGGCAATTTTGCCCCTTTTGTACAAAAAATGTCCACTCCCCTGCGTGGGACAATTAATGTAACTTTATATGTCAGCATGGGTCATTCCTCTAAGGATGTCACCATGGACTTTATTATCATGGAAGTCCTCTTCATCGAGTGTTTTTTTCCCCTTCTAGTTAATTTTGTTAATTAACAATTTTAATTGGTTGGGTTTTTCACTCACAAATCATCTATAGTGGTGAATTGGCGTTCTGATAATCAAGCCCATGAGGTGGCTAAGGTTTCAAGTTGTTGTCCATGACCATGCTAGCCGTATCTTGTAGTCTTGTGGAATTTCGTTAGGATTTTAATTTTTATTTTGAGTTTTTCCTAATTAATTAACTTTACCATTTGGTGGTTAATTAATTAAGTTTTGGTATAATAATGTAATCTCTTGAACCTTGAGATTTTTAATAGGGGCTATGAATGCAAATGAAAATGCTATGACACCCCCTAAGCCATTGCTTCAAGTCTCATGTCATTCTGACAAGGGGTTAGGAAGTTAGACCAATTTTGGTTACGACAAGGTATTTTTTCCTTAGAAATTAATTTAATTTCCTAGGGTGAAAAATCAAATAAGGCCATGGTAATTAAGTTTGGGGGGTGGCTAAGCATAGCTAGTTTTTATTTTAAATAAACCCCCCATGGTCAAAATAAATTTTTGAAGATTTCCTAAGTGGGGCATCCCTCTTGTCTTAATAAAAGATAAAATAAAAGATAAAAAATAAAAGATAAGAATAAAAAATTAAAAAATCAAAAAATCAAAATTTGAGTCAAAAGAGGCCCCAGATAAAAAAATAAAAAATAAATGATGAATATAAAAAAAAAAAAAAAAAAAAAAGAAAAAAAAAAGATAAAATAAAAAATAAAATAATAAAAAGATAAAAATAACAGATAAAATAAAAGATAAAATAAAATATAAAAAATAAAAGATTAAAAATAAATACAATAAAAATTAAAATTTGAGTCAAAGGGGGCCCCACTTGAGTCATGGAAACCCTAGATCTAAGGGTTAAACTTCATTGTGACATGGATCTATCTTTTTGACCATTGATTTGAAGAGGCACCCTTGGTTATGATTGGTGGATGGCTTGCAAAGTTAACAAACCTAGATCTAAGGGTGGAGGAGATCTAGAGTTTAGATCTATGTTTTGGACCCTTGATTTAGGAGTGGGTTTGGGATCTTTTCAACAATAAAAGAGAGGCGCCTCCTCTCATTTTCTCATGATTCTTTGGAGCATGGTTATGCTGCCAAAATACTCTCTCTTCTCCCTCTCTTCTCTATTTTTATTTCTCAAGTTTTCTTTGGATATTGTAAAATGTTGCCCTATTAGGATTTATAATACATCAATCTTAGGAGGATACATTTGTTGGTGCACCCATTTTGTGGCTTGAAGAGTGAGGTAACTGTTTATGGTTGGTTATTGTTACATTATTTATCATAGAAGCTCTCCACAAAGTTTTTTGTGGAGAGACTTGTAGGTAGAAGTTTTTCTATTTGTACTTGTGATTAACATTGTAAGATTATGCAAAGTGTTTTGCATGATTTATGATGTTCTCATCTCTATGTGTGAGTTTTGCAGCTTTAGCTAAACTCTTTGCATGGATCCAAGCTTGGAAAAGTTCTCCCTCCAATGCCCTAATCTCTAATCTTGTTTTCTGTTTTAAGAACTAGTATTTTGTTATTGTTTAGTAGCAAAATCTAGTTTTCTTTAATAGATCCATGTTATATTTTTATTATATATTTCATATCTGATTTCTTACTATGTTTTAGGTGGCTGAAAATGCAATTTTCAGCCCTCTAATATTCAATTTTCTAATATTTTAAAACCTAGATTTTTACTGTAAAATTATTGTATTTTTATACTAACATTTTCTAACTTTTTTTTTTAGTTTCCTGTCATTTTTCAACAAGCTTTGCTTGCTGGTTTTTAGCAGGTTTTACAGTTTACAAGGGGAGGTTTTGCCGAAATTGGCCCAGAAATATCTCAACTTTCAACCGTTTTCAAAGGGGGTTCAAATCCTCACCTTTCTCTCTTTTTTTTCTTCTGATATTTGTAAACCGCAAAGAGAAGTTCTCTTGGGGTATTCTCCAAAAGTTTATAAAGCATTTGTAATCTATATGTAAATAGATTAGGAAGTAAAGTAGGAAGTAGACTACTAGTTGTTGATTTTTCATTTTAAATAGAACTAGATTTTTTAGTTTTACCCATCTTCTCCTTTAGGGAGATTGTTGTGTGGTTAACATACTTGGCTTAGCTTAGCTTATTTTTTGAGCATTTCTTTTTCAAGCAAGCATCTAGATTAGTTTTTCTTTTTGTTCTATAGTTTAGTTGCTCCAAGTACCTCAAGGTACTTGCACCGTGCTTTGTGGCACAAAGTTCGGTTTGAGGCTTGTGGGTTATTTTATTTCTGTAATTTACTTCCTGTCATTTAATTTTGCAAAGAGTAATATACAACCTAACATCCGTCCGCATATTCTCTGCCCTCCGTTATCTCCCTTTAGGGAACTCGGATCAAGGGTATGAAAAACGGAGGGGTTTGGGGGCTTTAGGAAACCTTAATTAGCTCACTTTACTTTCTGCAATCTTTTACTTTCCTGCAAAGCAATTTCATTTCTTAATTGTCCATAGATCAAGTATCGGCACCTCCCATAAGGGATAACGCTCAGGTTGACTCTATTAACTTGTTAATTTTGTAATTCGTTTTGCTTACTGTAAAAACAAATCTGCAATTTACTTAAAATATACAACCTAAATTGTCTGTGTATCCTTTGCCCCCTTGTTATCCCCCTTTAGGGAACTCAGGATAGGGTATGAAAAGCGGAGAGGCTTAGGGGCTGTAGTTTAATAGGCATCCATCTTGCTATTTTTTCGGTTGATTAAAAATAGTGACCTCGGAAGCTAGTTGGAGTAGAAGACCGTGGGGGTCTCTAGGCGTTCTACGTCCTCCTTGTTGAGCACCGGGGCATTGGGGTTTGACTTGGGAACTACAAGTGGACTTGTTTCCACTGTTTTGAGCGCACCAGCATTCCCTCTTTGACTTGAGAAATACTAGATTGGGGTAGTCACACCACCGGATCTAAAACTTGATCAAAGTCTTCAACTTTAATAAAATTTATTAAAATCAACCAAGAGACATTGCAAAACGTTTTACCCACATTTTTGTTTCTGTGTTTGCTTCAAAGTCCTTGCTTTTCAAAGCTTTTATTTTACAAGTACATCTTGCAAGCCTCTTAATTTCATTTCAGTACCTTGCACTTTCAAGTATAATATCTTTAAAGTACCGTGGCATGCTTGAGTAAAACATTGTTTAATCTTGTAACTTGAAAGCAATCTGTCGTTTGATCTTTGGCATAATAACTTGTTCATCCAGTTTATATCTTGTTTCCTTTCAGGTATCATTGTATATTTGTTTAGCCATTCTTTAGCATTTGTTCATGTTGTGTAATTCATTTACATTGTTCATATTGTTAATATTGTAGATCTTGCTTAGCTTAGACAACTGTGGATAATCATTCTTAATTATTTTGTAAGTTTGTAACTTGTAATCTTTTGACTCCATTTAATCTAGGCACTGATCTTGTAACCTTGTAACCTTAATTAACTAAAATCCCTTTAACTAAATTGTTAATAAACTTTCTTGTAGGAACTACCCCCCTTGGCTTTGTTGGGATTTGGCCTAAATGGAGGAGTTGGTAGACTGTGGTGACAGTGGTCCCCAGCTCTAACTTGCCCTTAAGGACACACAAAGCGGGTTGGAGACTTCCCCGTGTCATAAAGTGTGTATTAGGCGGCAACAGGGAGAATAGAGGTAGTCATTCCCACCGTTCTTTGGCTTGCTACTGTTGGTTTCATTATTCACTGTCTCCACCCATCCATTACCTTCCAGTTATGTTTCAACCCTGTTGCCGCCTAATTCGCACCTCGGGTAATGTGGCAGAAATATTCAAGCCACTGGGTGCGACCTTGGGGGCAAGCTCGAGCCAAGTGCTGTCACCTAATACTCAGCTCCTCCGTCTAGGCCAACTCCTAGCGAAGCCAAGGGGGGTGGACCCTAATGAAAAGTAAAATCTAAGGTTTTTACTCTGAGAAAAATAATTAATTCTAGGAGTTTTAATATGGAATGGATGAAATTAAGAAATTACCAATTACCGCCAACAAAATTTAACCTTAGCAACACCTTAACTTAAATTAGATACACAAAATTCAATGACACATTGCGAGATTAACTTATGCAAAAAGGAACAGAATACTTACCCACTGCGCTATACCGAAGTACCATAAGGGAAAAGATTTGAGCAGTGTAGTAATTAAAAAACAAAACAATTTTGTTATGCACTGCTAAGTTAAAATAAACCCCCTCGCTTTCCCGAGTACAGGTTCGTGGATAAGGGCTAGCCTGAGTACTGAATCTAGAAAGAGACTCCTGGGTTTTATCTTTTTTCTAAATCAGAAAACTTGTTCTAAAACTTTAAAATAAACCAAGACTCCTTCCCGTATGCTCTACACCGCTGCAGCTTGTCTGATCAGTTGGATGTATCAGAAAGGGATACGAGTTACTAGATCTAATAGGAAAATCCACACAAGTAATTTTCTCGAGAACTCGGGAGGTTGCAAAGGGTAATCACTACAGAGTCAGGGGGCTACTCTAAGCAGATCTATCCTCGCCCTGTTGGACACTTGGTATTACCGCTTTAGCACTTAGTTCGAAGGGACTTGACTTGTTGGACCAAACCCACAATTTACCCATTCCTTAATCAATTCATTTAATAATTTAAAATTTACCAACCGAGACACTGCAATACTTTCACTGAGACTACACTAGCAACCCACATTTGCTAGCACTCTTTTCATTTTGGCACTGGTCTATTCTGTTCCTTTTTGCATAAGTTAATCTCGCAATGTGTCATGGAATTTTGTGTATATAATTTGAGTTAAGGTGTTGCTAAGGTGAAATTTTGTTGGCGGTAATTGGTAATTTCTTAATTTCATCCATTCCATATTAAAACTCCTAGAATTAATTATTTCTCTCGTAGAGTAAAAACCTTAGATTTTACTTTTCATTAGGGTTCACCCCCCTTGGCTTCGCTAGGAGTTGGCCTAGACGGAGGAGCTGAGTATCAGGTGACAGCACTTGGCTCGAGCTTGCCCCCAAGGTTGCACCCAGTGGCTTGAAGATTTCTGCCACGTTACTCGAGGTGCGAATTAGGCGGCAACATTTTGGCGCTGTTGCCGGGGATAAATCTTTCTATTCCCGGAATACGACTTTTTGAGTTTTCATTCTTGTTTTTGCTTTGTTTGATGAATGTTGTAGTTTAATCAACTTACTCAAGTCATCTGGTGACTCCACTACCTTTAATTTTACCAAGGCGTTCTACAAGAAGAAACTCTGAAGGCTTGCTTCAGTTCATTCCTGAGCCTGAAAAGGTTTACCATAGGAGGAAAAGCAAGCTAGCTTCTCGTAAGATCCTTGACGATCTTTCATCTGAGTCAATCTTAGATATTCACCTTTTATTTGTTGATACTTCTCAATCAAATAATTCACACAGTACCATGGGTACTTTATTTAAACCTCTGGATTATTCTGCTGTAATTGGGAAGCCTCATAACATCCTAGATAAAGCCATTGAGAAGGTTCCATCTTTTTATGGAAACGATGCTATAACTGCTAAGTCTCATTTGTTGGCTTTTTTGCAGTGCTACAATAAATGGTGTCACAACGTCAACCATGAAGATGTAAAGATGAGGTTGTTTGCCTTATCTCTTGAAGCTGATGCCTTTGAATGGTTCACCTCCCTGGATGACGATGGTATCAAGACCTTCCAGGAATTTGAAACTGCTTTCAATAAAAGATAGGGGGATAAAAAAGAGAAAAGGCACCTTTTGGCTGCCTTAACAAACACTAAAAAGAAGGAAAATGAAACCATAGAAGAGTTCAATAAAAAGTTCAGAGATATGGTGGGCAGATGCTCGACTGATATTAAACCGTCAGATACCTCAATTCTCATATATTACACAGAAGCATTCGAGGGAGAAATGAGGTACCAACTTAGAGACAAAGAACCTGACAACTTGAAGAAAGCCATGGAAATAGTTGAGAAGATTGACAGAAACATGCAATCTGCAGGAAAGTCTAACATTCCAGGATTTGTTAGAGGCACCACTTCATCTTCCAAAACTCAGGATACCAGAGAAAAAACAGTAGAGCCTGAAGGAAAAGATGAAGGCAAGGAATCAATGAAAGAAGTAGCTGACATGATGAAACAAATGATGATAAATTGTACTTCCCAGATGAATGCTATGCAAAATAGGATAAACAACATGGAAAAAGCACAGGTTTCTCAAAATCATAAAAATTTCCAGCCTAGACAAAACCAGGAGTTGAAAAAGAAGTATCCTCCTTATGAGCAGAGACCTCCAAATCAACTTGAAACAAACAACATGGTGAGTGATGAGGTTCCTCCCTATTGTCGGCCTTGTGATGAACTTCATGAAGAATCTACTTGTCCAAAATTCTGCTACATTATGGAACATGAACAGATGGAAATGAATAACTTTGTAGGACATTCTAGAGGTCATGACTATATAAACAATGTAAGGCAAGTTCATCATATTTCAAAAGAAAAATGGAAGCAAGCCAAGGACTACAGTCAGGAAAAGGATAATGCTACTAAGATTTTTGGCGAAAAGCCTTCACCTGAACAGATTATGGAGAGGTACAAAGGGGTGGTTTATTAGAAGAAGAAAAACATGATCCCAACCAAGTCAAGTTAGCATATGCCAAAGGTAAAAAGTCCTCCCCCTCTAGATCTAAACATTGATTTGGGTAATTGGTTGTCAAGTGCTAAGATTTCTGTCCCTGTAATTGAGATCCTCAAAATTCCAAGTCAAAGAGATATTTTTATGAAAACCTTAGCAGAACCTAAGGAGAATATAGTTGAAAAATCTGAGGAAACAACTATTGAGAATCCTAAAGAGAAACTGGTCAACTCAAAAGAAAATGAGAAGGATAAACCTAAAGAATTTTTTTTCAAGAAGATGAGTAACTTTAATGAAGATGTCCCCATTATCTTGCATAGTAGACATCCTAATAAAGAAGATCATCTTGCCTTCTACATTTCTTTGATTGCAAAGAACAAATTGTTGCACAATTGCATGCTTGATTCAGGTGCGCCATCAAACATCATGACTAGAAAAGTCATGGAACAAATGGGCTTAACTATCTCAAGGCCTTACTAGAATGTATGTGCCATGGATTCAAGAAAAATCGATGTCGTGGGTATAATTCTAAATTTTCCAGTCAAACTAGCAGCATACCCTGACATAGGTGTAACCATGGACATAGTAGTCATAGATGTTCCTGTTATACACCTGAGTGGCACCTCTCCGTTCAAGTGCTGATATCCCTCATGTCGGCACACAAAATGACACTTATGGATAGAGGTTTGCCCTTAACACTATAGCTTGGCTTGTCATGAAATACATTCTACCTTCATCCAGCTAGTTACTTTGCCATTTAGCCATGTTGGGATGTATTCGCAACTCTCATTCTTGACAACTCGCGAGTCATTCGCGAGTCTCCTTCACAGCAAGTCGCGAATCCTTGTATTCGCGGGTTGCGCTTATACAGAGTTGCGAGTCATTCGCGGGTTGCTCTACTACATACCCGCGAATGTACTCCTTAACATGAAAACACAAAATCACGCGCTAATGGGAGTTTAGTTAAGTCATTTTACTTAATCTCCCTAACTGCTATAACCTCCCTAACCTTTGAGAACTGCCTTATTTCACCCATATAAATACAGGCCTTGGGGAGGGTTGTAGAGACTTACACTTTTGGAGCAAAGTTATGCTGGTGGATTGTTTACAGAAGTCTTTGGAGCAGTGAAACTCAGAATCCTTTGGTGACAGAGGAGTCCTTGTCTCAGACGTTTGGTTGTACTCTGAACTTTCTCATTATTGATAATAAAGAAATTACTTCTTTCACATGTGTCTTATATATCTTGGTTTGATAATTGTTTATACTTCAGTATTTCATATTTGAATTATCTAACCTGCTAACATATATATATGAATCATACTATATCTGGAAGATTGTCTCTGAACAGGTGAAAGAGGAGTGAGCCTTGAAGACTTTGGAAGTGGAGCAGATCGGAAGAGGACTAGCAAGGATCGAACATCGTTTAACAAGTAAGTTCTTCTAACCCTCCTAGTTCCTATTCTGCACTTTAGAAGTCAATTGTCTGCAAGTGTTTGAGTATGTTGGTAACCCCTGACCTATGATTATTAGGTGCATAATCCCTTACAACAGTTCTTGACAGATGGGGAATGTTGTTGTCGAGAAAATGAGCTACATCTTTGGGAGGATCTATTCAAATGGACTGGACTTATGCCATGATTCCTGCTTCTGAAGATGCACATGTCAAGTTATCTAGAGAAAAGGAAAGAAAGTATCATGTAGAAGATGCTGATGAGCCAGATAATGAGTATATTTGTGAGACAGATAACTTGGGAAACCATGCTATCTATGCCAATTATCTTATACCTATCGGAGAAAAGGCTAATGATGAGGAGTATGATGAGCTATGGAGAATGAGTTTTGATGGAGCCTTTTCCAAAACTGGAAAAGGAGTCGGTATAGTCTTAACTTTGCCTTCAAACAAGAAATTCAATTTTGCTTACAGACTTGAATTTGATGCTTCCAATAATGTGGCGGAATATGAAGCACTAGTTTTAGGACTTGAGATTGCTAAGGATATGGGTATCAGAGTGTTAAGTATCAAAGGTGATTCAGATCTAATTATTTCCCAAGTTAAGAAAACTTTTGCATGTAAAAGTGAAAGGCTTAAAAAGTATCGAAATACAATTTGGGCCATCATGGGGTATTTCAGTGCATTAGACCTTATAGCGGTTCCCCGCACAGAAAATAGTGAGGCAGATAGACTTGCAGTTGCAGCTTCGACATTAGAGTTCACAGAGGAATTGGTAAAAGGAGATGGAAAATTTGAAATAAATTTCAGGCCTTCAATCCCCGATAACCTTGATCATTTGCAATTTTTTCAAGATGACGATCAGATCATAAGATTTATTAACAATATGCATGAATTTGCCGACTGTCAGATCAACAATCAGGATGAGCAAAGCTCTCATGTTGAACAAGAGGATCAACCAAGAAACCCTATTCCCATGAATGTTATTGAATGGGAGCACACTTTTGATAGATAGGACAGATATAAAAAGAAAGAAGCAATAAAGTTGGATGATTACATAGAAATAAACATTGGTACTGATGAAGAACTAAGAAATATAAAAATTGGAAAAGGTACTTCTGATAAAGAAAGAAAAGATTTAATAGAGTTAGTAAAGGAGTACAGAGATGTGTTTGCTTTTACATATTATGAGTTAAAAGCCTATCGGGATGACGTATTCCAACATACTATCCCCCTAAGGTCTGAAGTTAAACCTTTTCGGCAAAAACTTAGAAGAATAAATCCCAAGTTGGCCTCCATGGTCCAGAAAGAACTACAGAAAATGTTGGCAACTGGCATCATTGCACCTACTAGACATTCATCGTGGTGCTCAAACTTGGTTGTGGTAAGAAAAAAGAATGGGCAGTTGAGGATATGCATCGATTTTCGAAACTTGAATATTTCATGCATAAAGGACAATTACCCTCTACCTGATATGGAAACATCACTGCAAAGAGTAACTCGATATGGTATAATGTCCATGCTAGATGGTTTCTCAGGATATAACCAGGTGCTAGTAAAACAGGAGGATCGACACAAAACCACCTTCACCTCACCTTGGGGAACATTTGAGTATTTAAGGATGCCTTTTGGTCTTTTGAATGCAGGTGCAACATTACAAAGAGCCATGGATTATGCTTTCAATGAGTTAATTAGGAAAATAATAGAAATCTACTAGGATGACCTTACTGTTTTTTCAAAAGAAAGATCTGACCATGTATCTCATCTCAGAAAAGTGTTTGAGAGATGCAGAAAGTTTGGCATATCATTGAACCCAGCTAAGTCAACACTTGGAGTTGATAAGGGTAAGTTGCTTAGACACATCATTTCCAAAGATGGGGTCAAAATTGACCCAGAGAGAGTAGAAGCTATAAAGAAAGTTTCCTTACCCCATAACAAGAAGGCCCTATAGTCCTTCAATGGTCAGATCAACTTTATAAGGAGATTCATACCAAACTTAGCAAAATTGATGAAACCTATGCAGAAGCTACTAAAGAAATATGCTAAGTTTGAATGGGATAAAGAAGGTAAAGAAGCTTTTGCATCCATAAAATACTGCATCTCTAGGTCTCCTGTTTTGATAAGTCCTGATTACTCCAAAGACTTCCATATTTTCTCATTTGCATCAGAAGACATGATTGTCGGAGTTTTGTTGCAGAAGAACAAAGAAGGTCAAGAACAACCCATTGCATTTATGAATAGATCCTTGCAGAATTCTGAACTTAAGTACACTACCATGGAAAAACAAGCCTACGCGCTTGTCAAATCTTTGAAACACTTCAGAACATATATAGGTTACTCCAAAGTGGTTGGCTATGTCCTTCATTCAGCAGTGAAGGATATCTTGTCTCAGCAAGATTGCCTTGGTATAAGGGGAAAGTGGGTATCAAAGATTTAGGAATATGTCTTGGAGATCAAACCCACTAAATTAATCAAGGGGCAAGGACTTGCCAAGATGATGACAGAGGGAAATGAACAAGCCTTACGTATGGTTTGTCAGAACAGTTCACCAGCATCATCCATTTCAACTGGAATTCAACATCTTCAATAACAACAGTGGTATGCAGACATTATATTCTACCTCCTCAACTTAACATGTCCCGATCATCTAATGGGCCACAAGAGAAGATCACTAAGATTGCAAGCCACTAAGTACTGCCTCACCCAAGAGGGATTGGGTTGGAAAAACCCGGATGGTCTCATACTTAGGTGTGTGGATGAAAAAGAATCTCGAAGACTCCTGGAGGAGTTTCATTCAGGATTTTGTGGTGGCCACTTTGCAGCCAAAACCACAGCTCACAAGATCCTTAGAGCCAGATACTATTGGCCCACTTTATTTACTGATGTGCACAAGTCTGTTAGGAATTGCCAGAAATGTCAACTGTTCACAGAAAAACAGAAGCTTGCTGCATTACCCCTAAAGTCGGTAGTAATCCAGGCCCCTTTTCAGCAATGGGGTCTTGATTTCATTGGGAAATTTAAATACAATTCAAGTAATGGTTATACTTGGATTTTAACAGCGACAGATTATTTTACCAAGTAGGTAGAGGCCATACCTACTAAAGCAGCAACTAAAAAAGTGATTATGGACTTCCTGGAAGACAAAATCATCACTAGATTTGGGGTTCCTGCTAAGATAGCCACAGATAATGTCAAAGCTTTCAGTTCAGTAGCAATGTCTTTATTTTTCTTTAAATATGGCATCATCCTATCCCATTCCTCAAATTACTATCCCCAGGGAAATGGTCTGGCTGAGTCAAGCAATAAAAACTTGATGACCATCGTAAAAAAGATTGTTGGTGACAACAAGAAGGCATGGGATAGTAAAATCAAGTTTGCACTTTGGGCGGATAGAATTACTAAGAAAAGTGCAACAGGAAAATCTCCTTTCGAGTTGGTTTATGGCGTGAATGTGACGTTGCCTATTCATCTTCAGTTACCAGTGTATCAGACTCTGTAAGATTCAGGTTTAGATCAGGATGACTTTCAGAGTAGAATAAATGAGCTGATAGAGTTGGATGAGGTCAGAAGAAG
This sequence comes from Pseudotsuga menziesii, assembly GCA_001517045.1. Taxonomy (NCBI): domain Eukaryota; kingdom Viridiplantae; phylum Streptophyta; class Pinopsida; order Pinales; family Pinaceae; genus Pseudotsuga; species Pseudotsuga menziesii. The sequence goes on from LPNX010437538.1 coordinate 341,521, forward strand.
GGCCGTTAATCAGAATATTAAAAATTAGGATAAGGTTAAGAGAAATTTTGACAAATCATCCAAACCAAGGGTTTTCCAGAAAGGAGACACAGTGTTACTTTGGGACAAACGGAGAGAAAAGCCAGGAAAGCACGGAAAATTTGACAGTTTATGGATGGGCCCTTCATTATTCATGATGTGGCGGGTGACAACTCTTTTTATCTCAGTGACATGGATGGGGAAAAGCAGAGTCTGCCTATCAACGGACAGATTCTGAAACTATTTTTCAGTGAAAATATCTGATGCCCATGGGGGCATCTTTGTATCACCACTCTCTAAACCTCTCTTCGCATTTTATTTATTAGCTTAGTTCATTTTCTGTATATTACTTTGTACATTATTTTCTGTATATTAGTTGGAAATAAAAAATAAAAAATCATTTTTGTATCATATACTGCCGCTTATTTTGTTTCATTTGGTTACCTATATACATGTGACTGACTTATCCTAGTTTTTATGCAGGAACCAGAGATTCTAGGTTTCTTGTATGATCGATTTCCATGAAGTTCAGATCAATCACACATCCTACAGTTGGAGCCAGATGTTACCGACTAGGCTGCCCCTAGTTGGACTTTCAGTGAGCCGCCAGTGATGAACAAGATACTTGTTCATATTCAGAGTTCAGAAGTCCTTTGAGGCCTCCATGACCGTTTAATTTTTTGTAACACATGTTCATACCCCCTTGGGGAAATTGTAAAAAATGTCCTAGCATTTAATTTTTTATAAAAGGCTCGGCTTCCCGGACTTAAGCATCAAGCCGACTAGCCCAGAGTGTTTTTTTTCCTTGGTTATTATTGGTTGTTGAACAAACGACTAATAATTTCTGAGTTTTTCATTCACACCTCCAAAGCTGGGGTAGTCATCTTGGTGTTTCGGCCTAGAGAGGTTATTAGAGCCTTCGTGTCGTTGTCTTTCACCATGCTAGGCATTCAAATTGAGTCGTATGGACATGTACTAGGTCCCCCTAGAGTTTCATCAATTTCTGCAAAAAATATCTTTTTTCGTTTTTTAAGCCATTTTTTAATGGTTTAATTAAAAAACTTCAGATTGTAATAAAAGTCAGATACGGAGTCTGTTTCTGACGTGGGGACACTCGTTTTCACACCCAGAGCATCCACTTTACCCATGGGACCACTTTCTACATCAGTCGGGAAGCCGGAGCACCCCGTGAGGCATTATTTGGGCTAAAAGTGCATAAACTAGCATTTTAATGCTAAATCTGGACAAATTGGCACTAAAGTCAAAATAAAAAAAGTCAAAATCATAAAAAAAATTGATTTGAGTGACATGGCAAGGGTCCCATGTGACTAGCGACTCATACCTCCACTCATTTGAAGTAAAATTTTGATTTTAAATTAAGTGGTGAAAGATTGTATTAAAAGATGACGTAAGGAGAGACTCACGCTAGCCTTGGTTATGGTAGCGAATGGTAAAAATTAATGTATGGTTTACGCTTGCTAGTGGAGTGGCCCCATCACTTAATAACACGTCATGTTATATGATGTATCCCATGTGTGGTTTATCCTAAAGTCTTGGCTCACGGATTACACCATCTGTACGATTCGCGGCTATGGGTGATATGGCACTCGTGTTCCTTTTGATTGGCGGCTTCATGCTTTAGCAACAACATCACTTAGCATTGGTTTTACTAAGGAAGTGTTTTACGTGGTGGTTTACAACGTGGCATCTCATCACCCATGCTCATGTGTTGTGAATCATTCACATAAAAGGTGGAGCTCACGCATTGTTTTACGGCATCAAAAGGTGGACCCTCTTTACACATGGCTACAATGAACTTGAGTTATTCATCCAGTAGCGGTTCCACATAACTCTTTGGAGGATCAAGCGAATATTGGGTTGGTGAGACTATCTCACGCGTGGAGGAGCCGTACACTCATGCGAGGGTAATGAGTGATATCATCTTCAGTCTTGTTCATTGGTTGGTATGTGTTGGAGGTTTGTGATTCGTTGAGGGAGTTTGGTGAGAGAGGTGTCAATCACCTCCTCTGTTCAAGCTCAGTTAAACTCTGACTTCATCTTCAGTATTGATGAGGCCCCCCTGGGTCTCTCTTTTCCTATATAAGCTGGTCTCTTCTCCTTTGTTCAGCATCAAAAGGTGGAACCTCTGCTTGTAATATTGTAATAGTTTTCTTGAGTATTGTGAATAAAAGGCTTTGGAGGCAATTTCTGTGTGGGATCTATGGATGTTTGGATAGAGTTTACTCTACATTAGTGAGGTAACCTGTATTTGTTTTCATGCTTGCATATGTTTGGGATTAACTTGCTTTCAGAAGGAAATGGTATTTTTGTAAAGATAAAAGGTAATTCTTGTTAGGTTACTCTTCTATTGCAAGTCGAAGAAGACTATTTGATATATGTATGATTTCATGCTTGGATCTACATTGTTTTTGTAGTCTCTTTCGGTTTACACAGGTATTTTTAATCCCCATTGCTAGTGTTGATAATCTTTTGCAGGAAGCTAAAGCTGGAGTATTGATGAGCGAATGTGCTCTACCTTTCCTTCAGTAAAATTGGAAAATAAGCTTTGTCCCTCTGATCTCACCAAGGAGGCGTTTTCTGTCCTTTATTGCTTGCTCTACTCTGGGTTCTTTAACTTTTGATTCACAAATTTCTTAAAATTTTCTTTCGGTTTCAAACGTTTCCGTATTAGATCTAGCATCTAAAGTCATATCAAAGGTAGATCTGATGTCTAAAAGTTTCTATTTCTAGTCTGCTTCAGAGGTACATTTAAAATTCTAGATCCAGTTACTTTTCCCTTTTTCCGCGAGTTTAAAAATTTTGAAAATTAAAAAAGCTTGTTGAAAGAGTTTCTATGCATTTTAAAGTTTGATCTAGCATTTTGTGCTTAAGATTTGCTTGCCATTCTTCTCAAGAGGCAAGCAAAGATCCTAAGAAGGCAGGCTTTCTAGCTTACCTCACTTAGTTGTTTCCTTGTTTTTGTAATCAGTTGTTACTTAGATTTTTTTTGTAAATTTTTGCATGCTGCCCAAAGACACTTCCAAAGTGTTTTTGGGCATCTTTCACTGACATATGCTTGCTGGTTTTTAGCAGGCCCATCAAAAAAGAGAAGGAAACTCTGCCCGAAATTAGCTTTTTCGAACATCCGGAGCTCCCAGGAGGCTTTCCCCTTAGCTGGGCCTATTTCCTTTGCATGTTGTAAGCCTTTGGATCCTAGATAACAAGGACCAAAGAGCATTCTCTGCTAAAGCATTGTAACCAATTAATAAAAACGAGTTTGAGTAGGCTCAGTAGAGCCCAGTCCCCATCCCCCTTGGGGGATTTGTGTCGGTGTCCTTTTTCTGTTTTCTTATATGCTGGTAGCGTAGTTGTCTTTCTTTATCATTTCATGCTTTGTTTGAGTTGTGCAAAAGTAACCTGAATACTTACCCACTGCACTATACCGAAGTACCATAAGGGAAAAGATTTGAGCAGTGTAGTAATTAAAAAACAAAAACCATTTTGTTATGCACTGCTAAGTTAAAATAAACCCCCTCGCTTTCTCGAGTATAGGTTCGTGGATAAGGGCTTGCCCCAGTACTGAATCTGGAAAGAGACTCCTAGGTTTTATCTTTTTTCTAAATCAGAAAACTTGTTCTAAGACTTTAAAATAAACCAAGACTCCTTCCCCGTATGCTCTACACCGCTGCAGCTTGTCTGATCAGTTGGCTGTATCAGAAAGGGATACGAGTTACTAGATCTAATAGGAAAATCCACACAAGTAGTTTTCTCGAGAACTCGGGAGGTTGCAAAGGGTAATCACTACAGAGTTAGGGGGCTACTCTAAGCAGGTCTATCCTCGCCCTGTTGGACACTTGGTATTACCGCTTTAGCACTCAGTTCGAAGGGACTTGACTTGTTGGGCCAAACCCACAATTTACCCATTCCTTAATCAATTCATTTAATAATTTAAAATTTACCAACCGAGACACTGCAATACTTTCACTAAGACTACACTAGCAACCCACATTTGCAAGCACTCTTTTCATTTTGGCACTGGTTTATTCTGTCCCTTTTTGCATAAGTTAATCTCGCAATGTGTCATTGAATTTTGTGTATCTAATTTGAGTTAAGGTGTTGCTAAGGTTAAATTTTGTTGGCGGTAATTGGTAATTTCTTAATTTCATCCATTCCATATTAAAACTCCTAGAATTAATTATTTCTCTCGTAGAGTAAAAACCTTAGATTTTACTTTTCATTAGGGTCCACCCCCCTTGGCTTCGCTAGGAGTTGGCCTAAACGGAGGAGCTGAGTATTAGGTGACAGCACTTGGCTCGAGCTTGCCCCCAAGGTCGCACCCAGCGGCTTGAATATTTCTGCCACGTTACCTGAGGTGCGAATTAGGCGGCAACAAACCCAACCTACTGCTTGACTTGTGGCATGGAGGACCTTTCCCCACTAGAGCCTTTGTTGGACAAGCCTCCCTGTTTATTTGTGTCTCGGCTCTAAGTTGCCTAGGATGTGTTTGCTTGCCGGAAACAAGTAGCACTGCCATCAATACAATGTATTTGGAAATGAAATGAATATCTATGAAAAGCCCATTCATGAAAAGTAGTGTTTTTCAACATACATGAATGAAAGGCTAGCCTAATGAAATTGGCTCTAAAACAATGTTGCAATGAAATATCTTAAAGCATTCATGAAAAGCAGTGCTTTTCAACATACATGAATGCAAAGCCTGAAATAATAAAAGTCTGTATAAAATATACGTGGACCAAGGCTATGGAAAATCAAAGGCCCAAAAAAGCAATGGTTCCTAAAAGTTCTATCTAAAGATTGTTGGCCTTACTTGTATTGAGTTGGATTGTGAGCATTTGTCAAGGTAAGTAAGCGCCTCTGAAGTAGTTCACCCATTTGTGAGGCACTACCATCCCCTTTGTTGTTGTTTGTCCAGCATATGGTTAAAGTGAGTATTCCCTTTCCATATCCAAAGTGTCATAATGTCAAGTTGGTGGACATCCTTTGTCCAACCTTGTAAATTTTAGCCCTCACCCTTGTAATGTCAAATTGACTACAACTATGAAGTGAGTATGGTGTTGAAACTCTAATCTGAGTTATAGTTAATAAATGAAACCCTATATATTGGTTGATGTACCGATACCCAATATGTTCAGGCAGTATGCAAAAATGATGTGTTGTTGAAACAAACCCAAACTCCGAGCAGCCAAATGACTGATGTTTTTGTTTGAAGAAGGTATACAAAGCCCTATTGCAAAATCAAGGTATGATCATGCTCTCCTATACACTAAGATGAAGATATGATACAATGAAAGTGATATGAATAGTGATGTACAATGTTGTACAGTCAATTGGGTGAATAGGAATGTTGCACGCATACAGTGGAGTATAAGCTGTGGTAAATATACAGTGTGAACAGTATTTGATATACACCACTATGATGTTGACTTGATTAACAACACAGTGATTATGACTTAGTTAACAGACCCTTGATGATAGTAATGATGCCCTAGCATGGTAATGACTGAGTTGATATCTTACACAGTTAATGCATGAAGGATTTATGATGGTTTGACAATTTTCCTTAAGACATCCACTTGAAGTTTTTGTCCTGACAGTGACATACTAGTTCCATCCTTGAACCTTGGACAGTGGAGTGATCAGATTGACAAAATTGACACTGACATGTTTGTGCTTGTGAATTTGTGGTGATTAGAAGCATTGCTACACCTTACAGTTCAAAGGTTGAGGATTGTTCTTGTCTCCTACAGAAATCATAAATATCCCAGATCAAAGTGCAAAAAGTTAATGAAAGTAACATGTATGTCTGATGATGATGTTGCTGAGTATGACAGAGATTAATGACAGAGAAATGTTCACAGAAATGAAGATAGTGATGATGATGTACAATAATTGAAGTACAGGAATAGTAAGATCATGTACTGTGGTATTAGTGTGCAAGTATAGGTGCAAGCTGAAGTATGAAGTTGTGACACATGCTACTGTATGAATTGATACACTCTGATATGATGCCTTTACATAGTGACAGGATGATTATACATTTTGTACACCATGATGACAATGAGTATAAGCAGTGGTAGCAGCAGTATGTGGATCCTTTTAGTAGATTTTGCAGTAGTGGATGCACAAGTGGACTAAAAGGAGCAGCAGTGAGCAAATGAACATGATGACTGATGAGCAGTGTTATAGCAGCGTTGATGATGAGCAGATGATCAGCAGTATTGACCAGCAGCAGAATAGATTGAAGAATCAGATGAGGTTGATATGACAGTGAACTTGAATTGTAAATGCAAGCTTGACTTGCTTTTGAGGTTAGGATACCTCAAACCCTTCTTAGCAGGGTCTAAGAAAACCAGGCAGGGTCTTGGATGCAGAGTAGGTGCTCTTCATATCAGTAGGTGCTGATTTTACCTAACGATTGTAGCCGAACCAAAAATAATACAAAAAGATTACAAAATTATATGGTGTTGTGTTCTTTTGTGTTATGGTTCCTGATGATCTAAATGCTTATGCTATGTGAATGATGATGTGAAAGATGTTTATGATATGATTATGAGATTGATAGAATAATGGAAGGATGAATTGGTAGTTAATTGTGAAAAGTTAAGAAAAGCTGTAAAATTGGCTTTACACTGATTCACCCCCCCTCTCAGTGTCTACATTTCTTGTATCTCCTTTGCATTTGGTGTTCTTAGATGGTGATTGGAAATTCTTTTGCTTCCTAGCATTCGGGAAATTGTTGCAAGATCTATATTTTTTGGGAATCTTTGTCTTGTCTACAGGAGGGCGACTTTAGCTTGGGCGTTTTTAAAGGGGGACCTCAACTCGCTTGGATTGTCTTCGTTTTTATCAGGTGGTTTTCATTAGTGTCATTGTGATCTATGATTTCTTCTGACTATTTTTCTGTAGCATTTATCTTTTTTCTCATGTTGCAATGATTCTGATATGGTTGACGTTTGTTGTGCAGGAGAGAGGGCGCATTGACTCCTTGGGGCAAAATGTTGGACATAGAACTAGCTCAAAGCTTCTCAAATTGATTGGGATAGAAGGGATCATCATCATCAAGGAAGCTACAAGGTTTTTCAGGTGAGATCTACAGGTTAGTCCCTTTCTTTTAGATTTTAATCCATTGACATCTACTTTTCTTCACTTTTATACTGAAAAATCCCATAATAATAAAAAAAACAAAAAATACTAAAAAACAGACCGCTTGATTTCGAGCCAAACCACTGTTGGGTTTTGTAGATCGGTTTATCCCCTAACCTTATCACCCTCAACGCTGATCTAAAAGTGGCTGGTTTGCCCTAGATCTAAGAAACTGACCTCCAAAACCCTAGTGGTGTCCACCATTTTTCTAACTATTTCTGTGATCTGATTTTTTCGGCAAAATACCTTCGTGGGTTTGTAGATCGGGTCATCCTCTCACCAAATCACCTTCAACGCTGAGCTAGAAGCTGACAGGTTGCCCTAGATCTGAGAAACTGACCTCCCAAACCCTAGCTCTAGCCATCCTGCTTCTGGTTTTTCCCGTGATCTGACTTTTTCGGCCAAGTACCTTTTTGGGTTTGTAGATCGGGCTATTTTCTAGGTGGATTTCCTCCAACGTTGGGCAGATAGTGACTCCATTGCCCTGGATCTGATAGGCACTGATCTACAACCCTAGCGCTACCCCCTCTTTAGCCTCTTTTCCCTAATATCTGACTTTTCCCTGGTGACTCAAGTACTTTGACATTGTCATATCACTCACTGAGTGTGTCCTTGGGTACTAGATAGCCCCAATCCTATCCTTTCCCTCCCTGCATTGGTTATGTTTCCCAAGGCAGCGGATATCTTCATCTATTGCTAGTACCTTAACCCCAGATCTAGTATTTACTTCATAGGTCACTTGTGTCCTACTTTGAATCAAGCCTCACACTTCCTAAACCCTAATCCAAAGCCTTGGTTCACTTAGTGACATCATCCCTAGATCTAGGGTTTCCATTACCTTACACCTTACATACCTCAAGTCCATTTGATCTGATCCGGTGTCTAGGTTTGATCTCTCCTGTCGGGAGTAGATCCGGGTCTCCCCCTTTGTTGTCTTGGGCTAAGATAACATAAAGCGAAGACTGCCTCGATTGGCGTGACAACCATCCATTTGCGGGTTGAGGCAATCTGGGTTCCACCTCCTTAATTGCTTGTCCCTCTACCATCCATCCTAGATACACTTCACATAGGCAACTACAAGGTTGCTGATAACAAGTATGTGTCGGCCTGAGCATTTGATGAGTTTCCTGTGAGGGTGCCAACAAGGGATGCAACCTATGTTACGTGGGAGCGCCCCTCCCCCCCCTTCGCTCCCCCTCCCAAAGGAAGCGTCCAGGAAGCGTTGGGAAAGTGCACTTCGTAAACGCTCCTGTATGAGAGCATTTTCCAGGAAGCTTGCTTCCTTACCAAAAAAATGCTCCCACCTTTTTTTCCAAGTTTTCTTCAAAAAAACCAAAAGGTTAAGTGATGGGTGAGGGGGAACTAACCCTGGGTCCATTCTAATGCTATATAAAGGAGGAAAAGCGTACTCTAATAGAAAAAAACTTAACTTTAGTAATCATCAGTAGCATTAAATGGTAATATTAAATTCTTAAAGTAAAAGTTGGCATTCTCCTTATCTTTCATTTTCTATCCTGTTACTTAAATTTTTAACATTACCATTAATTGTTTCAGGATGTTTGAGAGTGGTTCCAACCTCATCAGACATCAAATGCAAAATGTAGAATTTTTTATCCCATTCAAAATTCAACAAGCTTAACCGTTTTTGGGATTTTAGGTTTGCAATGTTTCTATTGGATTCTATCATGTATGAGGGTATGGGATTGCCATTTAATCAAACAAATCAACCCCTATATGTATCTTGATGTTGGTGGTGTTGATTGTTTAGATTAATGTTGGTGGCATCAAAACTAGTTTTTGAAGAATCCCTAGTTTATAGCCTATTTATTGATGTATTTTGGTTCAAATATGGATTGCACTCGGAGCTATTTGGTTGTATGCACTCTTACTTGCTATATACATGAGACACTTTGCATATTTGTGTATAATGGTTTCAATTCTAATGGATGCACATGGTTTTGTTGACATATGCATGAAAATATATAAGGATGAATATGGTTGTCATTAATGACAAAGCTTGATTGACAAGGACAAAGACCTGGATTGATGATGACATGGAGAACATGACAAACATGGGGCATGGACAAATGACCCATTCTGTGGTCATTTGGGACTTGTTGGGGTCATGGACTCTTGAAGATGGCCGTAGGGCTTGGTAAAGACGTGGTACCCATATACATTGTGCATGAGGACTTGGAGAAGGAAAGCAAAAATGATAAGGTCAAAGATCAAGCAAGGACAAAGCAGCATGGTGACATGGTTTGGGTGATATGGCAAGGGACAAGGCAATGGCAATGTACAAGTGCCAAGGGTGGCTAGGCAAGCAATGATGACATGACTTGACAGAGCAAGCAAGCATGACATGATGAAGAGCAAGCAAGACATTGGATGGATTAATAACAAAGTCACAAGACAATGACATGAAGGATGAGGACTTGAAGAAGGACAACGACAAAGACTTGACATGGCAAGCAAGCACAATGAATGGAGGACAAGATAATCAAACCCAAATTAAAACGTAAACAAATCAACATTTAGTGAAGTCGGCTCCAATATGAATTTAAACTATTTCCAAGTATGTCGGCTCCATAATATTTATGGCCAACGGGTATAAATACCCAATGAATCTCTAAAAAAAAACTCACAGATGAGTAAAAGAGAGATGAGCTCGCAACTGTGATTTTAACTGAGGAATTCGGCACCTTACTAAGGAAATTCGCTGGTGTAACAGAGATAGCAGAAAATCAGCAGTCAAGTTTTTTTTATTTTTCTTTTCTCTTCATGAATTCGGGTTGTTTGTTGAGTAAGCTCTGATTTCGGGGATTCAGTCAGTATGAGGACAGTTCGGTAGCCAACAGCAGGAGCAGCAGCAAAACTCTCTGTTTATCTTTTATTTTTGGTTTGGCTGATTGATGAAGACTCGATGCTTGGTTGATGACATAGCAGCAGCATGATGAAGACTTTTTATCTCTGATTTCTGAGCAGCAATATGAGTAATTTGATGGAAAGAATGAGAAAATGCTGGGCATGATGAAGCTTGGACAGACTGGTTGGTTTGATGTGCATGTGGACAGTATAAAGTGTATGGACAGAATGGAGATAGGGCAGTGGCAATGACATGTTGTGTTGTGGACATAATTAATATGAAGCTACAAGCAGAATGATGACAAGAGGATGATGCAATTGTGGACACAAGCATACTTTGATAATGAGTTTAGGTAATGTGATATTTGTATGGGCAGACATTGATGGCATGAATGCGAAAAGGTTAATGACTTGTACAGACCTTTGAAGACAAGCTGTGACATAATGACATGAATACAAGTGACATGTGGCAGCAGTAATAGTTGACTGAGATGACATGTGGCAGCAGTAATAGTTGATTTATAACATACGGGAGCAACAATAGTCGATTGATGATATGATATTGATATGTGATGTGACAAGTATTTATATGTAAACACCAGTTGGGTCTTGTACATGTTTTCTTAGTTGGAACTAAGAAAAACAAAGCAGGGTCTTGGCATAGAAGTTGGTGCTTCTGATTCAATTGTAGCTGATAAGCCTCACGGTTGTAGCCATTTGAATCTAATATAATAAAGTTTACAAATTCATCTTATGAAATGTCTTGTGTTGTCTATAAAATTGGTTGATGTTGATGTACTTCTGATGATCTTTATTTAATTAGTTTGAAGAAAGTTGAAATTGAAAGTATTGGCCCACTAATTCACCCCCCTTTCTCAGTGTGCCATTGTGTCTAACAATTGGTATCAGAGTGGGCCTTCAGGACAAGCCTAACTAGCTTGAAAGCGATCGGTGGACACACAATGGATGCAAAGACAGAGTCCTCCAGCAATGATGAAGTTCCAGTACTTGATGTGACCGATTACTTGAAGAAATTTGGTGTATGGGAGGTTGTGGTCAATCCACTTGCTCAGTCCAATAAGAAGACAAAGTCAGCTGCACAGAAGGATGCCAAGAAGAACAACACCATTGCATTGAAGTTTCTTATGGATGGACTCTCAAGCTCTGTCAGAGAGAGTGTAGGAAAACACACTTCAGCCAAAGCCCTTTGGTTCAAGCTGGAAAATGAGTATCAAGGAAGAAACCAAGATACAAAGATTGAAGCAGAAGTCAAGTCTACTAAAGAAGAAAAGCAAGAAGAAAAGGAGGAGCACGCATCATACACCAGTGAAGGTAAGAATACTTTTGATTACAATAGCAATGATTGTGATAACCTTGAAGATGACCTTGAAGAAGCAGAGAAAGATGTCTTAGCACACCTGGTAGCAGATATTGACCTCAGATACAATTTGAGACTTAAAAGAAATATTTTGGGGTCCTTTGATAAGTACCATGAGAAGTCTGTGGATCTGTTCAAGAAACTCAATCACAAGAAGACGAGTTTACAGGATGAGCTAAAAGACAAAGAAGATGAAATTGAAAGATTAAAGACTGAATTGATCAGTCAAACAGGAGAACAAGAAGAGTTTGGTGAAGAGCTTGAAGAAACAAGAAAGGAAAATGTTGAGTTGAAGACTCAGCTAGAGGAAATCTTGAAGGACAGATTGGATGAGAAGGAGAAGCAATGTCAAAAGTTTGAGATGGAAGTAGTTGGCCTCAGAAAGACAAGATGAAAATCCAATGCATGTGTGAAGTTCAGGAACAGCTCAATCATCTTGGATGAGATCTTGGACTGCCAAAGATCACCTTTTATAAAATCTGGCCTTGGATACAACTCAGGAAAAGAAAAGCCCTAGCAGACACATGGACACCTAGCAAGTATGAAGTAGGTCCCTCATTCTCTAAAGAGGAAAGCCAAGCTGCTCCTCACATACCTACAAAAGGCATCAGAAAACTTGGAAGATATCAGGGACTTAGTCCTACTCCTCAGAGCAAGTTCAGAAAAGACTCATCTTCAAGATGGAACCAAACATCAAGGTATGAATGTAATTTCAATGGTTATTGTTATGCATGTAATGGTTTTGGTCACAAGGCTATGGATTTTGCTTGCCATGGGAGAAGAAGTGCTGGAATTCCAAATAATATAGTGAGATGTTGGACATGCAATTGAATTGGACATATAGCTGCCGATTGTCACACATTGAGATGCTTTACATGTGGTAGTATTGGCCATAAAGCCTAATTATGCACAAGCTCAAGAAGACAATTCATGAGAAGCTTCTCATACCCATCAGCAAGGAAGGTCAATGAATCTTGGAAGAAAAATGACATCAGCAGATTTGAAGACCAAAGGATCAATGATCACAGCCAAGTACATCCTAAGGTATGGGTAAGGAAAAACATTCTGCTAGATCTAAATGAGGTGGATGACAAGTGCACAAGTGAAGGTGGTTGCCGTATGGCAAGCCATGTTTGAGGTCTTTCAAAGACCATGGTATACCATGAGTTCATTATGGAGGATGAACTTGAGAAGAATTGATGACTACTCCAAGAAAAAATCAGGTCCAAGGATCGTGGTTGTAATATAAAACAAGATATGCAAGTGTAAGGGGGAGTAAGGCATTTTTCAAGCAACACTTATTGGTATTTGAATTGTTGACTTATATTGAAGTAACTACAGCTGTAATAAAAATCATAAGCATGCTGATATAGCTTTGGATTTGATCGAAGCATTCAAGCATAAGATATGCACCTATGAAGTTGTCCAGACTCCAAAGAACGAAGAATGCTGAAGGAGATAATGGACAAATTTGGGCTTGCTAGAAGATCTGCAAAGATTATGGATACAAGGGAGAAATGTTCAAATTGAAGAATGCGCAAAAATAAAGAAGACATGTACATGAGTTTACAAGGCAGTGCAAATACAAGTGATTTTTTTTTTCAGCTGGACAGATTGGAAGATAGAATCAATTGGAACAAACCTTGTTTCTGTGGTCTAGTAAAATATAAAGTATGAAAGTGATACAAAATTTCCTTGGGAAGCTTGGCGGCCAAAAGGGGAGTATGCAAAATTACTTAAAGGTCAATTGGGATCAATTTAATTGAAATTGGTATTAGCAGCATACTTAATGAAGTAAAGCTTGAAGTGCTTGAAACAACTGTAGAGGCATTTTTGAAGGAGATATTATTCAGCCTGTTTTTGAAAAGAAGTTTGATAATACAAATCTGAGTGATGATATGATTGAAAGGGGGAGTATGACGTGGAAAAGTGATACATACTTACCTTTTTATTAAATGATTATTGATGCATTTAATTACACTTCAGAAAGCAAAACAAAAGGGCAGCAGAACCAAGTAACTCAGTTGAAGAGTACACAGCTCTAGTAATGAAGAATCCGAAGCTTGCATAGTTCCAGTAGCGTCCAGTAAGTCAAGGTAGATCTGAAGAAGAATTGGAAGTGGAATTAGTATTAAATTTATACAAGGAGATAACCAACAGCTCAAGGACAAATTGGCATTCAAGATTTGAAGTGTTCTGAACAAAGAAGATTAGTGGCAGATTTGAATATTGTCTGAAGATGTCTTGAAGATTTGATGCATGCTTACCTTTTATGAATTAACTAGACAAAACTTTGATGAAGCTTGAAGCAGCATAAATTCAGGGGGAGCAATTTGGCAAGTGGTGTTAGACTTTTATCATTTAATCAATATGATCTAGGATCTTATCTGAGAGAATAACATGCACAACAATAATCACAAGAGACAAGAGACACAAAGAATTGTCGTCGGGGAAACCATAAAGGAGAAAACCCCGCAACTTCCTCAGAGATAGAATGAGCACCAATAGCAAAAGTAAAACCCAAAGATACAAGGATGATCTCTGACAACTGTTCTCTCTCTCACTTGTGCGAGCTACTCCTTTCTCACTCATGCGCTACTGTTGAGTGAGTGTGTGTTTCAAATAGAAAGTCTCCCTCTCTATTTATACTTGTTTTCCATTTGACATGTACTCTACAGGGTCGACTTCTCTAGGAGAGTCTAATAACCCTAATACATCTCAACTGTGGGGACTATTGCCCCCACTTACAATGGAGGGTTAACCTCAATGACTTTACATGACTTTATTAAATTAATGACTCTCCCGATCGGAGGGACAAACATCTCCGTGGGGGTACAATGAAATACAATATAAAATATGCAAGTGAATACATTCCAAAGTTACAAATACATCAACACTCCTGCTTAACTCGGAAGGTATTCTCTTGACACAGTTCATCAGCACAAGTCTTCATCACTGGATCATCATCATCACTGCTATCGCTACCTCGAGCAAATGGTGTTATCTCTCAAATCTACTCGTCATAGGAAGTTCTGCAGAGGCAGGATGTAGGCCTAGCCCCCATGTAGGTCTTCATCTACAGTGCCAATCCTTTTTCATGCTGGATGTAGGTCTCATCATCTTCAACACTTATATCCGACCATGGGAGGCCCAACCTGTTAAGATTCCATATGCTAAGCTAGATTATCAGCATTCAATTTCAATTTCATAACAAAATCATATAGACAGGATCATTGAAAGAAACAATATCACAAGATCAACACAGATTTACCCTGGGAAAACCCAGTAAAAGCTTCCTCAATATAGATGATCAAAAGATAAAAGATAAAACCCCAAACTAATCCTTCTCCTCCTTGCAGCTACAGCTCTCTCTCTCTCTCTTATGTGCTACACAAGTGAGTGTGAGTGTTTTGTTCAAATTAGAAGCACGTCACCTCTATTTATATTCTTTAGTTCACTTGACATTTCACTCAACCAAGTCGGCCCCACTAAAACTTACTGGGCCGACTTCTCTAGGAGGACTCAAATAACTTAATATTATATTAATTAGGGTGCTAATGACCCGACTTACAATGGAGTGGATTTCCTCATGACTCAGTAATTCTCCCGATAGGAACATCAGGGTACAATAAGAAAATACACTTCGAAGTTACAATAATTCAACACTCCCCCTTAACGAGAAGGGTATTCTACAACAACATCAACAATAGCAGTAGGAGAAGGAGAGAGAGCATCTTCAACATCATCAGGGTGATACATCTATAAATCATTGGAAGCTTTTTCATCATCTTTGACATGTAGTCTTCATCTTCAATTTCAGCAACAACAACATCATCATCAGTATTTTAGTCTTCAGCAACATCATCATCAATAATTCTCTGAGCGACATCATCATCACACTCTGATCTTTCGATTAGCAACATCATCATTGTCATCAGCAATACTTAGAGCAACATCATCATCACACTCTGATCTTTCGATTAGCAACATCATCATCAGCAACAACCTGCAATCCATAATACGAAGACGAAAGTCTACGGATCACTTTTAGGACTTAAGTCCAAGGATGATGCAATCCTACCACATTCTTGAGGACCGAAGTTACTGGATACAATTACGGGATAATCACTCCCTATCACTTTAGGACTAAGTCCAAGGATGATGCAATCCTACCACATTCTCGAGGTCCAAAGTCACCGAATACAATTACGGGATAATCACTCCCTATCACTTTAGGACTAAGTCCAAGGATGATTCAATCCTACCACATTCTCGAGGACCGAAGTCACTGGATACAATTTATGACAAATGTCCAGGGATGATACAATCCTATCACATTCTTGAGGACCGAAGCCACCAGATACAATTTAGGACAAATGTCCAGGGATGATACAATCCTACCACATTCTCGAGGACTGAAGCCACCAGATACAATTTAGGACAAATGTCTAGGGATGATACAATCCTACCACATTCTCGAGGACCGAAGCCACTGGATCACTTTAGGACAAATGTCCAGGGATGATACAATCCTGCTTCTTTCTCGGAGACATAAGTCTACGGATCACATTAGGACAAATGTCTAGGGATGATACACTCCCACTGCAACATTATTGCTCCCCCTTTTGGGGAAGGTCTTTCCGAACAACACCAAGCTTGTCTCGAAAATATTCAAACTTTATTCGAGACAGAGGCTTCGTCAACACATTAAAAACTTGTCCATCGATACTAACATACTGGAGCTTTATGGCTCCCTTTTGTATCATATCTCGAATGTAGAAATACCAAATTTCTATGTGCTTTGACTTATCGCAGAACACTGGGTTCTCTGTCATCTTTATACAACTCTGGTTATCACATAGAATCACCGTGGTATCCAACTCTAGGTTGAATAAACCTGACATCAGCTTCCGAAGCCATATGGCTTCACAATTAGCAGAGCAAGTTGCTTTATATTCTACTTCAGCCATGCTAAGAGCAACACTGGACTGTTTCCTGCTAAACCATGAAATCATAGCAGACCCCAGACAATAACATCCACCTGATGTGCTTCTTATGTCTAAAACACTTCCAGGCCAATCTGCATCTATATAGCCATACAATCTGTAATCATGGTTTCCAGCATAGTATAGACCAAAGTCTATAGTTCCTTTCAGATATCGCATCACATGTTTTACAGCTACCAGGTGAACTAGATACTGACTCAAGGTGTTCATAGCAAAACAAATGTCTGGTTTGGTATTTGTTAGATACATCAACGACCCAATAATCTGTTTGTATTGAGTCACATCCACTAGTTCTGATGATTCATCAGCCAGCAAGTTCAGGTTGGTATCCATGGGTGTGGCCATGGCTTTACATTCCAACATATCAAATCTTTTCAAAATTTCCACTGCATACTTTCCCTGATTGAGAAAGATTTCTTTTGAGTTCTGCCATACTTCCAGACCTACGAAATAATGCATTAACCCAAGGTCTTTCATCTCAAATTCTTCAACGAGCTTCTTCTTGCATTCTACAATCTGTTTCTCATTCCCTGTCAGAAATAGGTCATCCACATATAGTAATAGTATGACAGGTTCATCATCTATAACCTTGAAGTAAAGGTTAGGGTCGGCTTTACTCTTGGTAAAGTCCAAGCTCGTCAGGAAACTATCTATCCTTCCATACCAAGCTCTAGGAGCTTGCTTCAAGCCATACAGGGCCTTCTTCAACTTGCATACGTGAGTTTGTCTGTCTTCAACTTCAAATCCTTGTGGTTGTTCTATGTATACTTCTTCTTCAATCACACCATTTAGGAAGGTTGTTTTCACATCCATCTGGTGTAAGCCCCATTTCATCATGGATGCAAGTGCCATGATAGCTCTAATCAAAGTATACCGTGCTACTGGTGCAAACGTTTCTTCATAATCAATTCCCTCTTTCTGAGAGAAACCTCTAGCCACAAATCTTGCCTTGTACTTCTCTATACTTCCATCAGGTGCATGTTTTATCTTGTAGATCCACTTGGAAGATACCACACTCTTGCCTTTTGGTTTGGGAACTATATCCCACACATCGTTCTTCATTATTGACTGGTATTCTTCCGTCATTTCTTCTACCCATTCTTTCTTCTTTACAGCTTCTTCATAGTTTGTAGGTTCTTGATCTACAAGATCACACATCAAAGCTACATAGTTCGAAAATGTCTTGGGCTTCTTGCTTATCCTTGTGGAGCCTTCAGGAGCTCCATATCTTTCTGCTTCTTGTATAATTTCCCTTGCCCAAGAAGGATTTCTCTTCCGTGATATCTCCATCGTAGGAGGTTCTTGTGGTTCTGTCATATCATGATCTTCCGGTGCTACATCTTCAGGGAGGAATGTAGCCTCTACATTTCTAGGAGGTGCATCTTCCTTATACACTTCTTCATGTTGACATTTTCTGGATCTCTTGAGAGCTGCTTCTTCATTGAATGTTACATCTCTACTGATTTCCATGTGATGGAATCCAGGAATGTAAATTCTGAATGCCTTGGATACTTCACAGTATCCAACAAATATTCCCTTCTTTCCGGAGGGGTCTAACTTGGTTCTTTTCTCTTTCAGTATATAAACATATACTGGACAACCAAATATCTTGAGGTGACTTACCTCAGGCTTCTTGTGACTTACCTCAGGCTTCTTTCTCGTGAACATCTCTTCTGTAGTCTTGAATCCAAGAGCACTGTGAGATATTCTATTTTGTACATAGACAGGAGTTCTTGTTGCTTCTGCCCATAGATGCATTGGAAGATCTTGATCATATATCATTATCTTTACTGCCTCCATAATTGTTCTGTTCTTTCTTTCTGCAACACCATTTTGTTGAGGATTGTAAGGAGTAGTTAGTTCCCTCTTGATTCCAACATCTTTACAAAAAGCTTCAAATTCTTTTGAAGTATATTCTCTGCCATTGTCTAATCGAAGTGTCTTGATTGTTTTGTCTGAAAGATACTCTATCAAGGCTTTGAATTCCTTGAATTTCTCAAACACCTCGCTCTTTGCTTTCAAGAAGTATATCCATGTCTTTCTTGAATAGTCATCAATAAATGTAATATAGTATTAAAAACCACTCAAAGATGTGGAGGACATTGGACCACACACATCTGAATGAATCAATTCCAACGTACTTTTAGTTTTTGTTTCACTCTTCAGAAATGGATTCTTGATATTCTTCCCTTCCGCACATCCTTTGCAAATGCCTTCATGGTTGATCTTCAAGTCTGGTAATCTCGTCACTACTTTGTTCACATGAGGTAGTGCTTTGTAATTGATGTGGGAAAGCCTTATGCCACAGTTCACTAGGGTTAGTGGACTCATGAACAAGAGTTGTTTTTGAATGTCCCTTGAGTTTATACATGCCTCCTTCTTCACCGATGACAATTGCATCTTCAATTGACTTTCCTTTGGGCCACATAAGTACTTGGCCATCTATGAATGCAACTCTGAATCCTTTCTTATCTAAAGCTGAGATAGAAAGTAAATTCTTCTTTAGACTTGGTACATATAAAACTAACTTCATCTTCAGGGGATTTTCGAAATCAAACTCGTAGCTTGCTTCACCGATTCCTTTGATTGGATATTGATAGTAATCTCCTAGAGATACTTTCTGAGGAGAGTTCTTTTCTTCAAGTTGTGACAGAGTTTTCTTTTGTCCCGTCATGTGCTTTGAAGCACCACTATCAATAAGCCAAGTGTCTTCTCCAGGTGTTACAGACCCAGAGAGTGCAGAGAATAGTACATACTCTTCTGCATCTTCTTCTCTTGCTTGCTTTCTTTGAGGTCCTTCCTCTTCTTCTTCTTCATCCTCATCTTCAGCTAGATGTGCATGATGTCTTTTGTTGTTGTTCCTCTTCTTGTATTCTTGTCTCTTCAAAGGACAATTTCTGGCAATGTGTCCTATCTTATCACAATGAAAACATTGAAAGTTGGAATAGTCCCTATTGGGGAGACTTTCTCTTGTTCTCTGGAACCTTCTGGGAGGTTGAGACTCCTTGTGATTTCCCTTCTTGAAGTTGGGTTGACTTCTTCTTCTCTTGGTATGAGTGGCTAGGGCTTGATCATCTTCCTTCAATAGAGCTTCTCTATTTGCCACTCTAGTCCTCTTGAATACAATCTTCCCATACAAGATCAAACTTCATGCTTTCCTTCCTGGCACACGTCATTTGGATGAATGACTCCCAGGGTCTAGTGAGACCAATGAGAGTAGTCATAACCAACTCATCTTCATCAAGTTTGTCTCCAATGGCTTCTAATTGTTCCTTGAACTGGGAGACCCTTGTGAAGTAGTCCTGGATGGATTCTCCATGACTCATCTTGGTGCTCTTTAATTGAGCTTTTAGATTCATCTTTCTGTTGATGTTTCTACCTTCATACATTCTTGCTAGGGAATCATACATTTCTTTCGGAGTCTTCTTGGATGACACTTGAGAGATCAAGTGATCCTTGATAGAGTCAGCAGTAATCCTTTGTGCCCTAATCAAATCCTTCTTTTGCTTCTCCTTAGCTTCAGCCTCTTCAGGTTCTGCAACTTCATCCTTGATATATTTTTCAAGATCATTCTCCTTGAGAATGAGGCCAATTCTGTATTTCCATGCTCTGTAATTCTCTATGCCTTCTAGTTTGTCCTCAAGCTTGGTGCTTGGGGCCATCTTGTCAGGAGATCACAAAAAATTGAAAATCTGGAAAATGAGAAACTGATCTTACCAGGAGATGCACTTGACTGAGGCGAGTTGACTGGTGTGCTTGGTTTCTGGAGATCTCAAGTCTTCACCTTTCAAATCTTACTTGCGAGATTCAGCACTTCAACTTCTAGCAGTTTTCTGGTCCAGAAGTCAAACTAGGGTTTGACTTTCCCGAAGATCTACTCCTTCAAAAACTTCGATCTCAGGCTCAAAGGATGTGCTCTAGGAGAGCGCAACTTTCCATGCAATCAGTTCTTCAAAATTGAAAATTTTCTCGAAACCCTAATTTCTTGTCAGGGAGAGAGAGGGCTTTTTCACCTTGTGGAAGTTGTCCTATTCAAGTTAGCTCTGATACCACGTTACGATTCCATATGCTAAGCTAGATTATCAGCATTCAATTTCAATTTCATAACAAAAGCATATAGACATGATCACTGAAAGAAACAGTATCACAAGATCAACACAGATTTTTACTTGGAAAACCCTAATGGGAAAAACCCAACAAAAGCCTCCTCAATATAGATGATCAAAAGATAAAATATAAAACCCCAAACTGATCGTTCTCCTCCTTGTAGCTACAACTCTCTCTCTCTTATGCGCTACACAAGTGAGTGTGAGTGTTTTGTTCAAATGAAAAGCACCTCACCTCTATTTATATTCTTCAGTTCACTTGACATTTCACTCAACCAAGTCGGCCCCACTAAAACTGACTGGGCCGACTTCTCTAGGAGGACTCAAACAACTTAATATTATATTAATTAGGGTGCTAATGACTTGACTTACAACGAAGGGGATTTCCTCATGACTCTTAGTATTCTCCCGATAGGAACATTAAGACATAATGAAATACAAATGATTCTCTCGATAGGAACATCGAGGTACAATAAGTAAATACACTTCGAAGTTACAATAATTCAACACAGCCTGCCGCCATGTCGGAAAGGATCAGGACTTATATCCGACCATGGGAGGCCCAACCTGCCACCATGTTGGAAAGGCTTTGCACTTACGTCCAACCGTGGAAGGCCCAACCTTCCACCATGTCGGAAAGGCTCAGCACTTACATCCGACCATGGGAGGCCTAGCTTGCCACCATGTCGGAACGACTCAACACTTACATCCGACCATGGGAGGCCCAGCATGCCACCATGTCAAAAAGGCTCAACACTTATATCCGACCATGGGAGGCCCATCCTGCCACCATGTCGAAAAGGCTCAGCACTTACATCCACTGACATGGTAGGACACACATACTACCATCCGGGGAAAGGCTTTGCACTTACATCCGACCATGGGAGGCCCAGCCTGCCACCATGTTGGAAAGGCTCGGCACTTACATCCGACCATGGGAGGCCCAGCCTGCCACCATGTCGGAAAGCCTCTGCATCTTCTGGACACATCACTTCCCTTTGGAGGGAACCTCGATCTGATGAACACCAAGCTTCTCTCTGAAGTACTCAAACTTCACTCTGGCTAACGACTTGGTCAACACATCAGCTATTTGCTCGTCCGTCGCAACATACTGGAGCTTCACTGCTCCTCTCTGCACCATATCCCTGATATAGTGATACTTGATCTCAATATGCTTCGACTTGTCATGGAACACCGGGTTCTCCGACAACTTAACACAACTCTGGTTGTCGCACTATATACAAGTAACATCCAACTAGAGATCAAACAGGTCAGATAGTAGCTTCCTCAGCCACACTGTCTCACAACTAGCCGAACAAGCTGCGACATACTCCGCTTCGACTGTACTCAATGCCACACAGGATTGCTTCCTGCTAAACCAAGAGATCACACCTGATCCCATACTGAAGCAACACCTCTAAGTGCTCTTCCTATCAATGGCACTGCCTGCCCAATCCGAATCCACATAACCCTCCAGTTTAATCTTCTGATTCGCCTCATACTTGAGCCCATAATCAATTGTACCCTTCAGGTACCTTAGAATATGCTTTGCAGCAATCAGGTGAACATGTCTCGGATCCGTCAGGGACTGGCTCAATGTGTTCACAGCAAAGCAAATATCTGGTCTCGTGTTCGTCAGGTACATCGAGGACCCAATCATCTGACGATACATCGTGGCATCAAACAATTCTGATGAAGCTTCACTCAATAGCTTCAGGTTTGATGCCATAGGTGTGGCCATGGCCTTGTAGTCCATCATCCCGAACCTCTTCAGGATCTCCACTGCATATTTCCCATGTCCAAGGGAGATTCCATCAATACCCTGCCACACCTCCATGCCTAGAAAGCAGTGCATCAAACCCAAGTCCTTCATCTCGAACTCGGCAGCAAGCTTTCTCTTCGTGTCAACAATCAACCCATCATCACCTGTCACAAATAGGTCATCTACATACAGTAGGAGTATCACTACGTTCCCTTCCTCAACCTTGTAGTAAAGGTTGGAATCCGCTTTACTCTTGGTAAAGCCCAAACTAGTCAGGAAGCTGTCAATCCTGTCGTGGGTTCTTGTTTCAAACCGTACAGGGCCTTCTTCAATTTGCACACATGAGTCTCCCTATCATGTGTCTCAAATTTGAGTGGCTGCTCCACATACACTTCCTCTTCCACTATACCATTCAAGAATGCGGTCTTGACATCCATCTGGTGTATCTTCCATTTCATCACTGCAGCCAGAGCAAGTACTGATCTGATGGAAATGTATCTGGCTACAAGTGCAAAATTTTCTTCATAATCTATCCCTTCCTTTTGGGAGAAACCACATGCCACAAATCTCGCTTTATATTTCTCTATGCTGTCATCTGCAACATGCTTGATCTTGTAGTTCCACTTGGAAGTTACAACAGACTTCCCTTTTGGTCTTGGGACCACATCCCAGACATCATTCTTCATAATCGACTGGTACTCCTCGATCATCGCATCCTTCCATTCTTTCTTTTCTGCTGCTTCTTCATAGTTGAAAGGTTCTTTATCAATGATGTAACATAGTAGGGCTACATAACTGGAGTAGGACCTAGTTCTCTTCCTTTCTCTGTGCATTTCTTCTGGAGTGCCATATCTCTCTGCACCTTGGATAGCCTCATGTACACATGTTGGTTTCCTTTTGTAAGAATTCTTTTCACGGGGTGGATCTATAGGTTCTTGAGGTTCTTCCATTTCTCGATCTTCTTTTAGAGTTGCTTCATTCATTGTCGTATGTCAGATCCTGGGTACTTATGTTTCTTCAAGGTCTTCAACAGGTCTCTTTCTGGATTTGTTGTAAACTGAGTCTTCGTCAAATGTCACATCCCTGCTGATGTCGATCTTCTTAAATCCTAGGAAATATATTCTGTAAGCCTTTGAGCTTTCACTATATCCCACAAATATACCCTTCTTTCTTGAAGGATCTAACTTCGTCCTCTTTTCTTTCGGAATGTGTATGTACACCAGACAACCAAATATTCCAAGATGGCTGACTTCTGGTTTCTTGCCAGAGAAGACTTCTTCTGGTGTCTTGTTCTCAAGTACTCTATGCGGAGTACGATTCTGTACATACATAGTTGTCCTAGCAGCTTCTTCCCATAGATGCATAGGAAGATCTTGATCATGAAGCATTGCCTTTGCTGCTTCCATAACCGTTCTATTCTTCCTATCTGTAACTCCATTCTGTTGTGGATTATATGGAGTGGTCAACTCCCTCTTAATCCCCTACTCTCTACGTAATTCCTTGAATTCATATGATCTGAATTCCCCGCCATTGTCTGATCGAAAGGTCTTTGATTTTCTTCTCTGTGTGGTTTTTTATCAAGGCTTTGAATTCCTTGAACTTACTGAATACTTCATCCTTGCTTTTCAAGAAATATATCCATGTCTTCCTAGAAAAATCATCAATGAAAGAAACATAATATACATACCTACTTAATGAACTGGATGACATCGGACTGCGTACATTAGAGTGGATGATTTCCAAGACTCCTTTTTGCCTTGCTCTCGCTACTTGGAAATGTCTTCTTTGTGTTCTTTCCCTTCGCACATCCTTTGCAAACGCCTTCATGCTTTGCTTGTATTTCAGGAATACCTTCAATAGCTTTGCTTGTAAGTGGTAGTGCCCTATAGTGCACATGTGCAAGCCTTCTATGCCAAAGTTCACTTGGCTCTACTGAGTCATGGACCAAAGCTTGTTCTGGTTGGCCCTTTAATTTGTTTAAGCCTCCCTCTTGCTCTCCAATCACTACTGCATCATCTATAGTCTTTCCCTTTGGCCACATAAGGACTTGGCCATCTACAAATGCAACCCTCATACCTTTTGCATCCAATGCATATATGGAGAGAAGATTCTTCTTTAGTCTTGGTACAAACAAGACATCCGTCATCTTCATAGATTTTCCAGAGTGTAGCTTATAGGAAGCTTCACCACTACCTTTTATGGAATACTGGTAGTCATCCCCAAGTTTCACTTTGTGGAGTGACTCATGTTTGGACAGTTTCACAAAGGATTCTTTGAATCCCGTCATATTCTTGGAAGCCCCGCTATCTATAAGCCAATCATTGCTTCCATGTGTAACAGTTCCCGTGACAGCAGAAATCAAAACATACTCTTCATCGCTTGAAGAATCTTCACTTTCTTCTTTGACTCTCTTCCTGGGAGGTTCATCATCCTCTGCAGTGTGAGCAAGATGTCTTCTTTTGTTGTCCTTCTTCTTGTGAGAGCCACCTTTATTTCTAGGACAATCTCTAGCGAAGTGTCATTTCTCATCACATGTATAGCATCTGAATTCAGATAGATCTATGCTAGATCTTCTAGGGTTATCTTTCTGATTTAGGTGAGAACGCTTACCTTTGAGATGATGGTGGTCCCTTCTGATTTTCTTGGTGTGTGCTGTGAGAGCTTGATCTTCATTTCTCATCTTTTCTTCTCGAGCTACTATACGAGCTTCTTCTTGTGAGCATTCCTCCCACAGCCTACTGAAAGTGATTAACTTTCTTCTAGCACAAATCCCTTGAATAAAGGAGTCCCATGACCTAGGGAGACCATTCATGGTAGTCATCACAATTTCTCCATTCTCTACTTCTTCCACAGCTTCAAGTTGTTCTTTGATTTGAGAGACCCTTGTAAAGTATGACTGTATGGTCTTTGCATTCTGGATCTTTACATTCTTCAATTGATTTCTCAAAGTCATCTTCCAATTTATATTCTTCCCTTCAAATAGCTTGGACAAGGAATCAAACATCTCTTTAGGTGTCTTTAGGGAAGACACATGTGGTATAAGGTGATCCTTGATAGAATCAACAATAATCCTCTTGGCCTTAACCAAGTTCTTCTTGTGTAAGGATTTAGCCTCATCTCCCTTTGAAACTAGAACCTCTCCACTTATGTAGGTGTCCAATTCATTTTCTTCAAGAACAAGTGAAATCCTATACTTACATGCTCGAAAGTTATCAGCGCCTTCAAGCTTTTCATCAAGCTTGGTGTGATGAGACATCTTTAATGAGAACCTCAAATGGAAATACAGAAGATTTAGATCTTACCAATTTGAGATGCCTGAACTGGATATGGAGTTGATCTTTTGCAGTGTTGATTTTCTGGTCCAGGGTCAAATTAGGGTTTGACTTTCCCAGAGTTCTACCCAACCAAAAACTTCGATCTTAGTCTCTAAATTTCAATTTTGAGGAGGAGAGCAATTCTATGCCGAGCTCACTCAAAAATTCCTCTTTTGTGAAAAGCCCTAATTTCCCGCAGGAGTGACAGGTCAAAAACTGAAAATGCTCGAAATCAGATTCTGCTTCAACAAAAAGATGCTCCCTTCAATGGAGAGTTAGCCTAGCCTCCTTATGCTGATTATCTGTGGAGAGAGACCCAAAAAGTAAGAAGCCCTAGCTTCTGCAACTGCATAATGTCTTCTTCTCAGGTTAGCTCTGATACCATGTTAGATTTTTATCATTTAATCAATATGATCTAGGATCTTATCTGAGAGAATAACATGCACAACAATAATCACAAGAGACAAGAGACACAGAATTTTCCTCGAGGAAACCATAAAGGAGAAAACCCGGCAACTTCCTCAGAGATAGAATGAGCACCAATAGAAAAAGTAAAACCCAAAGATACAAGGATGATCTCTGACAGTTGTTCTGTCTCTCACTTGTGCGAGCTACTCCTCTCTCAGTCATGCGCTACTGTTGAGTGAGTGTGTGCTTCAAATAGAGAGTCTCACTCTCTATTTATACTTGTTTTCCACTTGACATTTACTCTACAGGGCCGACTTCTCTAATAACCCTAATACAACTCAACTATGGGGACTATTGCCCCGACTTACAACGGAGGGTTAACCTCAATGACTTTACATGACTTTATTATATTAATAACTCTCCCGATCGGAGGAACAAACATCTCCGTCGGGGTACAATGAAATACAATATAAAATATGCAAGTGAATACATTCCGAAGTTACAAATACATCAAGTGGAAGGCACAGAAAACAACACCAAGCTTAGTCAAAGGAGGAGATCATCCAAAGTTGACATGGTATGATGAAGTATTCAAAGATACAACATTTTTTTGGGCATTGTGAAGTCTTTAATGGCTAAATGGTCGACCCTTTGTCATTAATGTCAAAGGGAGAGAGAAAAATTGTAGTTGCCATCAATGACAAAGGAGGAGATTGATGAATATGGTTGTCATTGATGACAACACATTAATGACAAAGCTTGATTGACAAGGACAAGGACCTGGATTGATGAAGACATGGAGAACATGACAAACATGGGGCATGGCCAAATGACCCATTTTGTGGTCATTTGGGACTTGTTGGGGTCATGGACCCTTGAAGATGGCCCTAGGGCTTGGTAAAGACGTGGTACCCACATACATTGTGCATGAGGACTTGGAGAAGGAAAGCAAAAATGATAAGGTCAAAGATCAAGCAAGACTTAGCAAGCAAGAAAAAAGCAGCATGGTGACATGGTTTGGGTGATATGGCAAGTGACAAGGCAAAGGCAATGGACAAGTGCCAAAGGTGACTAGGAAAGCAATGATGGCATGACTTGACAGAGCAAGCAAGCATGACATGATGAAGAGCAAGCAAGACATTGGATGGATTAATAACAAAGGCACAAGACAATGACATGAAGGATGAGGACTTGAAGAAGGACAATGGCAAAGACTTGACATGGCAAGAAAGCACAATGAATGGAGGACAAGATAATCAAACCCAAATTAAAACGTAAACAAATCTACATTTAGTGAAGTCGGCCCCAATATGAATTTAAACTATTTCTAAGTATGCCGGCTCCATAATATTTATGGAAAACAAGTATAAATACCCAGTGAATCTCTTAAAAAAAAACTCACAGATCAGTAAAATAGGAATGAGCTCGCAACTGTGATTTTAACTGAGGAATTTCGACACCTTACTGGGGAAATTCGCTGGTGTAACAGAGATAGCAGAAAATCAGCAGTCAAGTTTTTTTTATTTTTCTTTTCTCTTCATGAATTCGGGTTGTTGAGTAAGCTCTGATTTCGGGGGTTCAGTCAGTATGAGGACAGTTCGGTAGCCAACAGCAGGAGCAGCAGCAAAACTCTCTGTTTATCTTTTATTTTTGGTTTGGCTGATTGATGAAGACTCGATGCTTGGTTGATGACATAGCAGCAGCATGATGCAGGTTTTTATCTCTGATTTCTGAGCAGCAGTATAAGTAATTTGATGGAAAGAATGAGAAAATTCTGGGCACGATGAAGCTTGGACAGACTGGTTGATTTGATGTGCATGTGGACAGTGTAAAGTGCATGGACAGAATGGAGATAGGGCAGCGGCAATGACATGTTGTGTTGTGGACAGAATTAATATGAAGCTACAGGCAGAATGATCACAAGAGGATGATGCAATTGTGGACATAAGCATACTTTGATAATGAGCTGAGGTAATGTGATATTTGTATGGGTAGACATTGATGTCATGAATGCGAAAAGGTTAATGACTTGTACAGACCTCTGAAGACAAGCTGTGACATAATTACATAAATACAAGTGACATGTGGCAGCAGTAATAGTTGACTGAGATGACATGTGGCAACAGTAATAGTTGATTGATGACATATGGGAGCAGCAATAGCGATTGATGATATGATATTGATGTGATGTGACAAGTGTTTATATGTAAATACAAGCTGGGTCTTGTACATGTTTTCTTAGTTGGAACTAAGAAAAAACCAAACAGGGTCTTGGCATAGTAGTTGGTGCTTCTGATTTAGTTGTAGCTGATAAGACTCACCTTAACCTCACATACCTCTCTTTCTTGGCGCTTGAGGATCTGGTAGAGCATGCACTCTCTCTAATTGATTTCACTTGTAGCTTTATTCCATTCTTTGTACATGTAAGCATTCATCAATTACTACAATTTATTTTTCCTTCAGATGGGTATATGTTGGTTGATTCGTTTAGTTTGTTCTTTGAATATGTCCGATAGTCATAGTCTTTTGAGCATGACATCTTGAGCTTCACAATTAATAGCTTTTTCTGCATATTGAACCCATGTTCTTCACATATATTTGATGTAGCAATGCATGGTCTTCTTAATTATTTTCTGTAAAACTGAAATATTTATTGCATTTGATCAGTGGTATATGTATTATGGAGTGCACCATGAAGTTTATGGTTTGAAAGACTATCATTTCTAGGGCATAAAAAATGCTTACATTGATCTTTGTTTTCTATTTGTGTAGAATGAGCTTGGAGGGGCCTTAAAACCTCCTACTGGAAAGGAAAAAGCAAAAATCTGGCCTGGGCTCAAAGGAATTCATACTGTTGATATGAAAATGGAGGATAATTCCAGGTATTCTACTTATAGATTATGGTTTATACTGTTGTTTTATGTCTAGAAAATGCACATCTGTTAGCTTGAAGTTCTCTTTTAAGTTACAAAGTTGAGAATACATGACCAAACAAAATCTCCTTTAAGTTAACAAAATAGGTGTATGATAGCATTCTTTTAATTTCAGTTGGAATCCTTCCTTTGCTCTTATATTTTCATGATCCATAACAACATGAACATACATTCAAAGTAAAATTTGTCATAAAGAAAGGCAATAACTCCTTGAAGGTTTATATACAACATTGGAGTACACACTTAGTGGCATCATTCCATTATCACTTGCCTGGACCTTGAGTGCATGTTTGGATGTGTTGGTGAGAGTCTTCTGCATTTGCCTCTTATTCAAGGACTTGAAAATAAATGAAGCAGATCATGCTTAGTGGCATCATTCAATTATGACTTATCTCCTTGAGTGAAGGTTTGGATAAGTAGGTGAGAGTCTTCTGCCCTTACATCTTATTCAAGAATTTGGAAATAACTCAAGCAAATATTTTCTAAAATCCATGTAGTACTAGTCATACCCACTAAAAAGCATAGTAGATGGTTATTATTGAAACACATAAACTAAGTTAAAAGGTATTGACTAAATTACCAAGACTATTTTACAATGTACTTGCCTTATACACATTTTTACCAATCTAAAATTATGACAATGCAAGACAAGAAGGGATTGAGAAGATGATACTGCTTGTCAGAGAAACCAGCAATGGGTGAATATACAGCAATGTTTCCATTGAGTTACAAGAACCATATTGGTGGTGGAGAGTACTATGGAAGTTAAAGACATCAAAGAAAACAAAATATTCATGTGGCTAGCTACCAAAAATTAAGCTGACATGGGAGGTAATGTCGAGAAGAAGTAGATGGGCCTGGAATTTGTATTCTTTGCAGGAAAGATGAAGAAAGAATACATCACATGCTCATCAAATGTGGCTATGCAAATGAACTATGGACAGATGAAGAAAACTTAACTGGAGTGAAGGAGACATGGGATTGGGTAGGTGATTCCATTGAAGATTGTTTAAAATCTTGGGTAAATAAAAAAGAATTAAAGTAGTGCAAAGCTTTTCCTTACATAATCATCTGGGGAATATTGTTAGCAAAAAATTCACTACTTTTTGAGGAAAATCATTTCAAACTTTTCATTGTCTTTCTCAAATAAGATCTATAGCATTCAAGTGTAAGTTTACAGCTAAGCAAAGGAGGGTAAGACAGATTGAAGCTTTGACAATTGACAAATCACAAACCTGGGGTTTCTCTGATGGGGTCAGGCAGGGTCCACCGTAACTCAGTGATGCAGAAGACATTCTGTTCCTTTCAAAAACTCACTGAAAATTTTATAACCCCAACCCGATTTCAGTTTCAGTTCACTGCATATGGTTTTATGCCCAAACCCCATCATGCATGTTCATAGAATAATAAATTTTCACTGTAAACTTGAAACACGAGATATTTTTCAACTTTTTCAATTCAGAAAAAATTATGACAGCCCTACTTTTCTTACTCAGAAAAATATTTCAGTCAACACAAATGAAAATTTAAGACTCAGATTTGACCACAATGGTCCAGGAAAAACTCCGAAGGGAAAACCTGTTTTCAGAGAGAATTTATTATTTCTTCAGTCAAAGTACAAATAAAACCAGCAGCACTTATCTCCCTTCTTGAAACACGTGCTAATATCTCACTGACAAAACTGCTGTACGACTGCCTTGAAAAACGTGTTGTACGGCCTCACATGTATGGCTATACAGCCCTCGAAATTCTTGCATGTTTCTGACTGCTGTACGTACAACATTAATTGCTGTACCTTCTTAGAAATTCGTGCCTCTTCTTGAAAAATGTGCCAAATCTGAACTGTACGACCTGCATTAATTGTGATGTACGGTCTGCTGCATTGGGATGCATGCTGCTGTACGGTACAGTACTGTACAACCTGCTGTTGTAGGGATTCTCTCCCTTGGTACTTGCCTCGAAATTCATGCCCTCAGTTTTGATCTTTAGTGTGTCACTCAGCCATCTCAAAATTTTTCTCAAGGGTTTCTTCTCTTCTCTCTGATTCTCTCTTGTTCTCTCTTCTCTCCAAAAATTCTCTCTTTGGAATGTGAATAATGAATTAGGTGCAAATCATCTACGGTTTAGCTTACTCCTTATTTTCCTCATGCTGGATGTATGCAGCTACCTGCTCTAAATGTTTTTGACATATGCACACAACAGATAACGTAAATGCAAATGACGGTATGAAATACATTTTGCTTCTTCCTTTTTTGGTTGTTGCATTCATAGGAGGCAGCATGTTGACTTGGTCAAGAGTTAAGTACAAGCTGGTATTACTCGAAAGTTAGTACAATGTCCTTTTTTGGTTAGTTTTCAATCCAGTTGTTTTAATTGAGTGTACTCGGTGAAAAGCATCTTTACCTCCAATGCTTCAGGAATTTAAGTCCCTATTTGATAAATAGTTAATGACTTATTATTTTCTCATATATTTAAGCATAGATTATATGCTTTTTCTTCAACAAATGTAACAAACATATGGATATTCATGCAATATGTTTACTTTAATTCATGGATATTCATGGTACTCAATTGCTAAAGGAAATGTTTTTCATGATACTTTTGTAATAATTATTTAACAAGTGTGCTTCTATCATTCTAGGCCTGTTTGTGATATTGCGATTTCTGGATTGGGTTGGATTGCAATTGAACCAGGACCAAGTACAGATGTAACAGATACAGAAGATGTAGATACCTTGAGCACAATTGATAAACAATTACACTTACTTGTTTATGTAGCTAAGCCAGTGGAGGTTTTCGTGAGACCGTCCATACCTATTGGTAGATTAGGATCTACATGGTATGAATATTCAGAGTTGACAGAGCAGGAAGAACAAACCAGGCCAAAAGTATCTTATTAATTGTATTTAAATTATTTTGAGTTTCTTAACATTTTTGCTAGTTGATTGTGGTGTGTTCAATTAGTCTTATAATGCTCGATGCAATTGAAATGCTTCAAGAGATGGTATATGCCATCGTGTTTTATAATGTTGCATCTATTTTTCGATACTCGCCCTTTCTTTATTGTGTGACTCTACAAAATCAGTGGGTAAGAGAGTGTACCATTGGGATGTCTTATAACTTTCTAAGTTAAAAATGAGCTCATAGGTATTCATTTTCAATGGGCACTATTGAGTTAAACTCAGATAACAGTCCAATTTGTTTTAGATTGTGCCAATCTTGTTTTTAACGTCTTATCCTAAGAAATTTCTTTCTATAAAAATAAGGTTATTTATATGTAGTTTTCAGGAATCGAAATTGTGGTGGTGTCTTTCGTCAAGAATGGTAAGTGGAAATTTCAAAGCTGCAATTTAAAACATTTCAGAAATTTCACCTCATTTTTTTGAGGTTCCTTGAATCTATTTCATAGAACTTTCTGTATTATGGCTGAATTTAAAATATATATTACAATAACAATATAATTTACTTATGTCCAACCAAATCACAAGGAAGCTCAAGAAAATAAACACCAAAAATATGTATTTGAAGGAGAGAAGGTCCATTGCCCTTATAGCACAATCTCCTTCATCAACCAGATCTGAAAATTACTTTTGTTACAGCATATTTATTGAAGCAATACCTCTGATTTATAGTTTCTTCTTAGCATGCCAAATCACCCAAGTTGTTTCAATAAATCACCCAACATATCAACCAAGTTGTTTCAATAAATCACCCTTTAGAAATAGCCAAGAAACCACTCATAAACATTGATTACCCAAGTTTGATTTCCAGATCTACAACATACATATTTGAACAACAATGGTATACTTCATATTATAGCATAAATGAAAATATAATACAATACGTTAGTGCATCCCAAGTTGGTACATGTCCTTTCAGCCCATCCAAGTAACAGGGTTCCAATTGCTACAAAACCTTTGCTATGGTATCCACCATCAACAACAAAACCTAACCACGACCTAGCAAGGTATCTCACCAAACTCTTCTAGCCACACCAAAGGCCCCACAACAACTTAGCATCACACCAACAAGGCCAACTTTGGATCTCCCACTTCCATCACACAAGTCCTTTTGGAGATTCACAACTTTGCATCACATGAGCTCCACTAGCATCAAGTACTTCAAGTCTTCCCTAGGGTTTATCTCACACAAACCCTAACACACCAAGTTTTTATATAAGCCTTTCAACTCTTGTATCACACAAGCACAAGGACTACAAGGCAAGTACATTAAGAATATACAAATGACCTAGTGACTATGTTGTGGATACAAATACATTCTCCTCCCCTTATAAGATAGGTGAAGGAGACCAACAATAGAAAGTGGACTAAGTCTAAAAGAAACCTAATCTAAGCCACTAGAGTTGTTCCACGTGAGGAGTGCTTTGCTCAAGGTGTGCACACATCATGTGGTGGTTGGACAACACCTTCCAAGTGGTGTGGTCTCCAAGCTAAGGCTCCACATGTTTAAGTGTTAATCATCACAATGTCGTAGGCTCTCCAAGTCAAGGCTCGACATGTTAATTGCTAATCATCACAATGTTGTAGGTTGTCTAAGCAAATCTCCAAATTCCAACACCCCTCCACAAGAAACTGCAAGTAGTGCACCCTCCAAATAGACTCCTTCAAGCTAGTGCTCAACCTCTTAGAGTGTGCCATGTGGCCTTGATGCTCTTAGGGCTAGTTTCCCTTCCACTTAGTGCCTAGTGTTCCTACATAAGAAAACTCCACATCCCATGCCAAAGTCCCATTCTCATTGCACACACCATGTAGCAAATGGCAATGCCATATAAGGTAACTACCTCCATAAGCAGTGTGCCTCCTTTAGCACATATATCAAGGACAAGCATTCACTTATAATGAACTCTCCAAATGTCAATCAGCCAAAAGAGTCTAAGTTATAATAAGGGGTTTCTAGGGTTTCACTATGCACCCTTCATCACATGAAGCACACCCTATGTTATCGGGAATATTTCAATCAATGCGAACACAGTTTGTTCCCCTAGCCTGCATGGGGAAGATCTAGAGCAAAAAGACACATCGATGTATCCTCTCCCTAGATGATTGAGTTACTTGAATATTAAGCTCTATTTACCTTGACTTTGGAAGGTTGTCCTTGTTTTGTAGATCCTTATGCAATCTATTGTACTTGCAAAGAACAAAAAAAACAAGAAGAGATGAGAACAGCAAGATAAATAAGTAATCTATACTAATGATCAATGAAACTAGTAATAAATAATCAACATAAACATGAATCATTTATGGGAAAGGGAAACATCTTTGTATTAAAGATGAGAAAAGAAGGCTACAACCAAAGCCTTGATGTCGAAGCTTTGCTTTTACAAGATCAGTTGACTCACTCACACATACACTACAAACTATGCAATATCTCACTCACAACCACTCTCTCTTTGCCTCCTATACCAGACTTGAATCCAACAACATAAAGGTGTTATCTTGGTCTCTCCTTCACATGGTCCATGTAGCTTGTTTTTATAGGCCAAAGGAAGCCATAATGGGTTGAGATCTTTAGGGAGGAAGGTAGAGAATGATCCCTATGAGACTTCCAAAAAGATGTTTTGGTGATGGACTTCAATGGATTTAAGCATTAGGACAGTTTTTGGGTGTAACAGAATGCCCCCCCAAAATATAAAGCTAGAGGAATGTGATAGGTGAAATGCTTTGCTAGATATTGATTCCAATATCAGAGACAAAAGAGAGGTGAGCGAAGACTTGACACAGGACCAATTACCAACTATTTGACTCAATCATGGCCGTGGACCAATACACTACAGATCCATATATAATGACCATGTCTTGGCTACTAACAATACACTGTAGATCCATTATTAAGAAGACTCAAATCAAAACATGGCTACGGAACATACAAAGTA
This sequence comes from Pseudotsuga menziesii, assembly GCA_001517045.1. NCBI lineage: Eukaryota > Viridiplantae > Streptophyta > Pinopsida > Pinales > Pinaceae > Pseudotsuga > Pseudotsuga menziesii. Next base: position 376,368 of record LPNX010437538.1, read on the forward strand.
GATCCATGTCATCCTGACTTAAAACCTCAAAATAGCCACTAGACATACAATGTGGATCTATGTCATGACTCCAAACAATACTCCATCACAACTTGAGGATAGGCACATATTCAAGTGAATACCCAACCACTCAGAGTCTTCATTCCAATTCCAAACGATATGATTATATCCCTTCGAATAGATGTCCTAATGTCGAAAATGGTAGAAACCACTTGATTATCAGTCATTGATGTATAATGTTAACAAGCGCGAGGGAGATCATCATTGATGCCAATGATTCCTAAGGTATCATAGTACATTCCTTTGAATGTGAATAGAGGACTTGAATTCGAACACTTGACGTAATCTTTCAATCAGAGGCCACTGATGAAAGCCCACTGTCGAAAGCGAGGAAACTTGCCATTGAGGCATGCAAGCTTCAAGGTACTTAACTCAATTTCTAAGACTAATTCCTGAATGATGTGTTGACGTCGACGGGAATAGGCTCATCGAAGGAGGGCCATGATGTTTCCCCCATCATCGACATGAAACATGGAACAAAAGATGATGTTGAAGTGACGAAAACAACCATAGGACTGATTTAGATGTGACCGACTCGAAGGAAGGTAAGGCAACTGTAGAGGTAGACTGTAGAGGAGGTTTTCCTTGAACATTGGATGGCACGATAAATGACTTAACACCATTGACATTACGAGGCGGAGACCAGATGTAATGCAAGGGTAAGACGATGTATTCTTTGAATTGACTCAAAGGAGTTTAATGACTCATTAAAGTGGACCGACTCGGTGACAAGTTGAATACCCAACTGTTTAAAATGAAAATGTAGACAACTGCCATGTTCAAGGGTGGACTATGAGCCGCCATTAATACAAATGAAAGATGTTCCCCATTCCCTTAATTTCCCCATCACGAAGGATGAGTACCTCTTTGTTTTTTAACGAGCTTGAAAAGGGTAACAAACACTCGATGTATCTCATCAAGTGATGAGTCCATTCTCATACGTTTTATGAACCTGAGAACGGAGAGGTTCGTGCCCAGAAAGGGTCCTTAATCGTTTAATTTTATGAGTTTGAGAAAGGTAAACTCATTCGTCGTTTCATGTTTAGAGAGTCTGAAATGACTAAGAAGACTCCAAGGTGTACTTTTTCGTAAATTTAGTCTCCAAGGCCCGAAACAGTATAAATCGATGTCTGGAAGAACTCTTCTAGCTATGATAAACTAGAGTGTACATTTTTCGTAAATGAGTTTAATCGGTTTGAAAAAATGGTAAACTATCATCGACAAAACGACATTTCAAATACTTTTACAAGTGTGAAAGCATCAAGCTTGTTTGGCGATCTTTTTGTGTTTAAAGAGTCTCGAAAAGAGCTTAAAGTTGACTTCATGAGGAGTTCTTTTTTCAATAATTCTTTTTAATGAGTTTGAAAAAACAGTAAAAACACACTCGATACATTTTCACTGATTTTTAACGAGCACGTCGAAGATATAAAAAACGCTTGGTACGTTTTCAATTTAAACCAGAGTGTGAAAAGTACAAAAAAAAACTTACGCGTAGCCAAGAAAGTCCACAAATACCCTGAAATCTCCTAAAACGATGTTAGAACATGTTTACCTTGGAAACTATAGAAAAACATGAGAAACAATTCTAAATATTTAATTATTCCACTAATTATTTTCAATAAAAAATTAAAAATAAAATACAAATAGTAGAATAGTAATTTTTTTTCACCATTGTGTTTTTAACTATTGACATTTGGGTAAAACTTGTCCATAAGAGAGGATTTTGTGGTGGAGATTTTGGGAGCTATAGGCCTTCTATAATCAAACTGTCTAGACCAGGTAATAACCAACACCTAGCTCTTCACGTTCATGGTTCATTTTTTTGCTTTCAACTTGATTTTTTGGTGTTTTGACGTGGAAATCCAAAGGGGGAGAGCGCACGTAGCCTGATGCTCTTCTCCCTTTCGAGAGGTGCACTGTTGCACCCCTCGAAAGGAGGAAGAGTGTCGAAGGCGCTATGTCCCTTAGGTGAAAGAGCGTCATCGCTCTGTTCCCTTGGGGAAAGAGCACCGACGACAAGGGCCTTTCATAAAACCAAAAACCAAGTAAGATTTTTAAATTCCACCTCTTGATTTGGAGTCTAGCAAGTGTTTAATGGATGTTTCATGGGTTTTTGGTAGGTACTTGACCCCCAAGATGGTGATATGGAAAGAATGGGAGCATGAACTTGATGACACTCAAGGGGCAAACGATCCCATGACCGTGAGAGCCTTGAGAGAATGTGGGATCCTGAAATACGTCAAGGACCCAAGGATGAGGGCATATGTACGATTGTTGGAGTACTTGATCTGAATGTGGGATCTTGACCAACAAATTTTTTAGGTTGGACACATATATTGACCATCGATGTTAAAGACATCTACTTCTTGACTGGATCATCCCGAAGGGGATTTCGGTGGTACTTACTAGTCCCAGGGGTGGAGAGATGTCTATAGAAGATCTCATAGATGAAGAATGTGTGGTTGGGACTAGATCCCAGGGAGGAGAAATCCATATCAAGCATATTGAAGACTGACCTCTGAGGATTGTTTCCTTCATGATAGAGAAGGTAGCAAGCAATAGGGCTTCCCACCAGACCACTCGTGCTCACATGTTGTATGCGATGGAGTGTATGGCTCCTACCATATTCAATTGGAGTGAGGGGTTGTTGGTCAGCCTCAAGGATTAGTTGACGAAGTGTCAAAGGGGTGAACTAAAACAGTTTGGCTACGGGGCAATAGTGGGTCCTTCTTCCTAGAGTGGGTGCCATTGATGCGACCACAGGTGCCTTTGAACAGGCTAGATGTTGAGGATCCTAGGATGTTGAGATGGGTCGAGGCCATGGCCCAACATGGTGGCGGTCGAGGGGCCACCGTCACCTATGATATAGTCTTTTTTTGTTGGCTGCGAGGCCAACTATTGATGGTTGAGGACTACGCCTATGCACGAGCGGACTTCAAGGGTGACCCTGATCTCCCATTGCTTGAAGGAAATCAGTGGGATGATTGAGGTAAGAAGAATACCATTCCATGTGTTTTTGTTTTATGTTATATTTCATTTTTTTGTATTTTGAATGATACTAAGACATACAATGATGGTATGCAAACATAGGACCTTCTCATCCTGCGGGAACCTCACCCATAGAGAGGCGAGGAGCAACGAGGGAGATGGTTGTCAGGAATGTGGAGGTTGAAGAAGAGCTTCAAGAGATTGAGGACAATCTTCAACGACTGACTGTGGGAGAACCTGACATTTCGATTGACGGTCTTCCTAGGCGCTACTAGCGCCATACTGCAGGAGTATCTGGACACTTTGGGAGGCTACTCCGTCGGGTGGCATGTGTTGTGATGTGGTACCATGAACATGAAGATTTGTCTAGAGTGGCTTCCTCATTTTTGTATTGTATTTCTACTGAAAGCTTCGAAGCTTCATATTTTTCTTTTTTATATGTACTAGAGACTTGATAACTCCAGATTTTGGGTTGACTTAAAGCTTATGGCTTCAGTTTGTATCCCAGCATCAATTTATATATAAAACTTTTTATTTACAGATCTGTGTGTATGCGAGGTGTTATGTGTATAAATGGCTACTTATGTATTTATGTGACTCAATGCATGAAATCAATATTTAGAATGAACTTCAAATATAAGCAAGATACCAATCCAAAACAAAGTTTGCTAGTGGTTCAACTACTGTGTTTAAATGTCTTGGGATGTGATGGTAAGAAACATGTTCAAAAGACCTTTCCAAACGTCGAACTCTTCGGAATGTATGAAGAAGTAGGGGGTTTCATAAAGGTGTAGTCTCGGTTTAACTGTTGTACAACTAACTATGTGTTAGAATATAATCCGTCGGGATTATATTATGTAAATAAATAAATAAATAGTTATGTAGGAAGCTAAACAGTTACATAGGAAGGTGAAACTCAACCACCGCCTGAAATTTATAAATGAATGCATTAGCATTGGAATAACATTGAATCGGGAGTTATACCTATCAGTGGTATCAGAGCTTTTGGCTATTTGCCATAACTCCTGCCTGCTGCATTTCAGTCCTGGCATTCTGCTTGCCAGTCCATTGCCAGTCTGCCAGCTCCGTCAGCCTGCCAGTCGCATGCATTGTATGCGTTATTCTCTTGGAGACCTGCCTAACCCTAATTCTTGGTATTCTGCATACCTCTGTGAAATTGTTGCTGCACTGCACCCTTTGGCGTTGCATTTTAGAATGCCCTCCTCCTTGAGATAAAGGATTTCTGGTTGTCTCTCGGCCACAGTCCCGAGTGCTGAGTCTCAGCAAGAATGTCTGGCCTGTGTTGTCTCTGCCTACGTGCCGTTTACCTTTTCTAACAACTTTCTGAGTCACCAATTTTGTCTTGCAGTTCTATCTCACGTGCCTGTCACAGTCCCCAACCTTTCATTCTTTATACGCTTTCAAATTCTCCTAATTCAAGTCATATTGCAGTGCTGCAGCCTCATCTCTTATCCGCCATGGCTGACTCGACTCCAACCTTCAGACTCCCATCTGACTTTTAACTTCGGATATGGTATGACCGTGATTAGATCACATGATCAAATGATCTATATGCCACTTACTGTTTATTAGGGTTTCCTTTCTCGCCCCCTTGTCTTAGAACCAGAGTTTGGAGCTTCGGCGATCTCTGGATGTTGCTGCAGCAGCATAGAAGCAGTATTATTATTATATAATATTACTGCGTTGAAGACTCTATATATGTATGTATAATCGCATTGCCTGAAGTGTTGGTGTGACTGATAGACTGCGTTGATATTGGTGGAGATGCGTTGATTTGAGACTGCGTTAAACCCTAATTTATGAATGTCTGTTAAGAGTGCATTACACATCTCACAATAACCTCGCAGCCGTCTGCAGAAGCTGGGAGGCCACGGTTAAGAATCCCCAGTTCTATCAAGATAGAAAAAATCGAGGGTTTTCTCAGCAGTTGATCTGTTTGAATGAGTGCAGGCGCTTGGAAAACACTCTGTTCCCTATGAGATTACAATCTGAATTTGTGATTACTGTGTATGACCATCAGCAAGGCAGTTGGGAAACACTCCCTTGCCTTCCCCACTTCCCTGGCGCTCATCATGGAATACCACGGTATTGCTGCTACGTTGAAGAGTTGAGAATAATGTTGCGTTTATTGTCTTCATCAATCTTGAAGAGTTGAGAATAATGCTGCGTTTGTGAGAAGACTGCTGCGACTTGAAGACTTGAAGACTGCGTAATACCTATCAGTCTGCCCTTGCCTGAGACTGCGTTGTGATTACTGCAATTGTTCTCAAGACACTATCGAAGGTTTGAAGTTCGATGCGAGAATCTTCTTCAGCGTTGGATTGCGTTGGAGGCTGGTTGGTGGAGAGACGTTACCTCTGGTGCCAATTTTCTGACTGAACCCTAATTTTCTTGCTGAAGACTGGTGCGTCCTCTTTAGGGTGGAAACCCTAATTTTTTCTGAGAGAAGCTGCCTGCAAGTTCTTCAAGCTGCTGTGAGCTACCTTGTCCCATCAGAGTTGGGGTCTATCTCTTCTTTGTAGAGTGTTGCGACTTCATCAAAGATACAACCTGCCATTGAAGAGTCCACGTTGTGCTACTACAAACAAGTCTGCTGCAAGATATTTTGTTGATGTATTATTGTATTTGAAATGTAATTTTCATGTAATAGCACTCTAGAATTAATGATATAGAGCTATTGATAAGCTGCAAAATTATTTGTATAGGCTGCAGAATCATATTGTAATTTGTAAAGGAGCAGGAATCTAAACCTGCCTCCCATATTTTTTCCAAGTATTCTGTAAATTGCAAATTCCAGATTGAAAATGCACAATTTTGCATCTATTGTTGGTGATGTCTTCACTGGCAAGGAAACATATCCAAAATGGTCTAGAAAGATCAAGAAATCAAGCGAGCCTGTTGAAGAATCCCTTTGCTTTGTTCAGAAAACAAAGAATCGGTCCAAAGACCCTTCCAAGGGAGATTGCAGCAAGAGAAGACGAGGAAGAAGAAATTTCAAAGGCAGAGGGGGCAGAAACAACTTCAGCAAAAGATCAGATCTGCAGTGCAAGCTTTGTGGAAAGACTGGGCACACATCAGATCAGTGTTGGGATTCATGGGACTCCATCAAAGACAAGCATAACCAGAAGAAAGATGATGCTAGTAAATCTTCTGCTTCTGCTCATTGTATTGTTGCACATTGTAATCTTGGAATTAATGAAATGACTTCACTTTCATCTTACAAAGATTGTTGGTTGCTTGATACTGGTGCAACATCACACATGACATTTAGAAAAGACTGTTTTGAAGAACTTAATGAAACAATAGATGGCATAGTTTACTTTGCAGATAAGTCAAGTATTAAACCAAAGGGAATGGGCACCATTCGACTGAAGATGCCTGGATTCCCTAATTTCTTGTTGAAGAACGTTCTCTATCTTCCAGAGTTGCAGAGAAGCCTACTGTTTTTGGTGGAGATTCGACAGCGAGGCCATTCCATCCACATGTTTGATGGAATCGTAGAAATAAGAAAGTCCTTTGACAACCAAGTCATCATGACTGGATACGAAGAT
>LPNX010437538.1:385452-472652 GCA_001517045.1 Pseudotsuga menziesii
AACTTCACCAAAGCGCTTGGACGAGAAAAGTTTGAAAGATTCAGAAACATGCTCGGACTTACGAACACCCCTTCGGATTAAGAGGGGGATTGTTAGAATATAATCCGTCGGGATTATATTATGTAAATAAAGAAATAAATAGTTATGTAGGAAGCTGAACAGTTACATAGGAAGGTGAAGCTCAACCACCGCCTGAAATGTATAAATGAATGCATTAGCATTGGAATAACATTGAATCGGGAGTTATACCTATCACAATGAATCTAGGTAAACCCTAATCTGACTCACATCATTAGCCAGAGCTTCAGTCAACAAACCAATCACTGCATGGAACTCTGCAAGATTGTTTGTAGCAGGACCCAAACAAGTTCCTCCTAAGCTCACCAGATCACCAGTAGGAGAGTACAATACCCAAATTGTCGATGTGAGATTCAAGGTGTAACAACTAGCACCATCCGCGAAACTGAAATGGTCATCTGTTCATTTTAAACATAACACTACATAAGCAGACCTGTCTAAGACACATCTTACATTCACACCAAATCCACACTTCAAACTACACACAACACTCTATAAACACTATATACATAAAACTTATGGTAGATGACCCAGGCATAATATTTTTTGAGGTAGAGCCCATTCTGAGGCTCTCCTAAGAGTATTCCATCATTTTCCATTAATTCATAAGCTCCTTTATCTAAGACACAATTGACAACGTAGGGCCCATGCCACATGGATTCCAACTTTCCACCTCCAAACTTATCATGTTTCTAGTCATATGTCAAGACGAGGTCACCTTCGTTGAAGAGGCGAGGTTGAATGGATTTGTCATACCGAGCTTTAATCCATCGTTTATGCACTTCATCTGCCAAGGTGGCATATGAACAGGTTTCATCGAGCTTGTTGAAGTATAAGAATTGTTCTTCTTTCGTAGTGGTGTTGGATAACAATTATACGACAAGCTCTAGAGAAGGGATTTCACATTCTATCGGAAGAGTAGCCTCCAGCCCATACATTGACTGAAAGGGTGTGAAGTCGGTGGATGTCTTGACGGTAGTCCTGTAGGCCCATAACGCGAAAAATACTTGCAAATTCCAACTGGATTTGAGTCGTTCTACCATCCGTTGAAGCATGGTTTTCAACGCTTTATTGATAGCTTCAACCTGGCAATTGGCCTGCGAGTAGTAGGGTGTGGAGTTGTGGTGAAAACCTAATTTGGCACTCAGTTCCGAAATCATTTTATTTTGAAAATGTGAACCATGGTCGGTCACAATAACCTGAGGGACTCTGAATCTAGTGATGATGTGATTGAAGAGAAATAGGGCAGTCATTTTTCCATCTTCGGTATACGTAGGCATAGCCTCAACCCTGTTAGATTTTTAACATTTAAGCTATATAATCTTAGGATATTATCTGAGAGAATAACAAGCACAACAATCAATCACAAGAGACAATGAACACAAATATTTTCCTCGGGGAAACCATAAAGGAGAAAACCCCGCAACTTCCTCAGAGATAGAATCAGCACCAAAAGTAAAACCCAAAGACAGTAAGATGATCTCTCGACAGTAGTAGTCTTTCTCTTTCTTGTCCCAACTTCTTCTTTCTCTCTCAGTTATGCACTACAACTGAGTGTGAGTGAACGTGTGTTAAATAGAGAGGCTCTCTCTCTCTCTTTATACTAATAATCGACTTGACAATAACTCACTAGAGCCGATTTTTCTAGGAGAGTCTAATAACTCTAGGGCCCCACAACTGCGGGGACTTTAACCCTTGATCAATAAGGAGGGTTACACTCTATGACTTTACATGACTTATTTACATTATTGAATCTTCCAATAGGAACATCGAGGCATGACATGACTCAATTACATTACAGACACTTCCCGATATAAACATCGAGGTACAATACATAAAATATACAAATGAATACATTTCGAAGTTACAAATACATCAACACTCCCTCTTAACTAGGAAGGTATTCTCTTAACACAATTTATCAGCACAAGTCTTCTTCTCTGTATCTTTTGGATCATCATCAAGTCATCTTCATCTTCAAGTCATCTTCATCAAGTCTGAATCATTACTGGATCTGGATCATCACTGGATCATCATCAAGTCTGGATCATCACTGGATCATCATCAAGTCTGGATCATTACTTGATCTGGAGCATCACTGGATCATCATCAAGTCTGGATCATTACTTGACCTGGAGCATCACTAGATCATCATTGGTGCTATCTCAATTCTACTTGTCACAGGAAGTTCTACAGAGCCAGCCATTTTTCATGCTGGTTGTAGACCTAGCCTTCATGTAGGTCTTTATCGTCTTCAGCACTTATATCTGACCATGGAATGAACCATGTCAGAAAGGCCCGCCCAGCACTCACATCTGACCATGGGAGGAACACATTCAAAACCCATGTCAGAAAGGCCCAGCACTCACATCCGACCTCATCTTGTCAGAAAGGATCTGCACTTATATCCAACCTCATCTTGTCAGAAAGGCGTTGCACTTACATCCGACGTCATCTTGTCAAAAAGGCTTTGCACTTACATCCAACCGCATCTTGTCAGAAAGGCTTTGCACTTACATCTGATCATGTGGAAACACATCCCGCAGTCACATCAGAATGGCTCTGCACTTATATCTGATCATGTGGGAACACATCCTGCAGTCACATCAGAATGGCTCTGCACTTATATCTGATCATATGAGAACACATCCCTCAATCACATCAGAATGGCTCTGCATTGATCATGTGGGAACACATCTCACAATCACATCAGAATATCTCTGCATTGATCATGTGGTAACACAACCTACAATCACATCAGAGCATCTCTACACTTACATTTGATCATGTGAAGCCCAGCCTTCCACCATGTCAGAAAGGCCAACGGACACATCAATTCCCTTTGGAGGGAACCTCGATTTGGAGAACACCAAGCTTTTCCCTGAAGTACTCAAACTTCACTCTGGCTAATGGTTTGGTCAGCACATCAGCTATCTGCTTGTCCGTCGCAACATATTGGAGCTTCACTGCTCCTCTCTGCACCATATCCTTGATATAGTGATATTTGATCTCAATATCCTTTGACTTGTCATGGAACACTGGGTTCTCCGACAGCTTCACACAGCTCTAGTTGTCGCAATATATACAAGTAGCATCCATCTGGAGATCAAATAAGTCAGACAGTAGCATTCTCAGCCACACTGCCTCACAACTAGCCGAACAAGCTGCAACATACTCTGCTTCGATTGTACTCAGTGCCACACAGGATTGCTTCCTGCTAAACCAGGATATCACACCTGATCCCATACTAAAGCAACACCATGAAGTGCTCTTTCTATCAATGGAACTGCCTGCCCAATCCGAATCCACATAACCTTCGAGGTTAATCTTCTGATTCGCCTCATACTTGAGCCCATAATCAACTGTACCCTTCAAGTACCTCAGAATATGCTTTGCAGCAATCAAGTGAACATGTCTCAGATATGTCAGGAACTGGCTCAATGTGTTCACAGCAAAGCAAATATCTGGTCTCGTATTCGTTAGGTACATCAAGGACCCAATCATCTGACGATACATCGTAGCATCAATTGATTCTAATGAAGCATCACTCAATAGCTTCAAGTTTGATGCCATAGGTGTGGTCATGGCCTTGCAGTCCATCATCCCGAACCTCTTCAGGATCTCTATTGCATACTTCCCTTGTCCCAGGGAAATTCCATCTGCATTCTACCACACCTCCATGCCTAGAAAGTAGTGCATCATACCCAAGTCCTTCATTTCGAACTTGGCAGCAAACTTCCTCTTCGTATCAGCAATCAACCCATCCTCACCTGTTACAAATAGATAATCTACATACAGTAGGAGTATCACTGGGTTCCCTTCTTCAGCCTTGTAGTAAAGGTAGGAATCCGCTTTACTTTTGGTAAAGCCCAAATTGGATAGGAAGCTATCAATTCTGTCGTACCATGTCCTGGGTGCCTGTTTCAAACCGTACAAGGCTTTCTTTAACTTACACACATGAGTCTCTCTGTCATGTGTCTCAAAACCGAGTAGCTGCTCCACATATACTTCTACTACACCATTCAAGAAAGTTGTCTTGACATCCATCTGGTGTACATTCCACTTCATTACTGCAGCGAAAGCAAGTACTGATCTAATGGAGGTATATCTGGCTACAGGTGCAAAGGTTTCTTCATAATCTATTCCTTCTTTCTGGGAGAAACCACGAGCCACAAATCTTGCTTTATATTTCTCTATGCTACCATCTACAGCATGCTTGATCTTATAGATCCATTTGGAAGTCCCAACAGACTTCCCCTTTGGTCTTGGGACAACATCCCAAACATTGTTCTTCATGATCGATTGGTACTCTTCGATCATAGCATCCTTCCATTCTTTCTTTTCTGCCGCTTCTTGATAGTTGGAAGGTTCTTTATCAATGAAGTCACATAATAGGGCCACATAACCGGAGCAGGACTTGGTTCTTTTCCTCTCTATGTGTATCTCTTCTGGAGCCCCATATCTTTCTGCACCTTGGATAGCTTCTCGTATCCATGCAGGTTTCCTCTTGTGAGGATTTTTCTCCTGAGGTGGATCTACAGGTTCTTGAGGTTCTTCTATTTTTCGATCTTCTTGTGTTGCATCGTTCACAGTTGTGTCATGAATTCTGGGTACTTATATTTCTTCAGGTTCTTCAGCAGGTCTCTTTCTAGATTTGTTGTAAGTTGCTGAGTCTTCATCAAATGTTACGTCCCTGCTGATGTCAATCTTCTTGAATCCTAGGAAGTATATTCTGTAAGCCTTCGAGTTTTCAGAGTATCCCACAAATATACCCTTCCTTCCTGAAGGATCTAACTTTGTCCTCTTTTCTTTTGGAATGTGAATGTATACTAGACAGCCAAATATTCTGAGATGACTGACTTCTGGTTTCTTGCCGAAAAACACTTCTTCAGGTGTCTTGTTCTCAAGTACTCTATGTGGAGTACAGTTTTGTACATACACAGCTGTCCTGGCAGCTTCTGCCCATAGATGCATGGGAAGATCTTGATCATGAAGCATTGCCCTTGTAGCTTCCATGATCTTTCTATTCTTTCTTTCTACAACCCCATTTTGTTGTGGATTATATGGAGTGGTCAACTCCCTCTTAATCCCTGAATCTTTGCATAATTCCTTGAATTCGTTTGATGTGAATTCTCCGCCATTGTCTGATCGAAAAATATTGATCTTCTTCTCTATGTAGTTTTCGATCAAGGCTTCGAATTCCTTGAACTTGCTGAATACTTCATTTTTGTTCTTCATGAATTATATCCATGTCTTCCTAGAAAAATCATCAATGAAAGAAACATAGTATACATACCCACTTAATGAACTGGATGACATCGGACCGCATACATCGGAGTGAATGATTTCCAAGATTCCTTTAGCCTTGCTTTCGCTACTTGGAAATGTCTTCTTTTTGTTCTTTCCTTTTGCGCATCCCTTGCATACTCTTTCATGTTTTGCTTGTATTTCTGGAAGACCTTCAACAACTTTTCTTGCAAGTGGTAGTGCCCTATAGTGCACATGTGCAAGCCTTCTATGCTAAAGTTCATTTGGTTCTAGTGAGTCATGAACCAAAGCTTGTTCTGGTTGGCCCTTTAATCTGTATAGTCCTCCCTCTTGTTCTCCAATTACTGCTGCATCGTCAATAATCGTTCCTTTTGGCCACATGAGAACTTGTCCATCTATAAATGCAACTCTCATGCCTTTTGCATCTAATGCAAAGATGGAGAGAAGGTTCTTCTTTAGTCTTGGTACAAATAGGACATCCTTTATTTTCATAGACTTTCCAGAGTCTAATTTGTAGGAGGATTCTCCCCTACCTTTTATTGGATACTAGTAGCCATCCCCAAGTTTCACTTTGTGGCGTGATTCATGTTCTGATAGTTTCACAAATGATTCTTTGAATCCCGTGATGTGTTTGGAATCCCCATTGTTTATAAGCCAATCATTGCTTCCATGTGTGATGTTTCCCATGAGAGTGGAAGTCAAAACATATTCTTCATCACTTGAAGAATCATCACTGTCTTGTTTGATTTTCTTCTTGGAAGGCTCATCATCTTCTGCAGCATGAGCATGATGTCTTTTCTTGTTTCCCTTCCTCTTGTGAGATCTATCTTTGTTTCTAGGACAATCTCTTGCAAGGTGTCATCTTTCATCACATGTATAGCAAATGTATTTAGACAAATCTTTGTTAGATTTTCTAATGTTTTTCTTCTGGCGAGAGTGCTTCACCTTTGTGATGGTATGTTTTATTTTTCTTGGATTGTACTGTGAGAGCTTGATTTTCACTTCCCATCTTTTCTTCTCGTGCTAATATTCGAGCTTCTTCTTGTGAGCATTCCTCCCACAGTTTGCTAAACTTGATTAGCGTCTTTTTGGCACATATCCCTTGAATGAAAGAGTCCCATGCCCTAGGAAGACTAGTCAAGGTGGTCATCACAATTTCTGCATTCTCTACTTCTTCATCTACCGCTTCAAGTTGTTCCTTGATTTGAGAGACCCTTGTAAAGTAAGACTGGATGGTATCTGCATTCTGGGTCTTTATATTCTTCAATTGGTTTCTCAGAGTCATCTTTCGGTTTATGTTCTTCCCTTCAAATAACTTGGTCAGGGCATTAAACATCTCTTTAGGTGTCTTTAGGGAGGACACATGTGGTATGAGGTGATCCTTGATTGAATCAGCAATAATCCTCTAAGCCATGACCAATTTCTTCTTATGTAAGGCCTTAGCCTCATCTCCTTTCGAACTGGAACCTCTTCATTGATGTAAGAGTCCAACTCATTTTTTTCCAGGACTAAGGAGACCCTATACTTCCAAGCTCTGAAGTTATCAGCTCCCTCAAGCTTTTCATCAAGCTTGGTATGATGAGACATCTTAATAGAGAATCTCAAATGGAAATGCAAAACATTTAGATCTTACCAAGTTAAGATGTCGGAACTAGATCTGGAGTTGAATTTCTACAGAGCTGGTTTTTTGGTTCAAGAGCAGATTAGGGTCTGACTTTCCCGGAGTTATACCCAACCAAAAACTTTGATCTTGATCTCTAAACTTCGATTTTGGGGAGGAGATCAATCTAGGCATGGGCTCACTCAAAAATTCCACTTCTGTGGAAAGCCCTAATTTCCCGCAGTAGTGTCGGGTCAAAAACTGAAAATGCTCAAAATCAGATTATGCTTCGACATAAAGATGCGCCATAGAAAGGAGAATTAGCCTAGCCTCCTTTTGCTGAAAATCTGTGGAGAGAGATCCAAAAAATAGGAAGCCCTAGCTTCAGCAGGTGCATAGTGTCTTCTTCTCGGGTTAGCTCTGATACCATGTTAGATTTTTAATATTTAAGCTATATGATCTTAGGATCTTATCTGAGAGAATAACAAGCATAGCAATCAATCACAAGAGACAATGGACACAGATTTTCCTCGGGGAAACCATAAAGGAGAAAAGCCCGCAACTTCCTCAGAGATAGAATCAACACCAAAAGTAAAACCTAAAGACAAAAAGATGATCTCCCGACAACAGTAGTCTCTCTCTCTCTCTTGTCCCAACTTCTTCTTTCTGTCTCAGTTATGCACTACAACTAAGTGTGAGTGAATGCGTGTTAAATAGAGAGGCTCCCTCTCTATTTATACTAATTCTCATCTTGACAATAACTCACTAGGGCCGACTTCTTTAGGAGAGTCTAATAACCCTTGGGGCCCACAACTGCGAGGACTTTAATCCTTGATCAATAAGGAGGGTTTACACTCTATGACTTTACATGACTTGTTTACATTATTGAATCTCTCGATAGGAACATCGGGGCATGACATGACTCAATTACATTACATACATTTCCCGATATAAACATCGAGGTACAGTACATAAGATATACAAGTGAATACATTCCAAAGTTACAAATACATCAACAAATCCACTTTGTAAAGTAATCCACAGCTACAATGATGTAACCATGCCCCTCGGCTGAGGTAGGCTTAAAGTGTATGAAATCAATGCCCCATTTCGCAAATGGACCAACAATCTTGATGGGATGCAATAGAGCAAGGTGGGTGCACTTTTTGGATGTGAAAAGATGATAGGAAAGTCATTTTTTGATGGACTCCATACAATCTTTGAATATCGAGGGCCAAAAATATCCAACGCATAAAATTTTTCTGGGTAGTAGCCATCCTAGAAAGATGACCTCCATAAGCTCCAGAGTGACAGTCATTTAAAACCACTTTAGCATCTTCGTGAGTTAAGCAACACGACAAAAGGGCATCAACACCACGACGGTACAATGTATCATTGATAATAAGATAGTACTTAGCGTGATGATGAATACGATGACGTTCCTCTAGAATTGCATTAGGATGGAGGCATTGAGTCTAGAGATAGATAATCAAGTCTCCATACCATGGGTCAGACATACTAATGAGGAACATTGATTCATCTGACAATGAATCAAAGGGTTGTGTATCCTCAGTAATACGAGGAAGGTCACTTATAAGCTCTACGAAGACAAGGGACTTCTTAGAACTGGATTTCCCAAATTCGAACTCAAATTCCTGGAAGATAACAATCCAACGTGAGTATTCCCCCCCAAGCACCTGATGAGTCAAGATGTAATACATGGGGTTGGAATCTGCATATATCGTGGTCATACGAAGCAAGATGTAGTGACGAAATATCTGGGTCGCGATGATCGCGGCTAGAGCTAACTTCTCCACATGCGAATAATGAGTTTCAGAGTCCAGAGGACTTTTACTAAGGTAGTAAATTACATGTTTGTGGTCATGTTCATCTTTTGAACTAGTACGATGCCATTATGGATAGTGATGTAGCCACGTGCAAGGAATAGTCCTTGGTATAATTGGGTGGTTGCAGGACGGGTCCATGCGTAATCACATGTTTGAGAGTGTTGAACGCATGCTGCACAAGGTCATCCCAAACAAAGGGTGTGTCCTATTTTAATTAACGCATGAAACCATGGGTCTTCTCGGCGTAGTTACAGACGAATCGACGTAAAAAATTTTCCTTCCCTTGCAAACTTTGGAGTTCAGTAACGTTTGGAGGCGGGGGTAGGGCCAAGATGGCTTCAATTTTCAGTGGGTCTATACGGATTCCATCGTTGGAAACGATGAAACCAAGCAATCATTAGAGGAAATTTCAACTCAAAATGGGCCTCCTAAGGAAAATTAATAAAATAATAGTTAAAATAATAAAATAATATTTATTAATTTTGGAGGAAGAAAAGAAAAAACTATTTTTTTGTTCGTATTTTCGACATATCTCCCTGTTTTTTTACTCAAACTTCGATCGGAAGAGCTCGTTGGATGCGGAATTAAATTCCGCATCCAACGAGTACCCACTCGGCATACTTTTGACGGACCATGCTACCCAAAAAAAAGAAATACCTGGAAAAACGTGATGATGATTAAATTCCGCATCCAACGAGTACCCACTCGGCATACTTTTGACGGACCCTGCTACCCTGTCATCATCACGTTTTTCCAGGTATTTCTTTTTTTGGGGTAGCAGGGTCCGTCAAAAGTATGCCGAGTGGGTACTCGTTGGATGTAGAATTCAATTCCGCATCCAATGACATCATCACATTTTTTCAGGTATTTCTTGTTTTTGGGGTAGCATGGTCCGTCAAAAGTATGCCGAGTGGGTACTCGTTGGATGCGGAATTAAATTCCTCATCCAACGAGCTCTCTCGATCGAAATTTGAGTAAAAACATGGGGAGATATGTCAAAAATACAAACAAAAAAAGTAGTTTTTTTTATGATACCTATCCCCAAATTTATATTAAAAAATTGTTTAAGAGGTGCTCCCTTTTTTAATTTTAAAGCATTTTGATTGGCTAATAGATGATGACATGGAATTTGTATTAGTTTTGGAAGGCCCATTCTAAATTGAAATTTCCTCTAATGCTTCTAATCTCAACACAAAAAACACACTTATGTGGATTCAAACATACGTTGTAATGGAGACACCTGAGAAAAATGGCTCTCAGATGGTCAGCATGATGATCCCGCTGTTGTGAGTGAGTAAACAAATCATCAAGGTAAGGTTCCATGATGTGTTTGATGTCATGGAAAGTGTAAGACATGGCGCGTTGAAAGGTAACATCAACATTCTTAAACCAAAAGGTAACTTCTTATAGGAAAAGGTCCCCCATGGGAAAATGAAGGTCGTTATATATTGATCAGACGGGAGTATCTCTATCTGATTATAGCCAAAAAAACCATCCATGAATGAAAAGATGACGCTTCCGACGCAGTTATCGATGATTTGATTGATGTAAGGTGTAGGGAAGTTGTCCTTAGGGCAAGCCCTATTAAGGTTTAGGAAATCGATGCAAACCCTAATTTTTCCCTGTTTTTTATTCATGGGTACAATATTAGACACCCATTCTGTCAAAGGTACGGGGTAAATGAACCAAGCCTTTAGAAGTTTTTCATTTTCTTCCTTAATGGTTGTTGCTTCCAATGGATGAACTTGTCGTAACTTCTATCAAGCCGATTTGGCATCAGGGTAAGTCCTAATTTCATGAACCACGATCGAAGGATCTATCCCTGGCATTTCTTCATACATCCAAGCGAAAATATCTCTAAATTCCTTGAAAAGGGTCGTATAAGACTCAAGTTCTGAATCGAAAGAATTTTGGCCTACGTGGATGTTTTCTACAACTCCGAACTTCACTAATATATCGATCAGAATGGTCTTAGTAATGTTGTTCAGATTACTCTCGGACTCAACATTGTGGATGAGCATTGGTGATTGAGGATTAGTTACAATATCAGATGAAACCGTTTTTTCAAAATGGTCTTTTACCATATGGTAATCAAGAAGAAAAGAGGATCGGTGGTGATGATATTTCCAAGGAATCTCATCTAAAGACATGACTTTCATGATGGACTCATCAAACGCAAGAGTGTGCAAAAGATAATCGAGAGATTGTTGATGGTGGGGTCACTAATGGATTGGATAGCTTGGTATCTTTCTTCAAAATGACTTAATGATGTCGAATCAGTGCTTGATTTTCCTTTATCTAGGGTATCGTAGCTTGAAGCTAAGATCATGTTCACAGATGCGTCATGCGAAGTAGAAGCAAGGAATCTTTAAGATGACCTACTCCTATGTTTTGATACTGCGAGGCTGAGGAAGCCAGGAGTGGAACATTGTTCGCGGAATTGGAACTTGTGTCCGGTGAATAGAAATCCAATTGGTCAATGTTGACAATCTTCCCTTGGAATGGGAACTGGACTACTCGAAATACAGATGAAGCGACAGCTTGCATTGCGTAGAACCAATTCCGACCTAAGAGGAGATTGTAATCTAAAGGATCATCGATAACTTCAACATGGATGGATATTGATTTCCCCCCTAGTTCGACCCGAAGGGAGGAGAGTAGTCCATAGGGTTCAAAACCATGACCATCGAAGGCCTTTAATGTCATGGGCAAACGATTGATCTCTCGAGAGCCAATAGCTCTCCAGCAAGATAAAGAGATGGCCGAAGTCGAGGCACCCTCGTCCAATACGGTATGACGAATTATTTTCTCAATGACTTTCGTAGATAATTGGAAAGCAAATTAATGGGAGAGCCTAGACTTAAAGTCATCCAGTTTGAAGGCGATAATGTTGTTAAGTTCAGGGTCCATAGCTCTAAGAAACGATAACAAGTTCTTCCGTTGTGTCAAGCATGTTTGGAGTACTTCGAGGGTCGACATAGCACGGTGCCTGAGCCAGATCTTGAACTACGTTGTTGTATTGGGCAGCACGTGTGTTAGGATTGAATACTGATTTTTGAATCGCACTCTTGGGTGGGCGAAGAACTGTGTCGAGAATAGGTTTTTTGATCTGAAGGCCATTAGTAGGAGTAGGGATGGGGGCTGAAGTTTTATCTGTTGGAGCATTATCAGTATTCTTTTCTAGGGGAAGGTCATAACTCTGGGATCGAGTATTGAAATTAACTGATTCAATGGTCATCATTTTAACTTCATCTATGGACGATGAAGAAGGCCCCTGCAAGGACTGGTGGTCAATTAATTGTCATTGGGTGGGGAAATGGTCAGTTAAAATTGTTGTGGCGGGGGTGTTTTTAAGAAATTTACTGACCTCCTCACGACGAGGACACTCTTTGGTGAAGTGGTCACCTCCACATATAAGGCAAGGAAACTTTTTCTTTCTCTTATTATTGGATTCAGCATCAGGATTTTGTGTTTTATTACCTTCTTGTTGATTCTCAAATTTCTTGTAATTATTCTTTCCTTTCTTATTTGTTACTGAAGATTCTGAGGATTGGACCGCATTCAGGCCATTCAAAACAACAGGAGGAGAATTAGTTTTTGGATTCGAAACAGTCTGATTAGTAAGTGTGGAAGGTTGGTTTTTTTTTCAAGGATTGTGTCGTCGACTGTGTCTGGACAGAACCAAGAACGCCATCGGTGGGTGGTTTCGTCAAAGGTCTTGAAGGATCCGAAGTAGGAGGAGGAGCATGAGGGATTAATTCGTATATAGTTCCTGACTGGGAATAAACCAAGTCAAGGTATTGAGCATGACTAATAGCTTTCTCCTCAGTAACAACACCTCCCATGGAAACATCTCTAGCAATGGGTGGAAGCAAAGATTTGGTAAACCAATCGGCAAGCAACTGATCAAGAATGTGAGCTTTTATTAACCTACGTCGTCGTCTCCATTCATGTATATGATTTGAGATATGGGTGGAAGTGGTTTGTCAAAGTGAGGTTAAGAGATCCATACCTGTTTTATATTGGATTGGCAACTGAAAATGCGTCAAAAATGACATTGCTAAGGTGTTGAAATCCCAAAAGGAATGCTGAGGAAACTCAATATACCACTTTGCGGTAACCCCGATGAGAGTTCTCTGAAACAATCTCAGTTGGATAGTACCATCCATTAAAGAATTGGATGAGCACCACAAGTGATATGTCATCACATCGTTCTTGGGGTCTTCACCGGGTTTACCATCAAATTTAGGAATATCAGAGGGTAACTTAACAAGGATAACCGACCACGAGGGATCGTGGTGGATGTGGTCGTTGAACAATCTAGATAGATCTGACAAATCTAAGGTATCCAGAAATGGTAACTGTTGATTAGGTTGGGGGTACTGGTAATATTGATAACTCATTTGTGAACCAGTAGGACCCTAAGTCGATTGATAAATGGGTGTTGATGTCGCCCCGATGACCAGTTGATTGGGTGGTTGATTAACAAATGAACCTCTTGAGGGTCCTCCAGGTGGTGGGTCGCATGGGGGAGGTGGACCTCCATATGGTGGGCCTTCGGGTGGTGGCCCTCTAGGTGTGGGGGGGGGATCCTTCAGTTGGTGGACCTCCAGATGGTGGACCTCCAGATGGTGGACCTCCAAATGGTGGGTCTCCAGGTGGTGGACCTCCAAAAGGTGGGCCTCTAAGTGGTGGGCCTCTCGAAGGTGGACCTCCATATCCCCCAATAATATTGACATGTGGTCCCCCAGATACATGGACATTTGACCAATTAGGTTGCCGCCATGGGGTATTCATACTTCCAGGGTAAACAACTCCCGGTGCTATAGGTTGATAATTTTGATTAATTATAGGTGATTGATTTCCTGGATAGGTGTAACCCATGAAGGTTGGATAAAGGTAGGTTGAACCCACAAGGGTTGGCCCGTACCGGAAGAGGGGATAACCACATTGATATTTGTGGAAGGTACACTGACTACTAGTTTCCCTACAACGACATTTTGCCCCATATTGGAAACAATTCCCCTAGTTGACGAAGCAACTTGAGCTGGGGGTTTCCCACCAGTCGTGGAAGGTACAGGAGAATTAGAAACATATGAGATATTTTGAGCCGATAGGGAGGGGATAGAGGGTTGAAATGGATCATAAGAAACCACATTTTGAACTAGTACCCTGAGTTAATAGCCACATGCGATGGTAAAGGAGCACAGTATTCCAGATTGGTCATTCTTGAACGAGGAAGGAAGGGAGACAAGATTCGTTTCCGTATGTTATCCCTGATTCTACGTAAGCAAGGGTTTGATGAACAGGCTTGGGGATCTCATCTTTCACAGTAAATTTAGTTTTTGAAGGGCGGGTAACAAGAGGTAAGCTAGTGATCCCATATTCAAAGATGGCATGTCGTAAACAGGTCTCCCAAAATGGAGCAGTTGGACCAAATTCTGATGCCACAGTGTCGTCTAATTGATGGGTAAAACCCCAACCTCGGGCACCAGATTGACCTTTTGTAGGAAAATGAAAGGTTGTATCTTCTACAGAAGGTTATTGAACTATCACTGGAGTGGGTGGATTTTCAAAGGAAGAATGTTCTTCCCTGGATTCAATAACCGAAGCTCCTTTTACATGTGAATCAGACGTAGTCGGTTGGTCCATGGTTTCTCTTTCTCTTTCTTCTGCGACAGGAGGAAACTTAGGTGGTAAGCCCTGCAGCCTGTGAGATCATCTCACAGGTAAGTCATCCAGAATGCTAGCTAGAAACTTCTACTCTAAAGATTTATCAAAAGAAGAGATCACACATAAACAATCCTACACAAGCTAAGGCCACATGCAAACTTAAGTGATAAAAGGGGGTGATGAAATATGGTTCCTCACTAAGATTGTCAAGTTGCCGCAACTCACGATATACCGCAGGGTCCAAGAGTAAAACACGACAAGGAGGATTGGGACCGTACCCCTTCCTGAATACCCGACTACCTGGATGACACGTGCGTAGTAGCTCCCCGAGTGTTCTTCTCAGTGCATTGCTTCAACAAGACGACCAAAATGATTTTCTTAGTTGGTGTGGGTTTCCTAGAGGGTTCTCTTGATATACACGAGGTACGTGGGAGCTCAAATCTGTGTTAGTGCTATCTGATGCACAACTATTTGAAAGTGGCCTTTTAATATACTACCGAGTACGTGAAGAACCTTTCGATATACCTTAAAGGTACGTGAAAATTCGTTCGATATACCGATTGGTACGTGGAAGAACCACACGATATTCGGGATGCACTGCAGGCCAAAGACGACAACTCCTATGTTTATAGACATCTGAACACGTATTCTAACCTATCGCTCAAATTACTAAAGATTTTAACCTAAGCTACCGTCCAATTTTCCCATGAATTTAGCATGGACTGATCAATTACTCATGGGAAAATTGTACACACATAGAGACAAAATATGAATAATATGATTATATTCATGAATCAGTAAATAATATACATTGGTTTTACATATAGGAGAATTCAAATGCCTAAGATAGAATACAATTCTACCAACTCATACTAACTCTAGAGCTAACTCAGTGTGGAAAAATCACCACTGGATCTCACTGATGCAACTCTAGATAACTAACTTAGTGTACTAATTAATCCCAAGCTTAGATCAATTGAATTCCAAAATTACTTGAAAAACATGCTTAGATCCACTCAAATTGGTGCATAACACAAACTTGCATTGAATAAGTTTACATCATCCAACCTTTATAAAATAATGGGTTGTCCAAATATATAATTACATCAGAGATCCGAATGCCTAAGGAAGCAAGTTGAATCCTCACAAAATAAGGCTTACTAAAAGTAAAAAATCTCCCCTAGGTGCATAAAACACTTTCCAAACCAAACAAGGAGGTCACGGATTGGATGAATGAGATGTATCATTTGATAAGTGATGGAAAGTCAATATACTCATGCTTTCAGGAGAGAAAAAGATGGAGGATGAGTTGTGCAAAAACCAAGATAGTTGTCATGTGACTAGCTTTCACCTTTTGCCATAAAAGCTGCTAAATAGCAGTCAAACTCAGGATAAGGCAGAAATGCACACTTACTAAATTGGGCACTCTACTGAGTTGTCATAATATTATCCAGAATCTTATGAAAGCGCCCTTGGAGGCAGCTTTGACCAAATGGTGCAAGTGGATGCCAACTAGCTAGTATAGGACCTAGGAAATTAATAAAAAAAGATTAATTATTTTATCCTAAGTATGGGTTTTTTATTATTATAACACTTAGTCTACAATTAGTTCACTGATGAGGGTAGGTTAGAAAACGCACCCTCACTCCCTTCAAGCATGCAAACTGGCACTAGGCTAACTGATTGTGATCTAACTGATAGTAACTGGATCATAACTGCTTACCTACCAAGGTCCATTGAATGAGACTGTTGGTGTCACTCAGAGTGGGTTCCTAAATTATAGGGATTGGTCTGTGGGGCTCCTAAACTCATGTAATCAGGTGCAGTAAGTGGCATATGCCCCCTAGGTGTGTTCTCCATGCACTAGTGGAGTGATGAAGACCTCCTAAGCTAAGAAAATAGACAATTAGACTATGTGGTCAAATGGAGGATTAATAATAAATATTCAACACCCCCCTTAATCCTGACTTTGGATAATCTGGGCCCTGGAAACTAAGACCAAAGGTCACCCATACAATCTTAATGAAAAAATAATAATTGCTTAATAAAACTGAGGAAATGGGGAAAACCTCATGGGAAAGCCCTCCCTCAAAATAAGTAGGAAAATCAAGATCAAGCTTTCATATTAAGAGGAAATTTCTTCTTGAGTAAAAAAATTGTGAAAATATTTCTGCAATCTACATCTCTATGGTGCAGTGAAGTAGTGTGATGGCCCTTGTGTGCACTAGTATCTTGGGTTGTGCATGTGAACCTCTCCTTCTTCTTCCAATCCGATGATAGATAGGAGAAAGAATGTTTCCTTTGTCTCTTCTTTCGATAGGAAGAGTGGCATGATCCAATTGGTTCTTTTATGAGGAGGGTTGTCGATCAGTCCTTACCATCATGTAGCATCTCTCTGGGAGCTTGTTGCACCTCTCTGAAGGAAGTGAACTTGCTTGACAAAGCGCAAGGTTCTCTTTTTGAAACTGGGATCTTGTTCTCTTTCTGAAACTGGGATCTTGTTCTCCTCATGCTAGATGGCTCTCTAGTCATGTTCTCAGCTACCTCAATAACCTTTTGTGCCCATTTAGGCCTAGGATTTGGAGTAGGGTTGGATTTGGATCTGGATCACTATGAACTTCATCTTAAATTTCATCAATTGATTTAACTGGTTCCTCTGCTTCGGATTCTGAACATGAAACACCAATGGAAACATTATCATATGTAAAAGGAGTAGATAGAATGGTTTTACCTCCCTTTTCAAATGGCAGCTGAGACTGTACTATATCTGAGTATGGAAGAAAGTGTGAGAATTCATATTCCTTGGAGGCATGGTTTGCAACACCCTTCGCTATAATCTTCCCAGTTGAGATATCTTAGATCTCCACTGAGTCAGGACCAAATACCACTCGCTTTGGTGGGCCAGTATGTGTCATCTGGTATACAGATAACAAATTTGCAGTTAAAGAGGTCACATAGAGTACATCTTTGAACATTCCATTTTTTAATTTAATTGAATCCTTTCCTTCAGCTCGAATCCTTTCCTTTAATTTAATTGAATCCTTTCCTTCAAGTCTCATCACCCATATGAATACTCAGAACATCAGTATGTTGTAGTGAAGAGAATGATTCTCTGGATGCAACCATATGATTGGAGGCTCCTGAATCAATGAGGAAGGAATGCGATTTTGAATAGCTACCCTTCAGTGCTTTGCATCTCTCATCATGATCTTCAGTCTTTTCTCCAGAGTCAATGTTCCTTGCGTCTTCAGGGAGGGAAATGTTGTGCTGCTCAAGTATTTTTTCCATCTGAGCAATGGTATTCTTCATACACTACTTCTTTGTATGGTTTCCTTTCTTACAGTAAGAGCACTTTCCCTTGTCAGGCCTTTGATGTTTATCCTTCTTAGAGCCCGAGGGTTCATCTGATGGATCAATCTCATCTTTAGGTTCAAATTCAGTGTTTATTTTCTCTTTACCTTTCTGCTTCCTTCTTGCTTGCGCATTCCTTGTCTCACCAGCTAAGAGAGCTTGATTTGGAGAGGCTCTAAGGGCTCCCATATGTATCATCTTGTCTTGTTCTTAGATTAGATACTCTATGAAGGAATCAAGGGATGACATTCGTTAATTACGAGGAGTCAGTCTCCCAGAGTGAAAAATAGAGATAAACACTGAGAATTCTGAGCCAAGTTTACTCAGTATGGAGACCACCAATTGCTCATCATTTTTCTCAATCCCACAATTGTTTGCATTGCATGACCAATGATTTGAATTTAGTTAAGAATAGTTGTATTATGTCAAATTTACTGGGTTGTAGTGCTATCAACTCATTCTCCAGGATATGCCCCCTTAGCTCATCTTGCTTGCTAGACAAGGATTTAAGCTTATCACATACTTCTTTCAGAGTCTTGAGTCCATCAAGATGGAACAATATCTCCCTGGAGATATGGATGCACATGTAGCCAAAAGCTTCATCAAGCCTATCTAGATGCTTCAATTGTTCAATATATTTGTTGGGGTTCCACTACTCTGCCCATGGTCATCCTATACAGACCTTTGTTGGACAAGGAAATCTGCATGTCTTCCCTCCAATCAAAGTAATTGAAGGTTGTAAGGATTATGGGAACGAGAACTACTGAATTCTCCATTTCACAGCTATATTGATAAACAACTCTTCAAGAAATCTTTGAATGCACCTGCAAAACACTTCAATTCGCATTAATTTAGCTCAAACACCCTTCATTTTGAAATGTGCACTTTCTTTGAGCAAATCACACTTGGATAGACTTCTCTGGACATAATCCAGAGGGAGCAATGCAATTATTCCAAGAATTATGTGGAAACTCAATGGCTTTCGGTGCATCAATGGAAGATTTTGAGGTTCGAGGTAGGCATTGATACCTGCTCTGGTACCATGTTAAATTCAATGAAGCATAGGATCATCATCCTGCATGGATTCAAATGAGAAGAGAAGGTTGCAGAAAAGAGAGAAGAATTTAGCATAGACTGATCAATTACTCAAGGAAACATTGTACGCACATAGAGACAAAATTGGAATAATATTATTATATTCATGAATCAGTAAATAATATGGAATACACTGGTTGTACATATAGAAGCATTCGAATGCCTAAGATAGGATTTAAATCTACCAAATCAGACTAACTCCGGAGCTAACTCAGTGTGGGGAAATCACCACTAGAGCTAACTAATGCAACTTTGGATAACTAACTTATTCTACAATCAGTTAACTAATGAGAGTAGGTGAGAAAAGAAGTCCACACTCCCTTCAATCATGCAAATTGGCGCTGGGCTAATTGATTGTGATCTAACTAATAGTAATTGGAGCATAATTGAACATAATTGCTTACCTGCTAAGGTCCATTAAAGGAGATTGTTGGTGGCACTCAGAGTGGGTTCCTAAATTATAGGGATTGGTCTCTAGTGCTCCAAAACTCATGCAATCAGGTGCAATAAGTGGCAGATGTCCCCTAGGCGTGTCCCCCATGCACTAGGGGAGTGATGAAGACCTCCTAAGCTAAGAAAATAGACAATTAGACTATGTGGTCAAAATCCCATCACCTTTGTGGTTTTTCTCGGATGGGTTTCCACGTTAAATGTTGTCTATGTGCCTTTGATAAATATGTTTATGTTTAATGCATGGATGTTGTGAATAAGTAGATCTGAAGATGTTGCACAGCATATGTTTATCAATAAACCCATGTGTGTGTGTGTGTCGCACCGCTTATAGAATGAATCCGTGATAAGTATTTTATGTTGAATACTAGAATATGTGTCAAATGGTAAATAGATTATCTTGAATGAATAAATAAGGAATAAGAAGTATAATCCCTAGATTCAGTCGAGCAATTTGATAAAGTACTGCATGACTAAAGATCACAACATAATTGCATAAACCTGGTTCTAGCAGTTCCCAATAAGATATCTTGGGTGAGACTGCATCTACGTCGTAGCTACTGTGCCGACAGGGCTCTCCTCTGTCAAACCCATATCTTGGGTTTTGTTGACGATTAAGGATCTGAACCTGGGTCGACATGAAGAATGCCAACAAGTGACAAGCCAATGGAAAGTACATTCCCAACCCTTTATTTTGCACAAATCTCTACTTAAGGTAGCAACGACTCTTTAAGAAGAAGGTGAGGTAAAAGGTGGGAGTGAGGGAATGGGTTGGCGATGAGGGGTGAAAGCAGGGAATGCGGATTTTTTTTCTCTTTTTGATTTGAAACTTGAATTAAATTTATTTATTTTTAATTTATTTTTAATTAGTTTTTAATTTAATTTTTATTTTTATTTTTTGTATTATAATGTTTGTTTGTTTTTGCTTGGTTGTTTCGTTTTGTGTGTGAGAGAAAGACATTTTTCCTCTATTTTTTATTTTATATATTCATTTTTTCCTTTTTTTGTGATTTTGTTTAAAATATTATTGGACTATTAGGCCATGTTTTAAAAAAATGTTGCAATTTAAGCTTAAAATAAGTTATTAGTGGTAGCATTTTTTTTATTCATAAATTGTTATTAATATTTTATTCACAACAATACCAATTGTCAAGGCCATGGCTTCAGACAAGTTGTAATTTAAACCCCACAAAAAATGTAGTGCTATTGATAGCACAACCTTTTTGTTCGAATGTTGATTTTGATATTTTTTTGCAACAATAGTGTCAAGGCCATGGTTTTAAACAAGTTTTAAATTTAACCTTGAAAAAAAAGGAGAGTTCTACTAACAATATTACTTTTTGGTTCAAAGATTGATTTTAAGTTTTGGTTTCAATGGTATAGGTTGTTAAGGTCGTAGTTTTGTTTTTCCTTGAGATGTTCTTCACTAGGAAACTATGCCAAGGCATACATAACTCAACTTGGAATTTAATGAAAGTTTAAAATTTTGTATCTCAAACATGAACCCTCTTAGTCAAGGAATTTTTAAATGACGAACACTCAAATAAGATAAATAAATATTTTTATCCACCACTTTCAAAGCACTCTTTTCAATGCATCATACAAGTTTCAAATTGAGGATGATAGATCAGAAGAACATAAAAGAATATACAATATAGACAAAGACAAGGTATTCATGATAAACAAATCATGTTTCTTTATCAAGACTTAAGACCTACTAAGGAAAAAGGAATTCAACAGTAAATAAAATGTATCCGACTTCAATTTAAACAGTCACATATGAAATAAACAAGTCTTATAAATGCTTCCAGTTTTAACTTGAAATCTAGAGACTTCATCAAACATTCAATCACATTTACAACGGTGGAGGTAGTACCAAATTGTTGATTTTCGAGTTTTATTAAAAAACATTTAAAACTCCTGATGCATAGACTGAAAACTGGGTGAACCAACTAAGATATTTACAAAACATGAGAATATATACAAACTAATACATAAGAAAAGCTAAATCGTTTTTATATAGATGGATTAAAATTCATGTTTTTCTTCCCCCAAGGTCTTTGGCTTCTATCTTTACTTCTATCCAAGATGATTACTCTCGTCCTTTCGAAAATTGGTGCTCATTTTTCACTGACAATCTATTCCCTTTTATACATATCCTTTTTCTTGATTAAGGTAAATGTCCTTCCTGTATTTCAAAAATACCTTTTTAAAATAGATCTTTACACTATATTCTCTTTGAGATTGGAAGTACTAGCTATAATTACTATTGGAGATGAACAACCCAAGATGATGAAGAAGCATCTTGTGATGGTGGACCCTCGTCGGCATATCGTGCAAGATTCTTCCAATGTTTACCCAAAGGATATGGAATTTGACCATCTTCCTCTTGTCATTTCAAGCTCTGTATACTTATCATAATATATCCATGGGAGACTTCTAAACAAAGCTTTGTTTTTTTATCAATATTTCAAAATCTTCTCTCAACTTATCCATAATAACTTGCCCCTTCAATGATTCACTCATATCTTGGAACTTTTTGACATCATTTCTTACTTGGAACAACATTATATGATAGTTATCTTAGGCAAGAATATTATCATCTTCATCCCAAAAAGAAGGCAGTCCTATTTGAATCAAATTATCAAAATAACTTTCGAACCTACCAGCACCATTTAAAAGAAAATTACATTTATTATAATTTCAGTAGACCAAATATTTCTTTATAACGTATAACTTGGTGGCCTTCATTATGATGCCAATTCTATCATTTGCTCCTAATTTCTTTAGTTCCTCCCAAGTCCTAGAATTTAGATATATGATTACATCCTTTTCCACCTCAAGCTTATTCCCAAGTTCTTTATTTATTGTCTCAATGCTTTGTTGAGTTTTGTTATAAGCCAAAGTGAACTCGTCTCATACTAAAACAAATAACTCCACATTTTAGTTATTTATCGAGCCAACTGGTCCCATAATAAGTGTTTAGGCCCAATAACTGAAGTCTTTCCAATGAGCTTATTCTTGACTTGATCAAGTTCTTTATGTATTATAGCTATATGTACATTAATCTTTGAATTAAGTGTCACTTTCTTATTAACTTGACCTTGCAAATTGGCAATTTCTTGCTCTTTGCTCAAAATTATATTTTTTTAGGTTTTTGACTTGATTCTCCTTAATGGAAAAATCAGATAAATACTAGCAATCCTTTTTGGAGCATTACTTGATCTATTTGTGTGACATTTTCCCTAGATTGTATAATTACGATTTCTCTTCTTCCAATCTTGCATTATGTTGTTTGCAAAGATTAAACTGCTCCTTTAACTTGTTCGTTTCTTCGATCACTTGTTCCTTCGCTTGTTGCGCGTAAGCAACTCTCGGGTTTGTACATTCTCAATGTCAAACACATTGAGATTTTTCTTCAAAACTTGAATCTTTGAATCTTTTTCCTTAATTATTGATTGAAAAGGCTTGGGATCATTTGCATTTGTACCCAAATCAATTCTCTTTTGCTATAATTCTTTTATCCTCAACTGCCTAGGTTTGTTGGCCACTTTCTCTTTTTTTTTCAACCTTTCTGACCAAGATTTGTAGTCTCCCCTGTTATAGCGGATTTCACCACTCTAGGTGAATCCCACTTTGTATGGCCTTCCCCTGTCCCGCTGCAGACTCTTTAGACACCATGGACCATATTTTATCCTTTGATGTTTCCTTGATCATCCCTAAAACTATATAAAAAATGATATACGCAGCTTTTTACCCGATAACCGCGTACATACGCGGGTTTGACTCCTATAACCGCGTACATCGGGATGTGTGCATAGTCCAAATCCTTTTGGAGTTTTCCTTGACATGGATCCAACTCATTCGACTCCTGGCCTTCCATATGCCTTGAGATCGCTCGAATTTGACCCTTCATTATCCCTTGTGAAGCTATATAAGGAACCCCTTGGTACATTGAAGGCATATAGAGAGATTGAAACAACGAAACTATAGTCCATTGTTGCCGGAATTTATGCTTGAGTCTGCATCCCTTTGTCCCTTTGGAACACTGTTGTGTTCTTCCCAAGCTTGCCTTTTGCTAGTGAGCTTGCTATCGTGAGATGGAGGATTGAGGTGGTGGAGGCCCAAGTGGGGGATTCAGTTTCTCCGGTTCGCAGACGTGCTGTCAGAGGTTGTATCTATCTTGTAATCTCTGATTTATATTAATAAGAACTATCTTTTCCTGTCCAATGATGTGTATTTGATTGAATATTGTATCCATTGGAATATGTCAAATGCTTTTACATTATTGATTATATATGCTAGAATAGATCTAACACCATGATATATAGTATGCTTGTATTGTTTACTTATTGTTGAGGAAGTATTATATCAATTCAAGCTGAAGGTTGGAAAGCTCAATGGGGATCTACTTCAACCGTCCGGAATAAGGTACGAGGTCTGATCCTTTAGTGTTAGACATTTTATTTCTATTGCATATTGGGAAAGATTGATTTCTGGAGTCAAAGCTGTCTGTTGTGGTACCCCAAGCCATAGGAATTTCTCTCCATAACAGAATTGGCGACTCCGCTGGGGATGTTCCTTGTTTTTATTTGGGGGTTTGCGGGCACAATGGGCTTGATATTCTTGACTTGCTCTCTATTTCTCCATGTTTCTGTGTTGCATGTTATAGTATGTTCATCCATTGACACTCCCCTTTATTGGTTTGACCCTTGGCCTACTTTTTACCACTGCCTTCTCTGTATACGCAGGTTTTTGGCCAAAAGTCACGTACATACACGGATTTTTGGCCAAAAGTCGCGTATACACGCAGGTTTTTGGCCAAAATCCGCATATACACTCAGGTTTTTTGGCCAAAAGTCGCGTACATACGCATCTGTTCTTTATACAGTCACGTACATCCTTCCTTTTGGTGAGTTTGATGTTATGGGAAGTTGCTGGGTGGGTTGTGAGTGTGGTTGGGTCTTCCTTGGGTCTGATGTTGTCTGTTGGATGCTTCTTTTGTGACCAGAGACCGCTTTTTCATTGATTTTTCTTTGAAAGTAGTTTTAGTCATTTTTTCCTTTTTGTTTTTCCATTAGTGCATTACTCTTTTTGTCTTGGTGTCTTGTTGGGCTTGTCTTTTATACTTGCTGCAGAGACTGAGAGTTTTAGATGACTTTTATTGCATTTTTCATTCTTTTATATTGAAAAATACAAGTAGTTGCACTCTTAGTTGCATCAATTCTATGGATTTGAGGAGGTACTTGCATTGGATTGCTTGGATGAGAGTTGTTTTTAGGCTTTCATATAGGAAGGATTGCATTGACATTTGGAAATGAATATATATTTATGCATCTCATGTAGTGGCATACCCTATTTTTCATTTGACAAAGATTGCACTTAGCATTGTTTGTTATGGTGTGCATATTTACTTCACTCCTGAGTCATAACTTCACTAGTTGCACGGCCATTTCCTTTTGAGTAATTACATCCAATTAAAATCAACGCTAAATTAAAATGAACTACACTCTTTTCTTTTCTAGGGTGCACCAACAAGCTTAGGTTTTAGGATCTTGGAATAGTTCATTGTAAGTCAATTCTCCAAGATCACTAAACAACAACATCTAGGTGTCTGTCCAGGTGAGTGTGTGAAATCCTTGGTATAACCAGTGTTCTCAGGATCCTCCTCTCAAAAGGGAGTTAAGCACGAGGCAGTGTGAGCGATTATTGATTGGGATGACCCCTAGTCATAACTGCGTAGCACCGGAGATATTTCCAGGATTGTATTCGTATCTAGGGGCTCTTTCGAGAGTTTCCGACTTTGCTACCCTGCTCATACGGTCAATCCCGCCTACGACTGTCCGCCTGAGCATTGATTATATTGAGGTGACCTTAGTTTCCTTACCTATGATATCGAGGGGGTACTTGTAGAGGTTATTCTGCAGGTGTCCCGACCAAGTAGAGGTTGGACAACACAGTCGCTTTATGCGTTGAACCTGAGGGCCACTATAATTGGTTACGTACCTCCACTTGTAGTGTATGGGAGTTTCGAGCCTCTCCTAGGCGAGACATACCTGCTGCATTCGGGAGCTCACATATCCTACCCTTGGTTTGCTTGTATTTTGGTTGTAGATTTTCTTAGGAGTGTGCTCTTTGTGCGTTAGTTGGCCTTTGGGATCGTGGTTACTTGAGTATATTTATGCTCTCTTGAGTTCAGGTCCTTTTATGTTTGGCATGCCTGGTATCCCATCACCTGTCCTTGGTCCTAGTACGGACCCTGGTGTCAGACTTGGGGGCATCACAGCCCCTTACCGTGCTCATAGATTTGGGAATGGTCATCTTCCATCCTCTACTCCATTTGTGGAGGATTTTTATTTTTTTTTCGCTCGGTCTTTACACCAGTGGTCACCCTCATGGGGGTGGTAGTGGATGCATGAACGTTGGGTCTACACCTTACGTTTTTTTCCATGTCCTCTCGTTCACCATACTGTTTCCTTTGGGTGCGGTTTTCATGATCATTCCTCCCTATATCCTATAGTGTGGATTCTTTATTGACTATTTTGGGTTGTTTTGGTCTAATGTGGTTGTCATGTAGGATCCAGTTTTTGTACACTCTCTCCGAGGTTTTGACCCGTTCGTGCCTATCATAGGTATTATGTCTGAACTGGCATATAGGTTAGGATTTCACATCCGCTTGCACTTATGCATTGCCTTATGAACGTTCCATCTTAACCTTAGGTACGCACCCATTCCATGGTATCACGGAACCTTCATGCTGCTGTTAGAAGTGGTACTATGTGAATGGTAGAGCTTTCCTATACATGGGTGCCCTAGTTATCTCCCCTTTTCATTTGGTACCCATGCTACAAGTCCTCTCTTAGGTCCGGGAGTCCCTTTTAGTCCCACCATGTCCTTGAGCAAGAGCTTCATACTCCTCTTGAACTTTATGCTGGCCTGTTTCCCTCCGGACTCCCCTTATGTCAAGTTGTGAATGCATTATCATGAGATTTGCCTGCCTTATTGAGCTTTATGCCGGCTCCCCTGACATTGCGTTTCAACCATATAGCCCGAGCTTGTCTCATGTCTAGCCATGCAGAGCCATTTTTATATCTTTCGCAGCTTGATTTCCCTTTTACCGGGAGGGGATTTTCCCTCGAGTGTCGATATCCTACACATGTATCCTTGCATTGAGCATAGGTATGTTCCACTGCTTGGAACTAGTTTGTTTTCCCTGAAGACACTCGTCTCCTCCTAGTTTGTAACTATAAAGCTAGTTTATTATTTTTTCAAGCTTTTCAAATAACTGAAAAAGTCCAAAAAAATCAAAAAACCAAAAAGCCGGACAAGGAAAGATGTTATCTTTGGCAGCTGTCGAGTCATGTCGCCTTCGAACAGAGCACTGTATATCACATCCATTGGTTGGGTTATAGTTTGACTTAGGAGTTGTACTCGTTTATCTGAGTTTATCTCCACCGACTCGTTAAGCTTCCAGTCCCTATGGAGCCTCTGTTGATGCCTCCTGTGTCACAGAGATGTCCCAGTTTGTATATCGAGTCTATGCTGCCTTCATTCAGTCACCATACATCGTTATGCTCTTGTTCGAAGGAAGTTGAAACCTGTGTCGGCCATTCCTCAATTCTCTTGACTTTGCATGTCGGCCATTCCTGGTACAGTTACTGGTTCGTGCACTTTATTATCGAGTCCTTCCACATTAGACAGCTTTGTTGAGTACCTCGTGTTGGATGATGGGGGGTGCCTCAATTCCCTCCTTCCAGCGGATTTCATCCCATCGACTTCAGATCATTTATTCTGGGATTGGAGTCTAGAGTCCTTTTGAGTGCCTTGAGACTTGCAGTCATCAGTGGCAAGTTCTCTCGCCATCGACAGTTTCTTGGGAATACATCAATGTCCCCTGATCGATGGATTCTCTCAAGTGTTCGACCTCAACACATCTATTCACACTTGTTAGTTTGCACTCTAGTACCTTGATTCCCATTTTCATTATCGGTGGGTAATCTCGTGTCTATTAACGGTATACATCAATGACCGGTAATCAGACGATGGACTACTATGTTCGACCTCGACACCTCTATTCGCATCGTAGGACATGTACTCGTAGCGGTTTGTGTAGAAGACCTTCCAGACTGGTGGCATCTCTTATATGCTACCTCCTTGATCGTGCCAGTGTTCATGAGATTTCAGCTCTCGTGACTTGATTCCAGTGTATGTCAGACATTTCCAGCCACTATGGAGATCTTGATCTATTGTATATCTTCAGCCATTTTGGAGATCATGGTCCTTTGTATATCTTCATCATGGAGATTCTGATCTATGTATATTGTACGTGGCGATGACCACATATGTGATATCATGTATTATGCCTATTCATGGCCATTGTACTCTTATGTATCCGGGACTGCTATATGTACTTGCAGTTATATGCAGAGTTGTATCATTGTACTATGCTGATTGGGTGGCTGGTCTTCCATTTGGGATCCTTCATCACTCCACTTCTGGATGGACTTATAATGTATTTCGGCCATCTTATGACCCCTCTGACTTCACACATTAGGGGGCATCTGTTATAGCGGATTTCACCACTCTAGGTGAATCCCACTTTGTATGGCCTTCCCCTGTCCCGCTGCAGACTCTTTAGACCCCATGGACCATATTTTATCCTTTGATGTTTCCTTGATCATCCCTAAAACTATATAAAAAATGATATACGCGGCTTTTTACCCGATAACCGCGTACATACGCGGGTTTGACTCCTATAACCGCATACATTGGGATGTGTGCATAGTCCAAATCATTTTGGAGTTTTCCTTGACATGGATCCGACTCATTCGACTCTTGGCCTTTTATATGCCTTGAGATCGCTCAGATTTGACCCTTCATTATCCCTTATGAAGCTATATAAGGAACCCCTTGGTAGATTGGAGGCATATAGAGAGATTGAAGCAACGAAACTATAGTCCATTGTTGCTGGAATTTATGCTTGAGTCTGCATCCCTTTGTCCCTTTGGAGCACTGTTGTGTTCTTCCCAAGCTTGCCTTTTGCTAGTGAGCTTTCTATCGTGAGATGGAGGATTGAGGTGGTGGAGGCCCAAGTGGGGGATTGAGTTTCTCCGGTTCGCAGATGTGCCGTCAGAGGTTGTATCTATCTTGTAATCTCTGATTTATATTAATAAGAACTATCTTTTCCTGTCCAATGATGTGTATTTGATTGAATATTATATCCATTGGAATATGTCAAATGCTTTTACATTATTGATTATATATGCTAGAATAGATCTAACACCATGATATATAGTATGCTTGTATTGTTTACTTATTGTTGAGGAAGTATTATATCAATTCAAGCTGAAGGTTGGAAAGCTCAACGAGGATCTACTTCAACCGTCCGGAATAAGGTACGAGGTCTGATCCTTTAGTGTTAGACATTTTATTTCTATTGTATATTGGGAAAGATTGATTTCTAGAGTCAAAGCTGTCTGTTGTGGTACCCCAAGCCATAGGATAATGAAGGGATAATAGCTTCACAAGGGATAATGAAGGGTCGAATCCGAGCGATCTCAAGGCATATGGAAGGCCAGGAGTCGAATGAGTCGGATCCATGTCAAGGAAAACTCCAAAAGGATTTAGACTATGCACATATCTCGATGTACGCGGTTATAGGAGTCAAACCTGCGTATGTACGCGGTTATCGGGTAAAAAGCCGCATATATCATTTTTTATATAGTTTTAGGGATGATCAAGGAAACATCAAAGGATAAAATATGGTCCATGGGATCTAAAGAGTCTGCAGTGGGACAGGGGAAGGCCATACAAAGTGGGATTCACCTAGAGTGGTGAAATCCTCTATAACATCCCCATGCTAACAATAGTTTGTAGTAGATATCTAAATACCACCTCCCCTATTTGTCTATGTAAATCAATTTTCTATGTAAATCAATTTTGTATGCTACATTTATATGATCCAAATTATATTTTAATTTAGTAACTTTATAATCTCTAAGTGTTTTGGTTGGTTGAGAACTAGGTTCTTAAAGGGCCAAATTAAAACACCTTTTTTTTAATCCAATGTTGACAACAATTTAGGTTGTTCTTCTCTTTTACTTCCCTCCTCCTTCAATTGAGGGTATAGCTCATGTCTTAATTTAGATTTTTTATTCTTGAATTCTCTGCAATGTGAGGTCAGGGTCTTTGGAGATTTTTGAGAGTCAAGTGGATAAACTTATTCATCTTTATTTACTTCTTTCTAAGATTTTTTTTTAATTGTTCAATGGGTAAAACTGACTCAACGTATGTTGATACTTGTTTCTCAACTTCATTTTTTTTTGTTGATTGTCCCTCTATTGGGTTATCCTCCTCCATGTCAAATTGAACTCAAGATGGATCAGGTCCTTTTCTTTTATTAACTTTCTCTCTCTTCTAAGGAGTCTCAATTGCACTTTGTTGTAGAATCTATGTACTTCTTTGCAATATATCGCTTAATACTTCTCGTACTTGTGCCCAATTCTCCTTATTATCTAACCTTTCCATCTTTATTTCACTGGTGGGAATATGGTGTAGCTCCCAACTGTACTATTTTTTTTATAAATGATCTTATGTGGATCATATTTTCGTTCTTCTCCTCAATCAAAATTGAATTGTTCCAGCATATTTTCTATCGTGGCTTGGGTTGATCTAGTTTTAACCAATAATGGTACCACTTATTTAGGAAATTTAAAAGTATTCTGATATTTTCTTGAAGAATAATGAATATAATGATATTCAAATCTCTTTTTGATTTAGCACCATAAATCCTCAAAATCGTATAATGTGAAAATAAGAACCAATCCCCAACCCTGGTATCCGTACTTAGTTGGATAAAATCCTTTAGCTCTAGAAATATTTTGGGAGGTGGAGTTCCCTAAAAGATTACATATACTATGTACATGAAATTATTTACAAACTGGCTAAAACCTTGATTACCTAGCTTTTTCTAGACTAGCAAGGTCCATCCTGCAACTGATTAAGGATTTCCTATGTCATCTTCAATTGTTAAATTCAAATTTTCAAAGGGACTTAATTATACAACATTAAATACACTAGATGATACTGCTACCTAAAATACTTAGTAACAAAGAGATTTGTCAATTGATAATCGATAATTTCATAAAGGAATTGTGTGAAATCAATTATGGTGATTAATATCTCTAAAAGAGGGAAATAACATCCATGAAACCTAAAATGGCTTTATCAACAATCCTATCATGCTCATAACCTAAAATCAAGCACATCATAGAAATTACTTGTTTGAAAATGTATAGAAAAATGTGTGACTTAAATGGAGGAGAGGTTTTTCGAATAATAACATCCTTTGATTTATTTATGGTCAACATATTGATTTTATCATCTTACCTAAGGGATTTGTAATTTGCATTCATGGTTTCTTCTTGGAAAGTTTGAGATAATAAAAGTATTTGGGATATAATTTGGCATCTACCTTGAAAAGAACCCTAACCCATCAACTAACATAACTTCTTAAAAAAAACAACTAAGTACACCACAAAACGAAATTCAAGGAAATAATGTTCTTCGTTGACGTTTGGTTGTTCTTCTGCAAGGGTTTTTCCATATTTGACATTTTCTCATAACTTTTTTAACAAAATAAAATCTTCAATTGACAAAGGACAATAAGGGCACAGTATTGTTTGTCTTCTTACTTTTAAGAGATCGTTTAAATTCGTATCTAATGCTGCTGATACGTCAATAAAACATGTTTTGTCGATCTTGACAAAGGACAATAAGGGCACAGTATTGTTTGTCTTCTTACTTTTAAGAGATTGTTTAAATTCGTATCCAATGCTGCTGATACGTCAATAAAACATGTTTTGTCGATCTAGGCCACCTTTTTCTTTTTTTTATCAAAGAATATCCTCTTTTTCCAATCTTTTGGGACATTTTAACTTGAAATAGTCATTAAATGCATGCCACCTGTTGTATTCTGATAGGTTTATGGTACAAAGTAAAGGTAGCTTGATGTAATGGTCCTAAAGTCATTTTAACGTCCCATGTATCATTACATTTGTCACTACTCACTTCCATCATCAAGGCATTTTTGGCTCATGCGATAAGCCTTTTCCATAAACATCCTCCACGAGTCGTAGTTAACGATTCCATGCCACGCGTCAAAGGTGGTTTTGGAATGCAACTCCTTGGAGCTCCTTTAAACCTCTTGATTGTTCATCGGCCGCAATTCATGTGAAACGTTGATCTGGAATATCAATGAATGACCATATTTATCTTCACCCCTAAGTATATTTTAAATTTGAAACATGGGGGACTCAAGTAATGTTGTCAAATGGATGTAGCTAGGGTGGTTGGAAGGAATGAATGTTACTCTCCCCATCCAGGTTCTACTCTTGTAAGTGACATGATGCTCTTGAGGAGCCCTTTGTAATAAATGTTGTGAATGATGAGTTGACCATACCTTGATTCAGTTTGAATATCAAGTATTGGAATTTTCCGTGGAGTAGCCCTCTAACAAATGGTGAACCACATTTTAAAAAAAATTTAAAAAAATTAATCTCTGAATGTTGAAAACCTAAATTTTTATGTCATGATGACATTCGGTTCCATCTAGATATAGTGCCTCTTTTAAGGTGCGAAGAACAGTAGATCAATGCCTTTTCCATTGGGCCATGGATTCCCCAGTGGATTCTTTAGTGTGAAATCTTATGAAACACAACATACTTTTTGATGTTCAATTCATATGAATTTTAACTAAGTATATTTAAAATGAAAAGTGATGTGAACATTTACAATGAGAATGAGAAAATCAAAATTTTGAAACTACTAATTAAAACAATAAAACACTGAGAAACTTTTAAGGCTTAAAAAATGTAGATAATGTTTTAAGAAATGCTCATTTGCAAGTCCCACAACCATCTCATCATCCATATTTCTTAATAGGAACAAATTATCCCGTTCAAATGCATCAATTGTAAATGACCATGCCATAGATTATCGAATTTTCCATGCTTTCCACGATTTTGTCTTCCAACATCCCATTTCAATGTCAAATCTTCTAGAATACAATTTTTTCCTTAAACCTTTTATAAAAAATGACTTTCATTATTTCCTTATACATTTGCAAATTATCAAGAACATCTTCCCTTGTTTATCGTACTTCAACCAACTAATTAATCTTCCTAAGCCGACCATTTGGTTCCTCAAGTATGTATTGCAATAATTTCATCACTTAAATTCCAAGTTGTATATGAAGGATGACTGTAGCACAATATACTAATTGAAATGTGGATGTACTAATGGATCTGTTAGTACTTATTATGTTAGCTTAATGTGGATAATTGAGATGGGAATCCCAATATCTCTCTTATTTTGAGACCGTTTTTTTAATAATCCTCATTAGGTTTTTATTAGATGATTCAACGAACCCATTACCCCGAGGATAATATGTTGCATAATTTCCAAGAACTGTATTATAATCCTGACAGAATTTAAGCATAAAAGTCGACTTGAATGCTTGAGCATTATCTATGATGATCTTTCTTGGAAAACCAAACCTAGATAAAATATTTTCCTCCAAAATAACCACTAAATATGTAGTTGACCTTGTTGGAATAGCCTCCACCCATTTTTTTAAGTAATATGTTGCAATAAGGATCCACTTACGTTTACCACTAGATTGAAGTTCAATTTCACCAATAAAATCTACACCCCATTGTTGAAAAGGTGCCTCAACTTTAATTAGTTTAAGTGGAAGTGAAGGTAATTTATGTTTCCCAACAAAAAATTGACATTCTTTATATGCTCTTACCCTTGAATTTACTTCAGAAAAACCTCTGCTACAACATTCATTTTCAATAAAGGAGGTTATAATGTATATTCACTATAACTAAAAAAATTCGGCAGTTGAAGGTTTTAGTAGATGTTTTTTATCTAGTGCTTTATATTTTTATAATGTGCATCGATGTGTCTTCTATAACGAAAATGCACCAAAATGTACACACAATGTCCATGCATAAATGCATATATTATCATAAAACACACTCGTCCTTATACATTATATTGACAGCACAAGTGTGTACATTCATTTCCAATGCCCCGGTCTGTATGTTTTAATGACACACACTGGTGCATATATTACATTGTAACAGCTTCAGTGTATTGTCCTAAACGCACCAATTCCTTGTATATGTTAGTAACGCATCAGTGTGTTTGTATATATAAACATATCAGTACAAATGTTGTATTATGTGCATTGTTATAATTGGTGCATATAGTATATCAATTAGCACCGGTGCATATATTATATCAATGAGCACCGGTGCATAAATTTTGGACAAAAATCCCTTGTTCTTCTCTTTAAAAAATGCATCGGTTTATATGATATGTAAAGAGCATCAATATGCTTATTATGTGAAAGAACATTGGTTGCTAAAATTTGAGTAGGCATCAATTCATGGAAATGAATAAAGGGCACTAGTTAGTTGAAATAAATAGGTTTCAAATGTTGTTGTGGTGAATTTTACATGCTACGGATATGCAAATATAGGTTTTTTTTTTAATTTTGTAGATTGTGTATGGTGTTGGTGAATTTTTCCATGTTGGTAATTCTTTTTTATTTTTACAAATTTCCAATTAATTATTCAAGAAACAAATATTTTTCTAGTAATATTTATTTAGTATATTTTAACTATTGTGTTTTGAGAAGCATGTTAATTACACCTTTGTTCATAGTCACAACGTAAATCATTCATATACTTAATCAATAAAGTAACATTTTTCAACATTAGAAAATATAGTAGAAGAAGAAACCCATTTTATTATATACAAATAAGAATTCAAAATATGGGACAAAATAAAGGTTGTCAATAATCAAATATTCATTTTGACATTGTTACAATTATTGATTACTTATCCTTATCCAATTGGGGTGATCTCCACATTACAAAGAATATTTTATTTTTACAGAGAAAAACTCCAAAATATAAAACCTTTCAGTAACAACATTCAAATGTTTTGATCATCAATCTTTGCTTTGTAATACCCTAGTTTTGACTTGGATGTATTTGAACAAAATTATATGAATGATGTAAATATGCTACTATGGATTCCTAGTGCGGAGGTCAAGGCCAAGGCCCAACTAGTGAATGGCTAGGCATGTATGATGTAAATATTTTATTTGGACTTTGTGTTTGGCTTATCATGCCAATTTGAAATGTATGTAAATCTTATGTGTGTAAATAATATAATGGTCCAATAATGGTTATGTAAAGAGCACCA
Source organism: Pseudotsuga menziesii (assembly GCA_001517045.1). Classification (NCBI taxonomy): domain Eukaryota; kingdom Viridiplantae; phylum Streptophyta; class Pinopsida; order Pinales; family Pinaceae; genus Pseudotsuga; species Pseudotsuga menziesii. Next base: position 420,094 of record LPNX010437538.1, read on the forward strand.
AAGGGGCTATGATTCCACCAGAGGGGAAGAGGAGAGGGGGCCATGGGAGACCAAATCCTTGCTTTCAAGTGTCAACTTTAGAACCCATCCAAAATTCTGTCATGTGCCTTGAATAATCCAATTCTCTCCTTTTTTACTACTTTCCAATCATTGAATGCATGTGTGGGGTTGGTGGGAAAAGTCACCTCATGTAGTTATTGAAGCATGGGACTGACTGCATTTTTGTGATAGTTCTTTCAGCTGCTAGGAGTCATTCTGCAGCTGCCAAGAGTCCTTTCTTATACTATCATAAGTTATGTCAGTTGTCTTGTCATCATTTTCTCACACCTCTTGGGGTCAACCCTCATTCTCACACACTCTCACACAGATATACACTACCCAGAGTTATGTATTGTTGTTCATGACTTGTATAACCCAGGAAATTTGAATTTAGGGACAAAGCTACAAATTTGGAGGGGAAATTGACGGTTGTAGGTGAGCAAAGAGGCCAGGAAAGTTAGGTACCCTTTCCCATTGAGTTATTCTTTTCATAGATACTTGAGAATCCACGAATTTAAGCTATAGTGTAAGCTTTAAATCTATGCAAAGAAGAAACGCATACATATTATTTTAAGCAAAACATAGATTACACCACAACATTCACAAATAAACATGAATATTTACCTTGGAAACCCTTAACTAGGAAAACCAACAAACCTTGGAGCCACACCTGCTATTTTCTCATTGTATTCATGAATCCTTTACAATACAAAATATAGGTATTCAGCATCATCCAATACCCTAATGTGTTAACCTGGATTAGAAAATAAACTCCAATCCCTTAACTGAGATTAAATTACATATTTTCAGAATATTCCCAAAAATAGCCAAAAACAACCAAATTTTTTTGGCTCTCTTGTGCTCGCCTCAGAAATGGCCTAATGGTTGTTTCCATGAAAGTGTCGATATGGATTGTTAGATGCAAGGATGACAGGAACACCTCCCCTCCAAACACACATGAAAATAATATAACATATACCCAACATTCTCCTACTTGTTGTTTTCTTTGGATATCAATGAGTCATGTACTCATACTAGCACACTCCTTCAATCAGGGAGGCCAACTAAGCCTTCTCCTTCAATCAAGGAGGCTAACTAGGATTCCTCCTTCAATCAGGGAGAAAATATGGGTTGATTTTCTTTTCATAAAGTGCATCAATTAGTTAATTGAATGTTGTTTCACCTAACAATCAGTTAAGCTGACTTGGAAAGGCTCCTTCCTCATCTATATTTTGGGATGATTTGAGTTAACTGGAGTGATTTAAGGTGCCTCCAACAAATTCTGGTGACTCAGTTGAGTTCATTTCACTTCATCGGAGCTGACTTGAGTTAGATATGTGCCCCCACCTACTGATTGACATGTAGTTGAGTTCTATTCAATCAGACTCAGTCATTACTTCCTCCGATCCATTTAGGGCTCAGTTAGAGTCAATTATGGTTTTGATTAGTGGTTTTATGTGTTTAGTGTGGCTGGCTGACGGCTAAGCCACTCTCATGTTACCAATTCGAATGACCTCCTTGGGATTCAAATTGTCTTGCTATTCATGCAAGTGTATCACATTGTATCTCTACTTTTGATTATTGAATACATTCTTACAGCTGCAACTCCTAATTGCAGTGTGTTTCATGTCAAATTTCTTGTGTAATTGATTCTGAATCTCTGTGAGTTGTTCCTTGATCCCAAGATTACTATGACTCATTTTTTACATGGTATCAAAGCCACAATAGGACAAGGATATGCTTCTTGAACACATTCCTTAATGGATCTATGATGCATTTTGAGCAAAAAGCTCAAAAATTCCAGCACTGCACCAAAAGCCGAAGATTTACCACATAAATCCTAAGAAAAGGAATTGTTGATCAATCTAGCTTAATTAACTACGTTGGGTATGATGAAAACATGAAAAGTGCAGGATGTTCGACCTTACGGTGCCCTTTTTTGTGTTTTTACAGGTTTTTTTTAATACTTATACTGCATTTGCTACAACAGAAAAATGGCTTCTTCTATAGATCCTCTTACTCCTTTCAATAATCACTTATGGAAGGGGGACATGGATATTCAATTGTGTTCCATGGGACTCTACAGAGTCACAATGGACATTGATATAGAGCCAAACCACATTGTAGAAAAGCAAGATACTGGAATAAGATGGATGAAGCTTTTGGGTTTCTGTGCCTGTTGATTTCCCAAGATCTTCATTTCCATGTCACTGGTTTGAAGAATCCGAAGGAAATTTGGGATAAACTTGTTGATCTCTTTGATAAGAAAGATGACATGAGGATTTATCAGCTAGAGAATGAGTTGATTTCTCTTCACCCAAGAAATTTTGAAACTCTCAATGAATTCTTCACCAAATTCAAGCACCTAGTGCTCCAGTTGAAGCAGTGTGAAGTGGAGAAAGAGGATGATCAACTCATTCTCTCCATTCTCTCCATTCTCTCCAAACTTGGACCAGATTACTCAGTATTTTTTTCCACATTCCATACTGGGAAGATAACAACCCCACATTGGAAAATTCCTTCTCTCAATGCCTTCATTGAGTCCCTCACAAATAAACATGACAAGCTTGTGCATATGGGGATCAGTAGATTCTCCAAAGATCAAGCACTATTTGCTTCGGGGCCCAAAGATACAAAGGGTAAAGGAAATAAAAAGAATAAAAAGACTTAGTTTGATGCTTCGAAGCCAAAGGAGAAGAACCAGCAATAAGAAGATCCTTCCGGCTCAAAGAAGCACAAGAAAAAAGGGAACCAAGACAAAGAAAAAGTGAAGTGTCCTTGTTGCGAGAATGGATTTCACCCTAAACTTGCCTACATGAAGAAAAAGCTTGATGAAATGACTCTTCTCCTTGAGAGGAACAATATCAATCTTCTCGAGAGTGTTCAGAAGAGAGATAATCATGATCGGGACATCCAGCTAGAAAAAGGACATGCCCTCATGGCAACTGTTTCGAAGCCTAGAGCTCTCATCATAGACTCTGGTTCTTTGAACCATATGGTCACAAGAAAAGAATCTGACTCCGAAAAAATCATTCCCATCCATGTGGGAGATGATTCTCATATCACTTTGAAAGGAAAAGATACTGTAAAACTTGAACATGGTAGCTTTTTTGATGTTCTGTATGTACCTCCTTGGCCTCCAATATGTTTAGTGTATATCAAATGACACACACCAGAGTGCCCAAGAGAGTTGCTTTCAGCCCAAATGGTGTTGATATCTCAAATATTGCATCTGAGAAACTCATAGCAACAGGTCTAGAAAATCATCATGCTAAGACCTATGAGTTTTCAAAGTTTTTACCGGATGCAAAGCCCACCGTTCTTCTAACTCATGGGAATGAGTTCAGTAGGATTTGGAATGAAATATTTGGTCATTTGAACTTCAAATACTTGCAGCAACTTCAGAAATATTGAATGTTTGAAGGCCTCCCCGCCATCAAAAATTCCAATGGAATTTGCAAAGGTTGCATTGACTGTAAACACCCTGAGCACAAGTTTGATTGGGGAAAGGTAAGTCGTGTAAAAAGTATTTCGGGGATGATTCAATCTGATATCAATGGATCCACGCCTACAACATCGATGAGTGTTTCACGATACCTACTCACCTTCATTGATGACTTCTCTAGATACACTTGAGTTTTCTTACTAAAGAAAAAATATGAAGTTTTGGAGATTCATCGAGTTTAAAGCATCTGTTGAGAATGCCTCTAGGGGGAAAATAAAGTCTCTCGAATATGATAATGGAGGAGATTATATCAAGTCTGAATTTTTGCAAATATGTTATGATAGTGGGATCCAAATCCAACACTCCATTCTCTATGCACCCTAGCAAAATGTTGTAGTGGAAAGGAAAACAGGGCCCACAAAGAGATGACTACCTGCATGCTGGAATCCAAAGGTTTGGCTGCAAATATTTGGGTTGAGGCAATGAATGTTGTTGCTTACATTTAGAACATGGTACCTCACTCTTTCGTGAAAATAAAGACTCATTTCGAAGCACGTTTTGGACACAAATCGGATGTGTCAAATTTCAAGGTTTTTGGGTCCACTGCATGGGCTCGAATTCCACTTGACAAGAGGAAATATTTGCAACTGCAAAGTATTGAATGTTTTTTCATTGGATATCCAGAAGAATCAAAGGGATTCAAACTTCTGAATATCAAAACCAAACATATATTCATCGAGAGAAGTGTCTTCTTTGAAGAACCTCTCGAAGAGGTAGAACTAGTCGAGGACGAAATTGCTGAAATTTCCTCTTGTTCTATTGATCATTCTGATGACGAAAATGGGAGTGAAGGCTATGATATTTCATATATGGTATCTGATATCAATGAACATAATATATCAGACTCTGAATCAGATTCAAATGTGCCCACCCATCTCCCAAAATGGGCCAAAAATACACTCACTTCCGCCGGGACAAACATTGGAAATCCGTTTGATACAAGAAGAACCAAGTCTGATTTTCAAAGAGAATATATTGCTCTCTCTTGTCATGATTCCTTGATGTATGAGACCTATTATTTGATTTTTGGTTCCAATAAAAATTCCTACTGCCATGCTCAGAAATATTCGATATGGCAAGCTGCAATGGATGAAGAGTTCAACTCTCTCTGGAAAAATGCAACTTGGGAGCTACTTTCGCTTCCACCTAGGAGGAAACTGGTTCAATGCAAGTGGGTATATCAGAAAAATGTTGTTGCAGATGGCACAAACTGCAAGTACAAAGCATGGCTGGTTGCAAAAGGGTTCTCCCAATTTCAAGGAGTGGACTATCATGAGACATTTGCACCAATGGCAAAGATGGATTCCATAAGGCTAGTTTTGGCCATTGTTGCATCTGAGCACTGGGAGGTGCATAAAATGGATGTCAAGAGTGATTTTATTCATGGATACCTATAAGAATAAATATACATGAAGCATCATGAAGGCTATACATCAGATCCTTACTTGGTTTGTAAGTTGCAAGAATCATTATATGGGTTGAAATAGGCCCTAAGATCTTGGTATACCAAAATGGATGCCTTTCTGCTCTCACAGAACTTCCAGAGATGCAAATATGATCCTAATGTATATTTTCAAAAGTATGAGGGTAATATTCTAATAATAGTATTATATTTTGATAATATTTTGATAACATGAAGCGCACTTGCTACGATTGCCTTTATAAAATCTGTTATTCATGATGCTTTTGAAATGAGTGATTTGGGCCTGTTGAGACAATTTCTCAAGCTTGAAATCACCCAATACTTTGATGGGATAATAGTAAATCAGTCAAAATATATTGTAGACCTGTTAATTAAGTTTAACATAGCCAATTGCAAGGCTGCACCATTTCCTTTCCTCTCAGGAATCATCCTTGAAGAGGGAAAATCCACTCCACCCATGGATTCCACTATTTACCGCCAGTTGATTGGAAGCTTGCTATACTTGACACATTAAAGGAATGGATTTTGTTATGCCATGAATACTATATCAATATATATGCAGTAGCCTCATGAGCTCCATTAGAAGGCAGCCAAGATGATCCTTCAGTACATTTAGGGCACTAGATCCTATGACATTCACTATTCTGCAAATTCTAAGCTAGAGTTGGTCAGTTTTACAGGTTCTGATTGGGAAGGGGAGACCATAGATCACAATTCCACTTCCGGTTATGTGTTTATGTTTGGTGGTGGCCCCATTTGCTGGTCCAGAAAAAAGAAGGCTTCCATTGCACTTTCTTCAGCAAACGTTGAGTACAGGGGAGCAGTAAATGCTTGCATCCAGTCAGTTTGGCTACAAGGCATTTTGTTTGAGTTTGAGATTGGTAGTGCTTTATCCATAGTCATATTTTGTGACAACCAAAGTGCTATCAAGATCTCAATGGATCCAATTCAACTGCAAAGGACCAAACATGTTGGGATCCACATGCACCACACCGGGGAGTTGGTGCATGATCGGACAATTCTTCTGCAATACTTCCCTACAGATGAGTAGGTTGTAGATATTTTCACCAAAAACTTTACTGAGAAAAAATTCACTTGCCTTCGTTCACTGTTGGGGGTTAGTTCATCAGGGTGACCAGTTACTTCTTTAGTGTTCATCTTGAGGGGGGATTTTGTTCCCACTGGGTTTTCCCCTTTTCCTCACTTAGCATTTATTTGAGCATTTTAGAGTTACTTTTTGTACAGGGTGACCTATGGCCTTTGTTGTTAGGGCCCTAGAATTAGTTTTTTTTTAGTCCTTCACATGAGTATAGATTAAGGGGGGGTGTTGGAGTCATTATCCAACCCACACATCTTTATTTGGTCAATTTGGCCTAATTACCCACTAATCCTAAGTATTGACTCAAATTATTGGCATCAGCATCAGCACACTCCTTGACATCAGCATCAACACCAGCACACTCCTTCAATTAGGGAGGCCAACTAAGTCTTCTCCTTCAATCAAGGAGGCTAACTAGGCTTCCTCCTTCAATCAAGGAGAAAATCTCGGTTGATCTTCTTGTCATAAGTGCACCAATTAGTTAACCGAATGTTGTTTCACCTAACGATTAGTTAAGCTGAGTTGGAAAGGCTCCTTCCTCATCTATTTGTCTATTTTGGGCTGATTTGAGTTAATTGGAGTGATTTAAGGTGCCTCCAACAACTTCTGGTGACTCATTTGAGTTTAGTTCACTTCATAAGAGCTTAATTGAGTTATATATGTGCCCCCACCTACTAATTGACATACAGTTGAGTTCTATTCAGTTAGACTCAAGTCATTACTGCCTTCGATTCAGTTAGGGCTTAGTTAGAGTCAGTTATGGTTGTGATTAGTGCTTAACTGATGTGTTTAGTGTGGAAAACTGATAGTTAATCCACTCTCATGTTACCAATTCGAATGACCTCCTTGGGATTTGAATTGTCTTTCTATTCATGCAAGTGTATCACATTGTATCTCTACTTTTGATTATTGAATACATTCTTACAGGTGCAACTCCTAATTGCAGTGTGTTTCATGTCAAATTTCTTGTGCAATTGATTTTGAATCACTGTGAGTTGTTCCTTGATCCCAAGATTACAGTGATTCAATTTTCGCAGGGTGAACTTAGTGAAAGACAAAGGAATTACAAAATCGAATAGAAAATCAGTGATAGGGGAAATATCCGTAAAGCGAGCAGTGGAAGATAACAGTCCGTAGCGCCAAGAAGATTTGGACAAATCCACAAATCAAGCAGTGGACACGGCAAAGAAAATTTGGACAGATCAGATCATTCAAGAGACAAATATAGATGGTCTATAATAAGATCCGTAAAATAGATATGCATGGAAAATAACATTCCCAAACACTAGAGTAAAGAGAAAAATTGGATGGTCCAGATCAGTCGAGAGAAATTGCGGAAGTGTTTTCAATAAATTTGGAAAACCCACAATCTGCAATCCTCATCTAATCTAAATATTGATGATCAGGAAAGAGTCTACATAAGATCGATGGTGCAGAAGAAATCTTGCAGAAAACAAATTGTGGAAGAACTTTTAAGAAATTTGGAAAACCCACAATCCACTATTCGCATCTGATCTAAAGATCAATGACCAGGGAAGAAGCCGCAAGAAATCAACAGTGCGAAAAGTATCTTGTGGAAAGGTAGTTGTGAAAAGGAAATTACAGAAGGACATTTTGAGAAAATTCAAAACTAAAATTTGCAATACGCAATCCACATATTATCTCATATCAACGGCCAGTGAAGAGTTCAGAAAGAATCAACGGTGCAAAAAGGTTGTTGTGGAAAAAAAATTGTGGAAAGCTAAGGAAATTGCCGAAAGATGATTACGAAGGGAAATCTGTGTGTTAGATCGATAGACAGGACAGAGTCCGCAATGGATCAATGGCTCGGGATGTTTGCGGAAAGGGTCTATTTCGAAAAGGTAATTGCAAGAGGATTTTTATGCAGAAAAAAGGAAAATTAGAAAGAATTTCTTGTGAATAATTAACATTGTGGAGAGGGAATTCTGGTAAGATTTTGTTGTGGAAAGGTATCACTGATAAATATAAATAGAGTTAAAGAATTAATAAGATGAAGAATAATGTTTTCCTGCAGAGGCACGATCTAAGAATGAAAAGGAACAACTGTGAGAATATGCATTCATAGAAAATGTGTTAGAAGGTATTTATAGACAGAGTGATGAGTGAGAGAAGTCATCTCTGCAGTCTAGATCGCAGTAAAAGCTAAGAAGTGGCAGAGACCAAAAATGTGTAGAATTATTTGTGACAGAGAGTGAAGAAAACAATATCTGGAAGTCAAATAAAAACATAATAGGGTGGTAGGGTGGCATTAGGGTAGGAAACAGGCTTGTAGGGGGTCGTAGCCTCCTTATAGTAGCAACTGGTAAATAGGGTGTAGTAGAATCCTTTCAGTAGAAATATGATAAAACTAGGGGGTTGTAGCCTCCTTCTAGTATTTGCTAGTAAATAGGGTGTAATACCATCCTTTTCTGTAGAAGAAGGCATAAACTATTTGTAAATATAATTTTGCAGTAATAGGAAGTATTGGTGGTTTACCTAATTTCGCTTCCATGATAAATTTGTGTTTTGTGTGTTCTTGTTGATCATGTGTGTTAATGAATAAATTAAAAAGTGGTTTAAATTGTTAAAAGTCATCAATACTGATTCACCCCCCTCTTAGTATTGTCCAATATTCCAACACATCATATACCCGATGAATTTACATCAGGTAGCAGACGATTTGATGAAACTATTGCATTGGGTACCCGACGGAAGCTCATTGGGTACCCGACAAGTTTACATCATGTAGATGATGGTTTGACAAAGATATTACATCGACTACCCGACGGAACCTCATCGGATGCCCAACAAATTTACATCGGGTATTTAACTAATCGACAAATATGTTTTATCGAGTACCTAATGAAAGCGCATTAGGTAGCCAACAAAAGTGCATTAAGCAGTCGGTGGACTGGCGTCAAATATTCAATGTTTAACACACAAAAAAACCACTGCCCGATTGAGTTCCCAAATGTGTCGGTTTTTCGATGTTGTTTATGTTAGATATCCAACGATAATTGAAGTGTCAAATAATCAATTAAATTACACCAACGATTTCTAAAGGATATGTTCGTCAGATAACCATTGACATTATCTCGATAATCCGATGAATGACCATCATATTTTTGTCCATATGAAGTAGTGTAAATATTTGTTTTCATTGTGCATTTCATTTCTCATGAATATTGCTAAAATTACAAACGAAGAACGACGTGATATCCAAAATATGCTAGTGGGGATATAAAAAAAGGTGTGCTATGAGACGGTCAAAGAAATGAACATAATTAAATCATAGGGGGGAGCCATCCCAACATTACCATGCATCAAATTTATGTAATAATTGTTTTATTTTTAATGTGCATAGAGTTTAATTATCACATGAATGACTAATTTTCAATTGCTTTCTTGTAGCAGAAACAAAAAGAAAATGGAATCCATCTAGCACATCATATGTGATGGCACTGCAAAAAAGGGTTGATCGCAAAGTTTGTGAGTACTTTTGGTTTGCTTCATATTTCATATTTGATGTGATGTTAATATCATAATTAATTTAAAATCATAAATGAATGTTTTCTAACAGGTGCTAACATATGGTGAAGAGCCATCCGATCATTTGGTTGACATTGGATTAAGTAAGGGTTGTTAGCATATGTTGGGGTATCAAGGGTTAAGTGAACAATTTGTAAGTTGCGATATTTTTTTATAATGTCCCTTATTTATAACTAATGGAACAAGAAGAAAAATTTAATTATATTTGTGTTTTTTCATGGCGTATGAAACTAATAGGAAACAAAGTAAAGAGAGGAGCCAACATATGATTTATCGAGGATTGAAAAGAAGAATAGTTTCCAAAATATGTGTGAAGTTTATGATTCACTCATTGAATTGATACATTTTCTCATTTACATAGTTAAGTATATTATATTATTTATAAATGTATATACACTCATCACATTTTATTTTTATGCTTGTAGATGGAACATGGAAATATGGAATGAAACAAAGTCAATCAACAAAGCTTTTTAAATAAATCAATAATTTTTTTCTTGAATATAGTGAATACAACACTTCAAGCGTGTAACCTCCCCCTCACCCAATCTGACCATCGGGAGAGACATTACACTGATTTGGATACCAAATAAAATGCGTGTGTAAAACACAAATAAACATACACAACATAAATAAAATCAATCCATACACGATTAACATGCATATACAAGCATAAACATTACATGCATTAATTAAATATGTTTCATATTCAAATACACAAGAATATTTATATTTAAACATAGCATATCCAAGCAACTGGTTGTATAAGAGCGATTTTCCACCCGACCGTAGGCACTCTGTCCAGCATGTACTCTTTCTGTTGAGATGCCACCCCCAAGTCGAGATATGAGGCCACCAGGGAGAAGGAAACACCTATAGGATTCTCTTTCTCAATCCACAACCCGATCTGCTCTCTATGCTTAGCCAAATTCTCATACATAGCTCTACATGGATCTCACTCAGCTGTCACATCCTTGGATTCAACAATACCTTCCCCACACCACACCCTTCTTAGATTAAGAATCCCCTTCACCAATCCACAGTTCTCTTATCCATCTTGTCGAATGCTTCCAATGTGTGCATATAAGAATATCAACCTACTAAATCTTGTTGGAGAACCACATATATGTTGGGTATTTGTTATATTATTTGCATGTGCTTGTGGAGGGGAGGTGCGCCTATCAACATTGCATCTGATGATCCATGTTGATGTAACGGCCATTTTCGATGTCATAAATGTCTGTTAGGCAAAAAAAATGGTTGTTTTTGGGAAATTTCTAAAAATATGTAATTTAATCCTGGTTAAGGGATTGGAGTCTATTTTCTAATCCGAGTTAACATATTAGGGTATTGGATGTTGTTGAATACCTATATTTTGTATTGTAAAGGATTCATGAATATAATGAAAAAATATGAGATGTGGTTCCAAGGTTTGATGGTTTTCCTGGTTAAGGGTTTTCAGGGTAAATCTATGTGTTTATGTGTGAATGATGTGGTGTAATCTCTATTTTGATTAAAAGAATCCATATACTTTGCTTCTCTACACAGTTTTGAAACTTACATGTGGTATCATAGCTCTATTATTAGCATCAAGGGGACTCTACCTGGAGTGCTACACATTCCAAATATAGTAAGAAACTTGATATCCGTCGAAAAGATGGATGTTGCAGGTGTAAAGACTATGTGTGGAGATGGTGGTTGCAAAATGGTTCTAGGATCAATGGTATTTATGAGGGGAGTTCGGTATGGAAATATGTACAAACTATTGGGAAGAACCATCATTGATGAATGTAACAGTTTTGTTGTTCTTGAGGAAGGAGGTAAAGATGACATAACCCCCACTGCATCAAGAAGAAAGACAATGTTATGGCATCAGATATGGGGGTATATCATAGAAAAGGGAATTTGAACATTACTGTTATAGCAGATTTTACCACACCAGGTGAATCACACTTGTATGGCCTTCCCCTATCCCTCTGCAGACTCCTTAGACCCCTTGGACCATTTTTTGTCCTTTGATGTTTCCTAGACCATCCCTAAAAACATGTGAAAATTGTTATACATGACTTTTAAACCCTTTATTGCGTATATACGCGGGTTTGACCTCTAAAAACACGTTCATCGGGATGTGTACAAAAATCCAAATCCTTTTGGAGTTTTCCTTGACATGGATCTGACTCACTTGTCTCCTAGCTTTCCATATGCCTTGAGATCGCTCGGATTCGACCTTTCATTACCCCATTGAAAAGCTATATAAGGAACCCTTTGGATACATTGAAGGCATAAGAGAATTGAGAGCAAAGAAGCTATAGTCCATTATTGCTGGAACTTGTGTTTGAGTCTGCATCCCTTTGTCCCTTGGAGCACTTTAGTGTTCTTCCCAATCTTGCCTTTTGCTTGTGAGCTTGCTATCGAGAGATGGAGGATTGAGGTGGTGGAGGCCCAAGTGGGGGATTCAGTTTCTCCGATTAGTAGATGTGCCGACATAGGTTGTATTCATTGTAATATCTGATTTTATATTAATAGAAATATCTTTTCCTGTCCAATAATGTATGTTTGAATGAATATTTTATCCATGGATGATTTCAAATGCTTATACGTTGTTGATTATATATGCTAGAGTAGATCTAACACCAACATATATAGTATGCTTGTCTTTTTAACTTATTGTTGAGGAAGTGATTCATCAATTCAAGCTGAAGTTGGAAAGCTCAACGGGGATCTACTTCAACCGTCTGGAATAAGGTATGAGTTTTGATCCTTTAGTGTTAGATATTTGATTTCTCTTGCATATTGGAAAGGATTGATTTATAGATTCAAGTTTTCTGTTGTGGTACCCCAAGCCATAGGAATTTCTCTCTATAACAATTAAAAGGTAAAGCTTTGGTTGAAGGTATGACTGATTGCACTCTAGATTTTGATTTTTGTGAACATTTTATATATGGAAAACAAAATCGAGTAATTTTGCATCTGGTGCTACAAGAGCAAAGGGAATTCTAGAGTTAGTACATAATGATGTATTTGGACCTGTGCATGTTCCATCATTAGGTAGATATTTGCATTATGTTTTATCTATAAATGATTTCTCAAGGAACACATGGATTTATTTCCTTCGAAATAAATCTAAAGTATTTGCTAAGTTTAAATAGTTTAAGGCTCTTGTAGAAAATTAGCTAGAAAATAAAATAAAGGTGTTGAGGACAGATAATGGTGGAGAGTTCTGTGGGAATGAATTTGAGAACTTCTGTAATAAGTGTAGTATAGAAAGGCAGAAGAATACTCCAAACACACCTCAACGCAATGGAGTTTTTGAGAGGATGAATAGGGCGCTGATGGAAAATGAAAGAAGCATGTTAAGCATTGTTGGAATAGGACAAGAATTTCAGGTAGAGGCGGTGGACACAATATGTTACCTTGTAAATTGATCACCCACATTAGCAGCGGTTGAAAAAACTACAAAGAGGTATGGACTAGTAAGAAACCCTCTATTAAGCATCTGAATTTTTTTGGTTGTGATGCTTATGTACATGTTCCGAAGGAAAAAAGAAGCAAGTTGGATAACAAAGATAAGAAGTGTATCTTTATTGGCTATAAATATTGTATGAAAGGTTATAAGCTTTGGAATATTGTAACTAAGAAGATTGTTTATAGTTGATATGTTGTGTTTAGAGATGTCAAACAAGTCCCTAGACAGGAAGTGACTCCAATGGAAAAGAAACCAGGAAAAAATAGAGTTTGAGATATAAGGTGAAGAATATGACTCAACATAAGAATCTAGATCAGAAGAAGAGGAACCTCATACTCCAGTCTCTAGGAAATCATCTTGAGAAAGAAGGAAACTAGAAAGGTATTCCCCTCTTATTTTTCACTCTAATTTTGGTTTGTCTATCATTGATGATGGTCCTATAAATGTGAAGGAAGCTATTGATTAAGAGGATAGTGATCTCTGGAAGAAGGCCATGGTTAAATAAATGGATGCCTTGGACAAAAATGAAGCTTGAAATCTAGTCTAGTTACCAACTGGAATAAAATACATTGGGATCAAATGGTTGTTTATAATGAAGTTGAATGCAAAAGGTAAAGTGGATAAGTACAAATCCTTCTTGGTATAAAAGCGATATTCTTAGGTAGAGGGAATTGATTTTGGTGAAATATTTTCTCCAGTTGCAAAATTAACTTCTATTGGATTTTTTCTTTCTATTTTTGTTGCTTTTAATCTTGAAGTAGAGAAAATGGATGTGAAGACAATGTTCTTACATGGAGATCTGGAAGAATAAATCTACATGAAACAACCAGAAGGGTTCACAGTAAAAGGAAAGAAAGAGTTGGTATGTAGAATAAAGAAGTCCCTTTATGGTCTAATGCAATCTCCAAGGATGTGGTACAAAAAGTTTGACACATACATACTTGGATTGGGGTTTGTGAGAAGCAAATTTAATCATTGTGTATACTCCAAACAGGTTGGTGATCACTTCATTAACATAGTACTATATGTTGATGGCATGTTGTTGATTGGAAACAACAATGATGTTATAAAGGAGGTTGTTATGAATATTTAAATGATATATTAATTATAAATAATAAATTATTATTTACTAGGGTGAAAGGGCGTAACCCTTCATTATGCATCCTCAATCCTTATAAAGGAGAGCCTCATTATAATATTTTATCATCATCTATCAATATATTATTATTTTTATTCTGAATCATGGAAGATGGGCTCGCTTAGTAATTACCCAAACTGATACAATTGTACCATTCGGTATTAAATCCAAATCGGCTCCTCGACTCTTGCACACTCACTATCGGCTGTACTTCACCATTTCGCAAACCCCTCCTTCCTTAGTGCATGCTCCCTTCTCTCTACCAATGCCTATGTTCCTCCGCTCTCCATTCTCCTTCCACTCATCCACAATCTGTCACACCTTCTTGTCTCCTCCACGCAGCCTTTAGCCCACCCCAATTTCTCTTCTTCCCCTCTACATATCCACACATGCCCTCATTGCTCGCTCCCCTCTTGCATGAACTTCTCTCCCTCCTTGTCATTCACGCTCGCCCTTCCCAACTTTTGTGCACATTTCCACATGCTCCAAGCTATTTCCCGCTACTACTCCCATTGCATTACTTGTCCATCTACTCCAAACTTGCAACCTAATTGCTCGCGCTTCTCTCTTGCCATTCCATTACCATCACACACGTCGTCGACCACTGCAACCACCCCTCCAACCCCCATGTGCTCCTTTTCCACAACCCACAAATCCTTCCACACTAATCTTCTATGCACTCCTCCTTAACGTCATTTCCCCAACCCACTCTCATCTTCTCCTGCTTCAGCCTTCGCATCTCCTCACCTCTCACAAACCCCTCCACTTCTACATCACGACCACTCCACGTTGCTACGACCATTCCAAAAATATANAAATAAATTTGTTTTTTACTAAAATTGTATTATTAAAGTTTAGAGTAAAATAAAAGTATATAATATCATAATAATAGTGATATTATTATTTTTGTTGTTTTACCCATATAAAGCCAAAATAGCGTCGAAATACACACCTCAACATACAAGGACCAAGACCATGGCTGAATTAAAAGACCAAATAGAGAAATTGGAGAAGGACATCAAGGTCCTCGTCGCTAACCAAAAAAGCTTGGAGGAAGAAATTAAAAATAACAATACCATGCTTAAAAAAGAAATCAAAGACAAAGTTGTTTTGGTACTAGAAAGAAGGCTAGATGAAAAATTGGACATCATGAATGAGAAACAAAAATACTTGGATCACAAAATGAGTACCATGGCTCAAGACATAAACACCATAACAAAAAACTTGAGCACCATGATGCAGAACCATAAAACATTAATGGAGGTGTTACAAAAAATAATGCCTAGTATAGACCACATCAATAGTCTAGACATGTTAGATGCCTCATTTCACGTTTCCACACAGCAAACACTCACCAAGAATCAAGAATATTTGCAAAAATAAATGAAGATTAACAATGTGATACTTAAAGAAAGACAAAAACAAAATTACTTCCAGATATGAAGGCACGATTAAACAAAAAAAATAGACGCTGTCAGTAAGATAGTAGAGAAGAAAAAGGATAAAAATCATCACAAACAATGAAGCAGTTCAAATATTTCAGTTGCATCATCCAATATCTCCAATCCACCATCAAACCATAAAGAAAAAGGAAACCAATATCATCCTTACATAGTGTACCCACATAAGGCAAAAATAGAGTTGTCGAAATACAATGGAAGTGAAGACCAATGTGTTTCCTGGTTAAACAAAGCAGAAGAGTACTTCAACATCTACAATATTCAATCTAACGAGAAGAAGGTGAAATATGTGCCAATGAATATGGAAGGGTACGCCTATGATTGGTACATGTGGTGGAAGAGAGATAATTTTTCCTACACCTGGAACTTGTTCAAAAAATGAATTTTCTCTATGATAGCTGGAATATCTTTAATAAATTGAGAAATGTTTTTCGCTTATAAGAATATTGATCAAGCCATGTTATCACTAGAAAAATGAGATTTATTAAGAAATGAATGATGGAATACCTAGGTTGGCCCAGACACTCAGTTTGCTTCAAACATATCATATAGAAAACTGTCTCATTGAATGGCTTTATTTGAATTCCTTCTCTATGTATGTGAAAACCCCGAACTACATGATTTCCCCATGTTATGTTACCACTAGAAGAGAAAGAGGTTGTTTCACCATGCGATAAAGAAAGTACCCGTTAACCTGTACACCCCGTTTAATTCATACTCGCAAGAGGCAAGAGCCTTTTCCACCAGGAATGAGTCTATCTTTAGCCCAGTCCACCAAGTCCAATAGATGTTTGTAACCTTAAATATTTTTGATGTTGATGTCAATGAGTGTGTTGGTGTGTTGATGCTGATGTCAGTAATTCGAGTCAATACTTAGGATAA
Organism: Pseudotsuga menziesii; assembly: GCA_001517045.1. Lineage (NCBI taxonomy): Eukaryota > Viridiplantae > Streptophyta > Pinopsida > Pinales > Pinaceae > Pseudotsuga > Pseudotsuga menziesii. The sequence continues at coordinate 436,655 of LPNX010437538.1, forward strand.
GTGGGTAATTAGTCCATGTTAACCAAATGAATATGTGTGGGTTGGATAATGACTCCAACACACCTTGTCATCATGTTCACCGATCATTCCTTTGTCATTGCTGAACTCCTTTGACATCAATTAACAATACATGTAATGGATCCTTTGTCTTTTACTGAGTTCATCCTGTTATTATGTCTATTGGTTATCCCTTTGTCATTCCTAAACTCCTTTGACATCAATGACAACTATATTCTCAATAATCTCCCCCTTTGGAATTTATGGAAACATCTAAACATTCTCCCCCTTTTACAACAATGACAAAGGATAACCCGAGTGAAATTCATGGACTCCCCCTATCACTGTGCTTCCTTCTGCTCCATTATTGAGTCTCTCTCAGTTTACTTCAAGCCAATTCTATGCACCTTTTTTCTATGTCAACCATGCACCGGTCGTATTATTTAACCTTGGTCATCTCTTGTATTTGAGGAAGATAGATTTCAACATATTTCAACATTAGATACCAATTGGAATTTTCTGACTTTAACTCCCCCTGAGTATATGATCCCTCCTAATTTTATTTTCAGGGTTCTATTTAGATCATGAGAGATCTTAGAAAAGGATTCCACAATCATCACTATATCCTTCTTCCTCACCTTCATCTTCATCTTCATTGGTGTATTATCTTACATCTCCATCTTGCTTTTCCTCATAATGGATGTCATTTTTATTTATGACACTATTATGCTCATCATCATCTTTAGAGACCTCAGTGATGTTTGAAATTTGGGTTTCTTCTAATTTTTTGGAGTCTGACTTTTTCCTCCACATCTTCCCATGAGGTATCTTGCTTACTTGTCTGTTATCATCTGTTATATTTGTGGTTTGTTTCCTTATCAACCTTTGATATTTTCCCTTGGTTCTGCAATCAATAGCATTGTGACCAAACTTATGACAGCAATAGAAATGACCATATCACTTTCCTTTATATATAGGAAATATTTGATCTTCCTTCTTCACAACTTCCATCTTCTTCCACTATTTTTGAGCCTCTGCTGAAACACTCTTTCTCAGTTTACATTCTCTAGCCACATGTCCAAAGTTATGACATTTGTAACAATCTATGTCATATCTTTGAAAAGGTCCAAAGCGGTTATGATTTCTTTCTTTTGGTTTATTACTAGATGCATCCTTCTTGTAATCATGAACCTTTCCATAAGATCTGCATTTCATGGATTTATGACCAAAATTATTACAAGAGTAACAATGACCAAAAAAGATATGTTGATATCTATTTGTCATTGGTCTCTTAGAAACCTCTTTAGTTCTGTCTTTGTCATGAAAGGATTGAATATATTTCCTGCTTTCTTCCTTTTTAACGGGACTCTTTAGTGCATCAACATAGCTTCTTTTATTTCCACCTTGTTTTGTGAAAGAGGAATATTTTGGCTTCTTTATTTTGTCATATCCTAGACCAGGTTTATCACTTGGTGGTCTTTGGCTACTTAAGATATCATCTAAGATCCTTGAGCTGTTCTCAAACTTTGATTTGATAGATTCTTCATCAACCCCTTATCTAAGTTGAATAATCTCTTTTTCAAGTTTTTCAGAATCTTGGATTCTCTTCTTAAGCATGACTACTAGGTCCTCTTCAATATTCTTGGCCTCTTAAAGTTGGTTCTTCAAGTCAATAATAATTTGATTGTCTCTTCTTTATACTTTGATAGTTTATCTTTCAAAACTTTGTTCCTTCTTCTACATTTTTCAATTTCATCAACAACAACTATGTATTGAGCTTCTAGGTCTACTTCTCCATCCTTGTCTGATTCCTCATCTGAAGTTACTTTCCCAATAAAATAGGATGTTTGCATTTTCACTTTCATCGTCACTATCTTCTTTCGAATATAAGTTTTTTTTTCTCTTGACCTTATTCTTATCCATGGTCTTACACTTATGACAACAAGGCTCTTCGTGATCACTATCCTCTTATTTTGGGTAAGGACACTTATTAGAAAAATGTCCTATTCTTCCACAGTTAAAACATTTCAAGGGTATCTTTCCTTTGTATTTCCTAGTGCCTTTCTCAAGTTTTCTGATGAAAAGAGCTTCTTCATTATCTAGGTTCTCTAATTGGTTCTTGGATAGGGATTTAAATGTTTCCTCTTTTCTTGAAGGTTCATTCTGTCCTATCCTCATCTCATATGCAGTGAAGATCCCATGTATTTCATCTACTGTCATGGCATCAAGGTCATCTCGTTCTTCTAGAGTGGGGACTTTTGAGTCATACTTCATTGGAAATGTTCTTAGTAACTTGTCAACCACTTCTCTTTCTTTTAATTTTCCTCCAAGACCTCTAATAGCATTGACAACCTCATCTACTCTTAGAAGGTATTCCCCAATATTTTCTTCTTCTTTCATTTTAAGGCTTTCAAACTGTCCTTTATATGCCTGAAGCTTGGATTCTTTGACTTTAGATGCCCCTTCATAGATAATCTTTAACTTACCCCAATCTTGTTTGGAAATCATGCATCACATAAATTTTGTAAATACAGAGTTTGTCAATCCACCCAAGATGACATTTAGGGATTTTGCATTACCCTCATATTGGTCTAGTTCCAACTATTTGTAGGTAGGCTGTCTCCTATTTTATACTCCTTTTCAGTTGCTTCCCAAACTTTCCATCCAAGGGAAATTAGATCACACTTCATTCTCACACTCTAGTATGAATAATATTCTCTTGTAAATAATGGAGGCCTGTTGGTGGCTATCCCTTCTTGTTGATCCATAGTGGTTTTTAAGTAAGATCTTATTTCCACTAGTTAAACTGTGGTGAAGGAACCTGCTCTGATACCAATTGTTGGAATATTAGACAATACTGAGGGGGGGGTGATTCAGTATTGATAACTTTTAACAATTTAAACCACTTTTTAATTTATTCATTAACACACATGATCAATAAGAACACACAAAACACAAATTTTTTGTGGAATCCCAATTGGGTAAACCACCAATACTTCCTATTACTGCAAAATTATATTTACAAATAATTTTTTCTTGCTTCTACAAAAAAGGATGGTATTATACCCTATTTACCAACAACTACTGGAAGGAGGCTACAACCCCCTAGTTTTATCATCTTGCTACTAAAAGGATGCTACTACACCCTAGTTACCAGCTCCTACTAGAAGGAGGCTATGACCTCCTGTAAGCTTGTTTCCTACCCTAGCGCCACCCTACCACCCTATATGTTTTATTTGACTTCCAGATCTTGTTTTTCTTCACTCTCTGTCACAAATACTTCTACACATTTTTGGTCTCTTCCACTTCTGATTTGTTGCTGCAATCTAGACTACAGAGATGACTTCTCTCACTCATCACTTTGTCTATAAATACCTTCTAACACATTTTCTACGAATGCATCTTCTCACAGTTGCACCTTTTCATTTTTAGATCATGCCTCTTCATGAAAACACTATTATTCATCTTATAAATTCTTTAACTCTAATTAGGTTTATTAGTCATACCTTTCCGCAACAAAATATTACCAGAATTCCCTCTCCGCAATGTTAATTATTCACCAAAAATTCTTCTGAATTTTCCTTTTTTCATAATTAAATTCTTCCACAATTGCCTTTTTGCAACAGATCCCTTCCACAAACATCCTAAGTCATTGATCCATTGCGGACTCTTTCCTGTCCATCGATCTAACACACAAATTTGCATCCATAATCATCTTTCCGCAATTTCCTTATCTTTTCACAATTGTCTTTTCTGCAACAACCTTTATGCATCGTTGATTCTTTCTAGACTCTTCCTTGGCCGTTGATCTAAGATCAGATGCAGATAGCGGATTGCATATTTTAGTTTTTACTTTTCTCAAAATGTCATTTCGCAACTACCTTTCCACAATATACTTTCTACACCATTGGTTTCTTGTGGACTCTTCCTTGGCCGTTGATCTTTAGATCAGATGCAGATTGCAGATTGCAGGTTTTCCAAATTTCTTAAAAAGTGCTTCTGCAATTTTATTTCTGCAAGATTTCTTTTGCACCATTGATCTTATGAAGACTCTTTCCTAATTATCGATCTTTAGATCAAATGTGGATTGCGGGTTTTCCAAATTTCTTGAAAACACTTCCGCAATTTCTGCCGACTGATTTGGATCGTCCAATTTTTCACTTCACTCTAGCGTTCATGAATGTTATTGTCCACGCATATCTATTTTGTGGATCTTATTATAGACCATTGATCTTTGTCTCTTGAATGATATGGGTTGTCCAAGTCTTATTTGGCGCTTCCACTACTTGATTTGTGGATCCGTTCAAATCTTCTTGTCCCTTCAAACTGTTATCTTCCACTGCTTGCTTTGCAGATATTTCCCCCGTCATCGACCCTGTCAGTGATTTTCTATCTGATTTTGTAATTCCTCTGTCTTCTACTAAGTTCACCCTGTCATCATGTTTATTGGTTATTCCTTTGTCATTGTTGAACTCCTTTGACATCAATTGACAATCCACGTAATGGATCCTTTGTCTTTTACTAAGTTCATCCTACTATTATGTCTATTGGTTATCCCTGTTTCATTCAAGAACTCCTTTGAGATCAATGACAACTATATTCTCAACATGATGATATTTTATTAGGAACCCGATGGAATGCCATTAATGGACCATTGGCTAACTAATGTAAATTTATCGAGTACCCAATGAGGTTGTGTCGAGTATCTGATGCTTTTCCCTTTTCAGATTGTTGCTTATCCAATGACATTCAGTTTTTGTTTGTCAAATAACCAACATATTGGTGTCGGATATCTGACGAACAACATCATATATAAAGTGACCTTTCCAAATGGTATCTGACGAATGTGTTGTGGTTTTGAAGAAACTAACTATCAGATATCTGACAGATAACTGTTCTAAAATAATAATAAAATCCAATGAAATCTTGGTTTAGAAAACATATAGTTTTCCAAAACATCATTGTTGGAAAACGTTAATTTTGGAAAGTGAAGAGGCCTAAGCATATAAAACAAAGTATTTAAGTAAAGCTATTATAGTGAAAGCTTGGTGTAGAAAACATATAGTGTTGCATCAAAAAGGGAAATTGAGACAACCAATGCTAAAGACCAAGTGTCTCAAGTTAATAGAATTGAGAAAGACTTGGGGACCCCTAAATTATATAATCAAGGGGAATATCATGACAAGGCCAAGTCACTTTCTAATTAGCAGGAAACAAACTCCATCATAACAGTTATGCCTTAACAAACTCATACCCTAGGATGGATTTGTAGGTTTAATATATAAAACAAAGAATGGAACTTGATATATATAGTCACACATAATTAGTGAAGGATTGATTTAATGTTACTGAAACTCATTTTATGCATATTTGAACTTGGACCTAAGGTTGTGAGCAAATTTACAAGTACTCAACACATGGCTACTACTAGAGATTTAAAAGGATTGGGAGGATTGTGCATTTTTAGGATGTTTCATTTTTTAATTGAATCTTATTTCTCCTCATCATGGAAACCTAGATTGTTTCCATTTACAACCCTTCTTTGAGTAACCTTAGAATTAACCAACAACATTGCTTTTCAATTTCACCCTGTAATTCCATATTTTGGGACAACTTGCTACCTTTTACTAAAGTACTAGAAGTCACATGGACATCATTAACAATAACATTAATAGAGTATGGATTAGTCTTGGAAATGGTTTGCGTTCAATATGGAATTCATATTGAGCTTAATCTTGTTATAAGTTGCTAAAAGTTACGTTTTCACTCTAAGAAAGTGTAAATTGAATATCCTTTGCTTTTGAAACTGAATAAGACCATGATTTTAAAATATTTTTCAACCTAAACTAAATAAGACCTTTTGGAACGTATTTTGATATGGAAATATCTTCAGGAGTTTGCTGAAACAACCTATGGGCTTATCTTGCACATCTTGAGGAGTTTGTTAAACAACTTATGCATGTACATATTATAATAAAGTATGTATATCTCAGGCCTATAATGATTTTACTCATTAGTTTATTATTATTTTTCTATATTTATGAGAAAGAGAGTGATATTCAAACATGTCATAGTCTCTATTAAAACTAAAGAAAGGAATAAAAAACATGGTTGGGAATGATTCTAGAGCTATAGACATATCCATTGCAAGAGACAAATTAGGAAAAGGAACAACTAATAGACTTCAATCTAAATTCGTGACCAACTCAGTCTACAAAAACATTTCTATGCATAAATGTATCCTTCAAACCAAAAACCAACATATATTGGAGCATTTTCACTTGGATTAACAAGTATGAATAACCAAAAATTAACCACTATGAGTATTCATCTCCTCATTTGGAACTAAGTGTCTAGTTATATCCAAAAGTAACATGCCAATGTTATCACAAGATTATATTTACATACACTATAATAATGGTTCATCTAAGAAGAATATAACCTCAAAGTTTTTGTATCGAATCCACAGTAGCTAGTGCCAATTTATCCACATGTGGATAACTTAACTCAGGACCAGCTAAATTCCTACTTAAGTAGTATATGACATGTTCTTGGTGGAATTCATCCTCTTGAACCATAACCATTCCTATATTCGATTATGATGTTTCTATATATGAAAGGAAATATTTTCTTCGTCTAAAGGACTTAGAAGTGGGGAAAACACTAGGGCCTTTTTAAAAGAATCAAAATACTTTTCAACACTATCATCCCATATTAATGGCACCCCTTTCGTTAATAATCGCATGAGTCCTTTAGTGGTCTCAACATAGTTTGTTGTGAATCATTACAATAAGTTATATTTCTCTGGAGGATTTGTAACTAATGTAAGTTTTGTGATGGAGGCAACTGTAGTATTTCCTCTACCTTGAATGGATCTACCATAATACCATCCTTGGAAACAATAAATCCCGGTAATATACTTGATTCCACGCAAAAAATTCACCTACAAGGATTCAATCAAATATTATAATGTCTACACCTATCAGAGACATATCTCAAATGCTTAGGGTGATCCACCCTCTTCCCTGACTTGGCCCATAAAATCATCCAAATAGGCTTCAACTATTTTCTTATTGTCATGGAAGGAATAAGACATAACACATACAAAGGTTGCACTTGCATTCTTTAAGCCAAAAGGCATATTCCTATAAGTGAAGGTCTCCTACAAGAATATAAAAGGATGTTTTATGTTGATCTTATGGATATATATGAATTTGGTTATATTCGGAAAAACCATCCATGAATGAGAAAATATCATTACCAACACATTCATCAATAATATAATCAACGAATGGAATAGGATAATTATATTTAGGACAAGCTACATTATGATCTTGAAAGTCAGTGGACACCCGAATGTTTTCTTGTTTTTTATCAATGAATACCAAGTTGGACACCCATTTCATCAAAGGTACAAGATACATAAAATTTGCATGTAACAACTTTTATACTTCTTTGACAACAACATCCTTTCTATGGTTGATCGCTCTTAGATTTTTTCAAACATGCTTGACATGAGTATAAGTCTCAATCTCATTTTCAACGATCGATGGGCCTATTCCTATAATTTTTGTTCATAGGAATAGTAAAAAACATCTCTATATTTTTTAAATAGTGCCATATAGGTTTTTATCTCATGAGGAGAACAATCAACACCAATATGGACATTTTCAATGACACCTGGGATCTTTGAAATGTTAATGGGAATGGTTTTAGAAATTTTTTCGACGTTCCCCTCAGCATAAACTTGAGAAGAGGCAAGAGGACTCCCATACCACTCCATATGACTTGATTTGATTGTTCCATCGCTATCAATTCTGTAACATACCCAACCCTGGAGCACAATGTCAAGGTCAGGTATACGAGATTCATAACAATGAGAAGGTTGAATATAAGGTACACACAGTGGAATAATACCCATTAATATCAGGCTAGCATGCTATCAAATAAAAGTAATAAATCATATTTACATAAAGAAACAAAACTTCATTTATGTCAGTAAACAATCAACATTTCCACATACAATGGAGGCGGAATTTAGACATCTAGTTATATCATATTTGTAACAATAAACTTCATATTTCAAACCCATATCATAATTGATCTGATACAACCATATATGGCCATATGGCCTACACTAAAGACCATATGTCTAATAGACATAATTTCATAAGCAACTAGTTTTATCAACATAGTAATCAACGTCGCTACTTTCCTCCTAAAGTAGAATTGTACACCATTAAAAAATAATATCTAATACATAAAGATCATAAGAATTTAAACCCTTGTGAGTGTTAGAATTGTTGTGCCAGTTAGATCATCAAGCAAAGAGTCCAAATTATTGATGCAGTGAATAGGAATGAATTATACAAACTGAACAAATCAAATCTCACAGGAAACAGACAAGTATTGCTCAAGGAATTACAGTATTATCTTCATTACATAATATGATGTTACAATAGGGTTGCATAGGAAAGAATTCAGATCATTAGGGATGAATTCGAATATACCAATTGTATGTGACTGTATCTAACTGCATGGCTAACTAAATATTTCTAAATCACTATCGGAGTCCAAGTGGTTAACTCCAGATGTCTAACTAAGTCACACAATTAGTTATAATCAGTTGAATCAGTCTAACTAAAGTGGTAGGTGAGAAAAGGAGCCGTATCCACATGAATCCATGCATAACTAGTGCTAACTGAACTGAAAGTGAACTAACTAAAAGTAATTGAAGAATAACTAAGCTTAACTAGTTCCAACTCCAACTGTCTAAAGGAGGTTGGTGTCAGGACTCCCAGTGGCTCCTAAAATGCAGGTATTGGCCTAGGAGGTGCCTAAACTGATGCATGCAAGTGCATTCAGTGGTAGTTAGAATCTATTGGTATTCCCCACACTCTAGTAATTGGTACATGTGGCCCCATTAGGCCAAGTGGACCCAATGGTACTAGTGGACCCAATAATTAATAAAAGACTCCTAAGTTAGGTTAAAATAATCTAATAAACAGTTTGGTCAAGGGAGGATTATAAATCCTAACACCCCCACTGAATCCTAACTTGGAAAAATGTGGGCCCTGGAGACAAGGCCAAAATTCACCCATATACAATCTAAAAGATAAAAAATTATGCTTAATAAACCAAGGAAAGAGGGGGAAACCTCATGGGAAAACCCCCCTCAATATAAGCAGGAATCAGGAAATACAAGTTAAAAACTTGCAAAGTCTTTTGCTGCAATTTGCAGCAACAAAGCAATATTCTGGTTCTTCTATGTAGCAACATCCTGAATTCGTGCATGTGAACCTCTGAATCCAAACAAAATGATTATGTCTAGAGGAGTCTTCCTCTTTGGAAGAATAATGTGCTCAACTGAATCAGAAATATAGACTATTGCTAGATGAAAACTAGACCCATGTAGAGCAATTGAAATCAACTGATGAGAGAGAAAAGGTGATTGAGAATTTGAACCATGTGAGGAACACCCAAAAAATGATATATTTCAGCCTTGAACATCGAACCATGTGAGGTAAAATAATCCCCAAGTGTTAGGAGCAAGTGTCCAGGCGAATGCAAAATGTCTCCCTCTTTACTAGTTCTATGAGGAGATCAGCATGTGATCAAATAGATAGGCAGAAAATACCATGGACTTTGGAGAGTGAATTCTTGAGCTCCATAATCTAATATAGCTTTAGAAATAATCAATGAATCATAAAATATAATATCAGAAAACTCATAAGAGGAAACTAACATCAAATCCCCAGCAACAAGTTTGAAGGAGACTTGCGGTACTTGATTTTTCACACCAAAATTAATGAGAGAAGCTACAAGCATTACTGAAATCTCTTGAAATTTAAAACCTGATCCAAATAATATCATATCAGATACAAATAGGTTCTTATCATATCCAAGAGTGAGGAATGATATCAAGTCCCTAGCAACAACTTTGAAGGAGACTTGCGGTACTTAATTTTTCACACCAAAATTGATGAGAGCAGCTGCAAGCATTACTGAAAGCTCTTAAAAATTAAAACCTGAAACAAATAATATTAGATAAGATCCAAATAATATCATATCAGATCCAAATATGTTCATCTCATATCTAAGAGTGTGCTCCATTGAGATGGTAGACGCACAATTTTCTCCTTCTTCAAAATTTTGAAAATTGGTGCATGCATTTATGTAGGAATTTACTGAAAGCTTTAGATCAATGAGAGTGAATGGATCACTCCTACAATATGATATTATTTCCAAAATATCCATGGTATTACTTATTTTCCACCAGCAACATCATTAGAGATATAGAAATCAAATTCATCTTCCTTTTCTCAAACAATCACCAGTAAACTATGCACAGAATTTAAAATAGAAAAATCACTAGAGAATTTTTGCAAAGAATGGAAAGAGAGTTTTTCTTCAAAAACAGATATTCAAATGTCTTCTTCGGGATAAGCCATGTGAGGATATGATATATCAGATGTCTCATACACTTCCGGAGCTGCATGAGAAGGAGTCACTTCAAGGAGACTTTCTTCAATTCCAATTGATTGTGTGGAAAATTCTGCTTCTTCTTCATCTTCAACAATTTGCTTTGCTGTAGGAGAGGGCATGAGCTCATCATGTTGTATTTTATTTGAACCTCTCTAAAAAACTGGGATTTTAGATTCATCTCCCATATGACTGCTAGGTCCTTCTGATAGAGGGAAAGTGATGAAGGATTCCCTAGCGACAACCATGTGGTTGGATGCTCTAGAATCTATCAAATAAGCCTTCAACGGAGTGAGCCTTGCATACAAGGCATGTAATATCTAATGTTCTTTAGTATTGTCTTCATCATTAGACATCTATGCACCTTGTGGAAGGGAAATATTATTCTTTACACATATAGATTTCAACTGGTCGAGGGTCTTCTTCATGCATGAGTCTTCTGGATGAAAACCCCTCATACAATAGGGACACTTTTTATTTTTCTTGGAGCACGAAGCTCCTTCAGATGTCTTCTAAATATCTTTAGTATTAGAATCAGATGATTTAGGCTCCTTCCCCTTAGGTCTCCCTTTATCTTTTGCTTTGGTAGAGTTTTTCACTAGGAGAGCTTGATCTTTGGAAGTATTCATGACTCCCATCTGGATCAACTTCTCTTGCTCATGTATTAAGGAATCAAAAAAGGAATCACATGAGGGCATATTCCAATTAGAAATGGAATCCCTTCCAAAATGGAAGATTGAGACAAATACAGAATACTCAGGGCCTAGTTTTCTAAGTATGGAGAGAACATGTTGCTCATCCTTTCTTTCTATTCTGCACTGTCTACATTGAAGTGCAAGAAACTTGAATTTAGTAAATAATTGTTGCACCGTCTCAAAAATTCTAGGATGTAAGGCTACCAATTCATTCTCCAGAATGTGTCCCTGAATATCATCTTACTTGCCAAAAACGTTTTCAAGCATCTCCCAAGATTCCCTGGGATTCCTCAAACCTTCAAGGTGAAAGACGATATCTATGGATATGTGAGTACATAGATAACATAAATCTTCATCTAAGCAGTTCATAAACTTGTTTCTCTCAACTGGATGATGGAGAACGGCCTCCCTACGAAGTATTATCCTGGAGTAGCCATGATTTTGCAAGGCCAGCTGCATATCTTCCCTCCAATAAACATAATTGAAGGGTGTTAGGATTTGAGGTGTAGGAGATCGAGAATCCATAATTCTACGGCTAGAAAAGACAATATCTTCACACAAGATATGTAGCACTTGTAGAATATCATTGCAAAACAATAAAACATTTGAACTATGTTAGAATCACGGGGACTTCACTTAGTGAACCTCTCACATAGCACGTGTGATCGTGGGATATTAAAGAATACCCTTAATTTCCAGAGATATTGACCCAAACTCTTTTTGTTGAAACCCCCTCCCAATACTTAAAACCTCCTCCCCACCCATTTTTATACCTCAATCCTTATAAACCACCCTACCCACCCCACCTTAAATCTCTCATCCCCCCAATACCTGCAATATATTGGTTCAATTTTTGATAATTTTAAAACCCACAATATGAACTAACGTGATAGGATATTGGTCAACAAGTGAAGCCCCCGTGGTTAGAATCATGCCTTACCTCTCGACATGAACACTTTCTCAGGGTCTATCACACCTGCACCGCCACTCTGAATAAATTTAGAGGAATCAAGGCACTCTTTGCGGGACTTCTGTGGAAACCCATCTACTTCTGGTGTTTAATAGAGAGTAGACATACATGAATCTTGATTGAAATGGCTCTGATACCATGTTAGAATTTTTGTGCCATTTAGATCATCAAGAAAAGAGTCCAAATTATTGATGCAGTGAATATGAATGAATTATACAAATTGAACAAATCAAATTGTCGGGTATATGTTATATTCTTTGCAGCGTATGGAGGGGAGGTGTGCATGTTAACACTGCAGCTTGGCAATCCCAAAATCACCTTCACGGAAACAGGTCAGAGGCCCTGTTTCTGATGCGAGAATAGCAAGCAAATTTTTTTGGCTATTTATAGAATTTATGGCTATTTATAGCTATTTGTGGCTATTTTTAGAATTTGTCTAAAATTATGTAACTTAATCTAGGTTAAGGGATTGGATTCTTTTCTAATCCGGGTGTATGGATTAGGGTATTTGGATGATGTTGAATACCTATATTTTGTATTGTGAGGATTCATAATGTAATGATGAGAAAATAGGAGGTGTGCCTCCAAGGTTTTCTGGTTTTCCCGGTTAAGGGTTTCCAGGGTAAATCTCTGTGTTTATGTGTGAATGATGTGTTTTGATCTCTATTTTTCTTAAAATAATATGTATGCTTTGCTTCTCTGCATAGGTTTAAAACTTACACAAATCTCACAAGAAACAAACAAGTATTGCTTAGGGAATTACAGTATTATCTTCATTACATAATCTGGTGTTACAATAGTGTTACATAGGAAAGAAATCGAATCATTAGGGATGAATTCAAACCTACCAACTAGATGTGACTGTATCTGAGTGCATGGATAACTAAATATGTCTAAATCACTATCAGATTCCAAGTGGTTAACTCCAGATGTTTAACTAAGTCACACAATCAATTATAATCAGTTAAATCAGTCTAACTGAAGTGAACTAACTGAAGAATAACTAAGCTTAACTAGTTCCAACTCCAATGGACTGAAGGAGGTTGGTGTCATAACTCCCAATGGCTCCTAAACTATAGGAATTGGCCTAGGAGGTGCCTAAAAGGATGCATGCAAGTACAATCAATGGAAGTTAGCCTCTATCAGTGTTCCCTACACTCTAGTAACTAGTACATGTGGCCCCATTAGGCCAAGTGGACCCAATGGTACTAGTGGACCCAATAATTAATAAAAGACTCCTACATTAGGCTAAAGTAATCTAATAGACTGTTTGGTCAAGGGAGGATTATAAATCCTAATAGTGAGACCTGATTTGAAAAATACATACATATCCATATGGATTCCCAAAATATCAGATCCATGAATGATCATGAATCATATGCAATTAACCTTTTAAAAACCACAAACAAAGAAACTATCTACACTACCTCACATGGAAGAAATGTAATACTAATTTATCATATTTTTAGAACATCAATTAACATCCATAAAACCAATGGTATATCTAGTATGGAACACACACACATGGTCATATGGTATTCCTATATACCATATCCTTTTGAATACCATAATCCAAAGCAATCTAGCTACTAACAACTATTTTAACACATCAACATACCTTCTCTGTGGGTTGCAATGTTATCAACGATTTATTAGGCATTTATCGTGAACATGAATATAATTTAAGAACTTATAATGACATTTATAATCATCCTCCATGGGAACATGTTCAATAACAAACATAAAGGAAATTATATTGCATAAATACTTATCTTTTAATAAGGGTGCAACTAGCGTCAACAAGACAACTTTCTTCCCAGCCTTAGACTCTGTTAAGAAAAAATTCTTGAGCGTGTTACCCACAATATGAGACCTTGGAATTCACATAGTAAGGAAATATTCTAACTCGATCCATAAGGATAAAACTTAGGCCTTGTCCTGATGGATGCAACATAAGAGTTACCTACTCCTGCAAGAAAAAATGTGATCACTAATCTCACTTTCTCAAGATTACCCCCCTCTCTTGAAATACATGATTATGATCACTAAAATTTATTTCACAATATTACCCCCCTATTTCAAAAGATAATATTATGATCACTAATATTTATTTCACAAAATTACCCCCCTCTCCTGAAAGATAAACTACGGTCAATCTGATCTCCTTCACAAGATTATGCCCCTCTCTTAGAGACCCATTTCCACAATTAAAACTCTATTGCACAGGAGTACCCCCCTCTCCTGCAAGTTCTAGCGCAACAATTAGGAATAATTATTGCTCAATATTACCCCCCTCTCTTGCAAGACAAGCACAACAATGGATTCTCTACACAAGATTATCCCCCTCTCCTTCTAGACAAAGTTGCGGTAAAATTGATCTCTTCACCCTGCCAAAACACTTCTTGACCTTTTGGGTGAAAAATAACATTTGAATCCCTTCCTTGGGAATTTGAATTGGAGGATAGCATTGTCTCCACTGTATCAATAAAATATCCTTACATGATCTTCATTAATATGTAAGAAATTTTTTGGTGTAAAATGTGTGCACAATCCTATGCCAAATCCTTATTTGGAATTCGCATTATACTAAGATAAATCCTCTGCACTAACCAACAAACTCCATTATGAAAAAATTAATGACATGTGGATCAATTTAAATCCCTCTAGACCAATCGTATTTCCTCCAAGATATTGACTCCATACCACTCAGAAGCAACTCCAAATCACCGAGGATTCTCAAAACCCACTAAATATCCCTTTCAATTTCTCCATAGAGTATCTCAAATCCACTTAGAATAACTCAAATCCACTAGAAAATAACTCCCAGACACTAGGTTTAAATTGAATTCATCAAGTTTGACTCCATCCTACCATAATTGACTCTAAATCACCCATAAATCAATCCCCATGCATGCAAACAACTCAAATTCCACCTAATGACTCAAATTACCATAAAACACCTCCATGCATTTAGGATAATTGGAATTGACCCAAAAATACTCAAATTAACTAGTGATGACTCAAATCCATCAAATTAACTAAAGACAACTAGATTTTAAACCATAGTTACACTAATTAATTAAAGGAAACTCAAAATAACCAAATTGACTCTAACTAACTGTCAGTTAATCTAGTTCATTGGACTTACTAGGGTGCATGGTGCATGGGTGCATGGGTGCATGCAAAATATTAATTAGGTGAAATAGGATCCCCATGGTCCACTCACATCAAAATTAGGAAAACTAGAGTATTGTTAGTGAGGGAAACAACTCCTAACCCTAACCCCTTCACATGTGGAACCCAAGGCCCTCTAGCCATGTTTGTTGTCCATGTTGAACCATTATTTAATGATAATAAAAGAATAACAATATAATATTAATAGAATTCATCATAATATCCATTGTTAATGTCCCAAGCATCTAGTGCCACCATAAAAGAAAATAACCAAAATCACATGTGTTTGGGGCTTACTTTAGGATATTACAAATTCTTAAATCACTTTTGGTTGGGAGAACCGATGCATGTATTCCCAAGTTCTATCCCCTGAATAAATTTCCTCAATGATAGCTTCATCAGATGGAAAACCTATATCTAAAGAGTCATGACAAGGAAAATAATTGATATCCCAAATGGACATTAAATACTGATCATTGGGTTTTGAAATGGAACGTAAACCAACATGGTTTGTTCCTTTTGAAATTATGGCTTGGTAAGCTACTTCAATTACAGAAAAAGTTGAAGTTACCCAACTACACCCAGATTCATTTGAAGGTTATGGAAACTTCCAAGGGTCATTAAAATAAGAAGTCTTAAATTGAGACACCTTGGCATGTAGGTTAGGTGGGGGAAAATTAAATGTCCCCATTAATGTAGGATACATCCCCACACTTATATTCTCACAATTCGCCATAGAATGTATTACTAGGGGAACGACGTATTTTCACGATTGAACTCATTTATTCTTAATGATAATATATCAATCATAACAATATTTATTTCATGAGAAAACTTAATGACACAAAATATTGATGAGACTATTTCCATCATATCTTGTGTCCAACTTATTCCTAGTAACAGGTTGTAGTCGAGTGGGGAATCAAGAAATTCCATATCATCCTTTACTATTGTTCCTCTTAACTTGACTGGAAGAGAAGGGATAATTCTATGAGATTTGAAAATATGGCCATCGAAAGCTTTCAACATGGTCAAAGCCGCAACTACTTCAAGAGAACCTAAATCCTTCCAACATGACAAAGAAATGACACATCTGGAGGCACCCTCATCAACAACAGTGATGTATTTTGGACTTTTTGGATGAAACCTTAATCTATAATGTTGAATGATAGGGTAATCAAGGCTTAAAACCTTCAAAATAAAAATGTATCACCTGATTTCCCATAGGATCTATGGCTCCTAAAGAAAAAAGTGGACTGTTTCATTGAGTTGGACAACTCTAGAATACTTCGAGAGTGGACATTGAACAAGTAGCTTGTGCCATATATTCAACAATACATTAGTTTTGGGATACATGCTCGTTATGATTGTACATGGATTTCTTTAGAAAACCCTTTAGAAATTTAGGCATAATATCATTGGTCGGACTCTCTATGTGCAATGCGATAACTACTTCAGACTCTGGATTTTCCTTTACGTTAGTCACAAACATAGTTGTTTAACAAATTTTGTTCCTATTCTATAAATTTACATCCAGTTGACAGATGAAAACTTCATCTTGGCTTATGTTTCCCCCTTCTGAGGAGGCACCCTGATTTCCCCCTGGCAGAGGTGTAGGTTTTGGTGGGTAACCATCCGTTCCTACAGAAAAGGGTTAGCCAACACAACAGGTTGGGACTTTCCTTCTTATTGTGCTAACAACCTCTATGTAACTTCTATCTTGTGGAATTTATAGGTTATAATGTGATCATCACTACATAATTGACAAGGAAAATTAACTTTACCTTTTTCCTTTTTTCCCCACTAGCATTATTTTTGTTGTCATTGGTTGCACTATTATTCCCTTTATTCTCCATTTTCTTATTCTTATTTATCTTCCATTTGGGTTATTGGTTTCCCTTTACAATGGAGTTTTGTAATGAAGAAACATCCAAGGAAGGGTTGGATTTGGTATTTTGTGTGTTGTTTTAGCCAGATGATAGTGAATTTTGACCAATGAGATTTGTAACTTGGCTAGTTGAGTTACTTTGAACTAAACCAATCATGCCATTGACATGAGGTCAAGGGGTAAGTTTGGTTGGATCGGCATCTACTCTGGGAGCAATGGGAAAATTTTTGTACAACATTCTATATTGGGATTAAACAAAATCAAGTTGTTGAATTTTGATAATAGACTTATATTTAGCTTGAACCCCTAAAAGATCCACATCATTTGCAACAAAAGGTTGTAAATACTTGATGAAGAAATCAGTTAAGAATCCATATAGTATCTAAGATTTAATTAAGATTCATCTCCTCTACCACTCATGGATGTGGTAAGAGATATGAGTGGATTTATCTTTCCTAAATGAAGTCAATAATTTTGTACCGGTCTCATATCATTATGGAAACTGAAAGTGATCAAAAAATGTCATCATAACCAAGTTAAAAGTTTGGAAATATGCTTGTGGAAATTTGATATACCACATAGTCGCCATCCCATTTAAAGTCCTCTATAAGAGTCATAATCTAATGGTTATTAGGATCTTTGTAATCATGGACTTATCATTTGGATTGTTTGGTTAAAAATAGGATGAATGTGTAAATATGCACATAAAAGGAAGAAGCATATAAAAGAGACATACACCATCAAATCATAGGAACCACTTGATAATGGAGTTCATCCCACTATGACTACATCTCCGGACCCAATCTTCAATGGGGGGTAATTTGTTTATAATCTCAGCAAAAATATCAAGTACATGGAAAATATGGCTTTATACCTCAATTGTGGGAGTTACCTTCAAATTGGTTGCTCAGAACAGAAAATGGACTGTACCACTATGCTCAAAAGCATCGAACGATGAGGAATGACATAAAACACTCTATATTTGGTGTTTCTGAAAATTTGCCCCTCCAAAAATACTAATGACACGTATATGCCATGTGGCAATCCACACTATACAAATCCATACATTGTATGAACCTCGAAATCCATGCCATGTTGGGCCTTGGGATGCATGCCACTAATGCGTTCTCTCATACACTAGCCTCGGTCTCTCTCGACCTGCGTGGTCCTCCCCCCTCGGCACTTGGTGGAATATGGTTAAATATCCTGTGGTTAGCATCCCCTCCCAACAGGCGTCGTTGGTGTAATGGTGATCACGATTTATGGTAGGCATTGAGTTTCAGGAGTTCCAAGGCTCAACCAATGTGGACCCCCATATTAGTGCGTTAGTTGTGTTTGTTTTTCCATCCGCTTAACTGTTTCCAATTTGGGGGGATTAACCATCCCCACCGCCACATTGGTTGGGATTAGTCAACTCATTATACTTCCTCCAACCTCCTTATTGTTAGGAATTATGATCCAAAATTTTATGTTTAGAAGTTTAGATTAATAAATGTAAAAGGGCATCTACACACTCACGTGATTATGTGAGGTGTCCCTAAGTTAGTTTCAGTAACAGTAAATTAGTTGTTACTTTTTGGATATTTAAATCCATCGAGTTTTCCATGTGAGGTAATTTTTCGGGACCTAGCCCTCACATCTTTGTGATGTAATTATTTTCCTTATTCATTAATAAAGTTTTGTGTATGAGGACAATTTGTTAAAGTGGTATCAGAGCATGCCGTTGAATCTTGGTCTGGTTGGAACCTGGTTGGAAGGTGCTAAAGGTTGTTTGAAGAAGGTGATCTTCAAGTTTTTGGAATAGAGAAATTTTGACTGTACGTTAATGATTCCTATTCTTTTGGGCTAAAAAAGAATCTATGCAAAAAATATTTTTTATTGACTTGGTTTTTTCATTTTACTTGGAGAGAGTAATTTTTTTTTAAAGGCAAGGTTATTTAAAAATTTTGTGGAAGTGAAATTAAAAAAAAAAACATAGTTGGTGTTGGGAAGAAGAACTAGCATATAGAACCAGCATAATGAGAGAACACCATTGTTAGCGAAATTCCAGCGTACCAGTGCTGAAAATAACCTGCGTACACCAGTCGATTTGGTGGAGGAAGTAAAGAGAACACCAACGTTAGCAAAATTTGTGTAGAGACCAGCTTTGACACCAGTGAAGGAAGGACATCAGCATGGAGGAGGCATTGAAGCAGTGTAGCATTGTGTGCATGAGGCTCGACATCAGCGTGAAGGAAGGACACCAGTGCGTTCATCGTTTTGGAGGAGGCATTGAAAGTAAAGCCCAGCGAAGTAGAGAACCAATCGACGTTGAAGAGAGAGACCAACATGAAGGACACACCAGCACATTCATCATTTTGGAGGAGCGTTGAAGGTAGAGACCAGCATTGAAAAGACCGTAGGAAGGAGCAAAGCGTAGAGACCAGTTTACACCAACGAAGTAAATACTAGCAAAGACCAGCGAGCGTTGAACGACATTACACCAACGAAGCAAATACCAGCAAGCATTGAAAAGAGCGTCGAAAGGTACCCTGAAGAAATCACTCATTGTGCTGCTGGTTTAAAATGGTTTAAATTTATTTGTCTCGTGCATGGATTCATGTTTATGTAATATTTTGAAAAGTGAATAAGTTGTTTTGGAGAGATAAGATAATTTATTATTCATTTTTATTTCTTGGAGATTTTTTTTATATTGTATAAGAAGAAAAAGGTGGAGAAATAGAAGAAGAAAAAAACAAGGGTTATTTTTGGAGTTGATGGGACCAGAACTTGTGACCTCCCACTCAACAATCTTGTATCTCTCCAATTCACCTATAAATATTTGCTATTTTTTGGAGTGATAAGGTGCATTTTTTATTGGGCATTGAAGTAATAAGGAGCATTGTTGGCGTCATAAGGAGTACTTGTATTTTCACTCAAGTTTTGATTAGAGCAAAGTGAAGCTCTATCAAATTTTTTTCTTGAGGCTATAAGTGGGTCAAGGCCAAGCCCCTATAGCTCTCTTTTGCATGGTGTGTGGTGTTTCTTGCAGTATTTCTTTCATGGTGACTCTTATTGATGCGTAATTTTGCTTTCATGTTGGTGGTGATATTTTTGCATAAAATCTTCTATTGGTGATATAAGGTGATTGTTTTGGTGACATAAGGTGCTTTCTTTTTTAATTCTTGGAGCTATAAGGTTTGCATAATACACATCTTCTGGCGTTATAAGGTGTTTATTTTTTACAATGTCTAGAGTTGTAAGTCTTTTTAATGAATTTGACAAGTTGGAAGGATTGAAAAATTATAAATCTTGGAGTCGTTATATTCAAAGCACTCTTATTTACAATGAATTGTGGAAGGGTGTCTGTAATGCTTGGCCTACCAAACCGACTATTCCTGATAAGCTTGCAAAATGGGAACTAAAAGATGAGAAGGACTTAGCATTGATTCACAGTACTGTTTCTGATGATATTTTGTGCATATTGAAAATAGTTCTAGTGCGTGGTCAGCTTGGAAGACATTGAAAGATTTATTTGATTTTCAAAGTGAAGCTAAGAAAATCGATCTCCAATTGAAGTTGTTTCAACAAAAATTGTTGATTGTCCACATGATGTTAAACCCATTGGTTGTAAGTGGGTTTACATAATTAAGTACAAAGAAAATGGAGATATTGATAAATATAAGGCAAGATTGGTGGCAAAGGGTTTTGCTCAGAAAGAAGGGATTGATTATGAAGAAACTTTTGCTCCAACAAAGAAATGGAATACTATCAGGATTGTGCTAGCTTTAGCTGCACAAAATGGATGGAAAGTGCATCAAATGGATGTAAAAAGTGCATTTCTAAACGGTGATTTGCAAGAGGATGTTTATATGACTCAACCTCCTGGTTTTGAGGTTCCAGGGAAAGAAAATCGAGTTTGTAAACTAGTTAAGGCATTGTATGGATTGAAACAGGCTCCCAAAGCTCGGTATCCAAAAATGGATGCCTACCTACAGAAAGTTGATTTTCTTCGTAGTGAATCAGATGATACTTTGTATGTTCAAATCTAGGAAAACAACTTAGTCATCTTGGTTATGTATGTTGATGATTTGCTCATAACAGGTAACAATAATGATCATATATTTCAGGTTAAGCAAGAACTTCAAACAGGTTTTGAAATGACAGAATTGGGATTACTTCATTACTATCTTGGAGTCGAAGTAAAGCAGTGGGAAGGAAGCATATTTATTTCTCAAGCTAAGTATATTTTTGGATTATTGAAGAAGTTTGGAATGGAGGAATGTAAACCGGTGATTACTCCCATAGAGCAAAATTTAAAATTTTCTAAGTTTGAAGGGGGGGAACTTGTAAATGGTACTGGATATCGACAGTTAATTTGATGTTTCATTTACTTGATGATTACTCGTCCTGATCTATCGTATGCAGTCAACATACTTTCCATATATATGCAGGAACCTAGAGAAATTCATTGGAATGCAACAAAAAAGGGTGTTAAAGTATCTTCAAGGAACAAAGGATTTTGGACTTGAGTTTAAAAGAAACAAAAATTTCAAGCTTGGTGGCTATTCATTGGCGGATTTGGCTAGAGATGATGATGACATGGCATCTACTTCAGGTTACTTAATGAATATGGGATCAGCTGGAGTGGCATGGAGTTGTAAAAAGCAGGATACAATTGCGAATTCTACAACAGAAGTAGAACATATTTCAGCTTGGGAAGCTACTTGTGAGATAGTTTGGTTAAGAAAGATTTTGCAGGACCTCAAAGTTGATCAGAAATGTTATCACTCAGAATGTACCCAGGTTGTAAAAGGTAAACTCCAAGGTAACAGCAAAACCACTTTAGGAAGAAACTGGTATTTTCTTCCAGAGAGGGATCTCTCAATAAAGATTTAACAGGACCAGATATAAAATAACATTTAAAGATTTGTGTATTTGGCTGAAACAATCACATAACCATTGGGCATGGAGTCATATACAATATAAATGTATCACAAAGACATGTACACGAGATTTATCAAAGGCAAGATAATCACATCATCACAGTCATTCAAATTAATCCAGGTGGAACAGAAGAGATGAGGAAAACAGCCCATTAATACAGAGCATCAGCAAGGATGAATTCTATATCAACTTTAGCAGAAAAATCATATAATATCTGGAATGATGACTAGTGCATAAATATATGAATTCTGATCATCTAACGCTATATTCCAGATACGAGGAAAAAATAAAATGGAGTGTTACACAAGGGAAATACAATCACATAAAGAAAGAAGCATACACTGTAATATCAATGACACAGGAATCTCTGACCAAAACTCTCATGCATTCACTTTGTTATTCCAAAAATAGATATGTTCTCCAAAATTATTCCACCCGATGGGTTCCAACCCCCATCTCTTAAAAAAGATGCAAATTTATACATAAAATAATAGGTCTCCCAAGAAGATCAATAACTGAATGATCGGCTTAATTTAGAGTTTTGTAACTGAATTCCTAATTCCTAGGAAGTTTGTTACAACTCCAATCCTAACAGATCATAAAGTAACAATCAACTTGATAACAAACTTTCGCTCAGCCAGCTCCACGTCTTTGCCCCATCAGCTCCTCAGTGCATAACACCTATTTCTAGGGATGAAGAATATACTTTATCTTTCCAAACCGCTCCACAGCTTTCCACTGCTCCGAACTTGGGGTGTCACATTCTGTCATTTCCCGAATTGATACTTCGAGCTCCATATATGCTTCATAGGACTTCTTAGGAAATCTGCTTCTGATAATTGCGAACTTCTGCAGAATTTCTAAATCTTCTGTTAACATATCCACAATGGTTTTCCATGTTAGGCTTTTCTCCAAATCATTAAATTTGGAGTGGTCCATGTGGCACTGGACAAGCAGGTTATGATAATGTTCCTGTGAGAACATCCGTCCCTCCTCGTCCCAGAAGGAAGGCAATTTGTCTTCGAGCAGCTCTTTAAAATCCTGTTTGAAATTATTAACCTGCAAAAGAAATCCTTCTGATTTATCTTGGACCGTCTTGATTAAGTGATGCTTGTGGATGAATTTATTTGCCCACGGCACTATTGATACTCTGTCTTTTATGCCCATATCGTGCAATTTCTGATATGTCAATGAATTCAGAAAATTCAGTGTGTTCTGAGCTATAGTAAGAGGTCTCTTCTCCATATGTTCATTTACCAATTCTAATCTCTGGTGAGCCAAATTTATCAGTATATTCAAATCATCAATAAAATTTAGATAGTGCCGGAACTTGGTAATCTCTATCGACAAGGTATCCCCAATGATATGGTTTTCCCCCTGAAGAGGGCCTTTCCCGATGCTTTTCTCCTTTAGCTCGTTGAATTTTTTCTGCAACTGATTTCTGTCCTGTAATATTTGCTTATTACTTTCACTTACTTTGGCCAATTCAGCTTTTATCCTTTCATTCTCTGCCTTCAATTCTTTAATTGCTTCATCTTTCAAGCTCACCTGGGACATAGGCACCAACAAATCATCTGCAGAAAAATCATCTAGTGGCTTGTGGATATTTACAACGGACAGGTCTTCATCAGTGGGGGTTTGACTCATTAACTCTTCCATAATCTCCTTCTCGTCACTTTGGTCTTTTTTCATTAAGGAAATCTGAGATAAAAGTTCATTCCACTCGGCCTCCCACCTGTCTTTTTTTTCCTGTAGCTCTACAGCTTTTCCTTTATACTCCATCATTTCTTTATGGACTTTATCCTTCTCCTCTTGGAAAGCCATTAATTCAGCTGATTGGACATGCTCTGAACCTGGGATCTTCATCTTTTTCTTTAAGACCTGGAGTGCATTGTCTTTTTCCTCTAGCATCCTCTTGACCGCCTGGGTGTTATCTGAACTAACAATGTCTGTTTGCAGCTTTCTAATCTGAATGAAATTTGCTTTATTCTCAATGCTCTCATGCTTCAATTGAATTTCTAATTTGTCTATCAAAACTTGCAATTTATTAATTCTTACCATGGCTTGCAATAAGTCTGAGTAAATGATGTCACTGGTCTGTTTGTGAAGTTGAATCTTATCCGAAGTACTGACTTTGTCCTGCCGGATCTCCATTTCAGACATCTTCTTGTCGTTTACTATAGCCATCTTAAATGTATTTCTCTTAGCATCTTTAGCAGAAACTAGAGAGGTTTTTGAACTGCATAAAGTTCTCACTTTCCGGAGCAAATTTCTTGTCTCCTCCAGAGACTGTTTCCTCTTTTCCATATAGTTGGGTTTGAGCTCTTCCTTCGACTTAAATACCGGGCTTGATTTTGAACTGTCTACATCACCCTCTACATTTTTAAAAGATAGTTGATTTACTTGTACGGTTTTCATGGGAATCAGGGAAACCTTTTTAAAACCATCAGAAACTTCCTCATTTACCATTTCACCACCTTCGAGCAGTTTTTCCCTTTAATGGGACCCCTCTTCGTCTACTTCCATACTCTCAATCTCAAAGAGACTTCTCTTAACTATAATGCTAGTATTTTCTGATACTGTAATGGGTGCAATATCTGGATCTTCCTTGAACTATAACAGATTGGTTGTTTGAGCCAAATTTTCAACAGACTGGTGCTCAAATGGCTTATTCTTGTTGGCTTGTTTCCTTAGAGATATAACATGATGTGGATCATAATTCACTTTTGATTCCTTTTGGAAATCCATATTCTCTAACAGTTTCTCTATGAATATTAAGGCACCTTTACTTTTAAAAATGAAAGAGCCGACTTTAAGTGGAAATTTAATGTTTGAAGACTTCTTGGAAGCCCCAAAATGCTCTTCTTCAGATAACAACCTCTGCCTCATAAATTCAAGTGCGAAAATCCTCAGGGTCAAAAAGGCAGGTAACCTGTAAGGCTGACTGGTAAACCCATATATTCTTAACACAGTGCAATCCCTGTACAGAAACTAGTCTCCAACCCGATCTTTGGGTGAAGACTGCATTAAACACTTCATCTCATCCAGAACACGGGGCAAATCCTCATCAAATAACATTTTGTACATTTCCGACATTATCGAATTAGCAAATTCGAACATGTTGATTTGCTTGGGCAAATGAGAAGAGCACAGAGTACTTAAAAATTTCAACTCGGTGACATTGGAGCACACCAGAATGTTGAGCAAGTAGGTCTGAAACCTAAAGAAATGAACTTTTGGGAACTTAGTTAACTGCAGATGGATTGTTTCAGCGAGATACTCATCAAAATTAAACACAGGAATTGACTGGGATTCGGGGCTTAAGGAGCTTATTCTTAATAAAAAACCAAGGATGACATCACCTACACGACAATCATCACTCAGAACTAATACTTGACTGACCAGAGACATGACCATTTGGACTTCATTTTTGAAAATGTGCACGGGGTAGGGCAGGAAAAAACCATCAAGGGATTGTCCTTCTTTTAAAATATTAGATAGGAAATGACAATGATTGTCACGTCCCCGTCCCTCAACTGGCGAAGAGGACACGACGGACATATCATACACGACCGGGAAAACATCCCATGGAACATAATCAAATGAAATCAAATGCTGAAAACAAAAGCCTAAACAACAGGCATAATTCATCATACAAGGATGCACAGTCCTTCAAACAATCAGCGGAAGCAAACATAGACATTTCCAGCATTAATCATCAATATAAATTGCAGAGATGCAGTAAACAGCAGTACTTATCTTTTGATGAAGAATTCACCCGCAACTAGCTACGTCGCTGCAACGTTCCACCCAACCATAGGCCAGTTTGCTCATCAATCTCTCAGCAACGCTGCCACCCCCGAGCTGGGCATGATTCCTCCAGAATAAGGGTTAATTGCAGGCTTATACATAGCCAAGGGGACATAAACGACAAACCAATCACAGCTGGGTTTCACAGGCTGTCAACAAACAAGCCAAGCCAGGACAGTCCCAAACAATGGATGACCACAGCTTAAACAGGGAAAACGAATTCCTGAGTCATTCTTGGCCCTGTCGTGGCAAAAATGACTCTCACTCGAATTTACAATGGCCCCCAAACGTAACAGCAAATACATTTACAACATGGGGAAGACTACAGCCCCGAAATCTACCAGTGAGCATAACCTACAGCAGGGAAAACGACCCAATTAATCTGTGAGACAGCCAAAAACGTGAATGGCCCTTCACAATCAGTCGTGGATGCAAGAGCACGGCTCTCAGCTCACTATGTGCACCCCAAACAGAAGAATGCTTGTGCGTGGGTAAACAATCCGACCCAGCAAGGAAAACAACAGACAATGGAGGCCCTGCGTGAGGAAAAACGAATCCATTTTTTCCCATGGATGCACCACTAACAGGAAGGATGTGAATTTGCAGTTCGTGGGTGCTCAGCAACTCGTGGGGGAGAGGAAGAAAACCTGCGTGAGACCAAAAAACGCCCCAAAACCTTTGCGTGAGGAGAAAACAAAACCAAAATCGTGGTGAGTGAGTGAACTGACCAGGGAGAGTGCGTGAGGGAGAAGAATGGACAGACATGGGTGGAGTGGGCAAATGGGTAAGGCTGACAGCCTACCACAACCACCACCACTTCAGCAATAACTCCCCCAACCACCAGCTGAAGCATTAAAGAGGTTGACAAACAACAAAGGTGGCAAAACAACAAGGCAATAAAACATGGGTTTTTCCCATAACCAAGGTTTGACATCCCCCACCCCTTATCCTTTGGAACCATGCCCTTTTCATTCAACTTTGCACTGCCGTAGCTGGTTGTGGTTTACTTTAATTGATGTGTGGGTTTACATGATGCCGAATTAAAATGTGCCGGATAGCACGACATACCATCGGCAATTATCCCCATTGCCGAACATACACAACCAAATTGATGGTGGGGCTTTTGCCTTGAGCTCCTCACCACGATTAATTACAATATATACATCATGCAAACGGGGTCAAAACCGGGGACGTGACAATGATTCTCAGTTTCACAATTCTTATAAAAATCAGCAAGGACCGACTCATTTATCGACTCAGGATGAACAGGGTAATTTTTAGGCAAACTGAGATTTTCTCTGATGACTGTGGCATCAATTTTACAAAGTATTCTGGACACAGACCGACTCACAATTATTCTCTGGGAGGGAGAATAGTTTACAGTGCACCACTCTGCAAATTCCGAGAAAGGGAGGGTTTGCTCAAGAGAGAAGTAATACAGGAAAGACTTACAGACATTTAATACATCATTCCCCTGTGAGTTATAATACCACAATTTCTCCTTACTGACCGACAGGCTCCCTATGGATAGGAAGGGGTTGCACACGCTCCTATCTCTATCCACTAAAAATTCTTCTCTGTCGTCTACAACCTGACCAAACACTTGAATTTCTTTCCCCTGGTCCATTACTTAATTTACAAAGGTAATTTGGACGGAGGAACTACAGGGTTTAAGCCTTACCTGGTCGACTATAGAGGCACGTGCTTGGAGCATGCCTGAAACTGACAAATGGAAGCTGCTGAATTGGCCAGTCCTTTTCACCCTTCCCGAACAAATAAAATAATAATGATAGAAGTCAACCTTGCTTTTATAGGCCCCCACTGGATTTCCGTAAACCACTTTTGTCTCCGGAGCCTACCACAATTTGCCACGTGGACAACAATTTATTTTCCGCAACCACCATCTATTCCTATCCACCGCGCACTTCCATTTTTCAGCTTCATTCAAGACCATCGATCTGATTCTTCTTTAATTTATAACCCTTGGATCACGTGCCACGTACCTCTTTCCACCGGGTGTCTTGGTAATAAACAACGTGCAAGTCTCCACCCCGGAAACATCTCCAACCGTTGATGAAAAGGCCTCTCATTACTCCGCCGTCAGATCGGGAAGGTGATATTCGATTCCGCTGAGTTTCCTGACCTTATCCTTCGTGCAACTCCATGTTCCGGAATCGCCCACAGCCGTAGATGCGATCAACCTTTATTTGTGAGCCGTTGGATTAGGTGGTACCTATCAAATTTTGCTGGGCTCCGTCTTTTTAACCACTGCGCAAGTTTATGTTCCAGAATCGTCAACCGTCGTTGATCCACTTTACCTTTAATCCTCAACTGTCAGATCAACGGTCACCTACTCATTCCGCTGGGCGCTTTGGGTTTATCTGCTGTGCAGATTTTGGCTCTGGAATTAATCCCGACCATGGATGTGATCTGACTTTACCTCTCCACCGTTGGATTGAGTATTATGTACTCAATTTCGTCGGTCTCCATATCTTTAACCAACATGCGATTTCATAAGGTGGATCAAATATGGATCGTGGATATGCCCGAGCCAGATTGATAGCCGTTGATCTGTGCACTCGATAAACACCCGGGCATAGTTTATCTTCCTCGCATTTCTGCGAGTGCGGAGACAATCCTGGCCATTGATTTCTATCCTTTCAACTTGTACCCTCGGATCCTTGATAACGGGATCACTTCTTTGGGGTATCATCGTACTCTTACAATATATCTTTTAACCAAGGTTTGACAAGCAACCTATCATTTCTTCTTCATCATGATTTTTTATCCCCTTTGATAAATAATGGTGTTAACAGCTGGTTCCATCTGGGGATGATATCCTCCCCGCGAGCTATCAAAGAACTCGTAGACCAGGTGCCTGTTTTTTGATTTTTGCATAATAACTCCCAAAAACCCATCTTTTGTTTTTGTAAATATATTATTTTTGTATATTTTTAGAAACGGAATGGTAGGCCTCCTGAATCTTAGGGCTTTCACTGCGAGCTTCAAATGCACTCGACTTACCATTCATATTTACTTTGTAAAGAAAAATAAGTATGTACAATCTATGATACAAATTTCACCTTCCTCCTCAGGATAGGTAATGCTTTAGATACCTTCCATTTACAGGGTTACTCTCCAAAAGAACCCCATTTGTATATTCCAGCAAAAATGCATTTTGTCCTTTGTATCCAGCAACAACATAAGGGCCTACCCACATAGGGTCAAACTTTCCATGCTTGTATTCATTAGGAGCATCCCACTTCAAAACCAGGTCACCAATCTGAAACTGCTCTTCTTTGATCCTTCTGTCAAAAGTATTCATCATTTTCTCCTAATGTGACTGCACTTTGTCATAAGCCTTACTTCTTCGTTCTTCCAGCTCAATGATTTGATTTATCCTTCACTATATGTGAGTTGGTTCTTCTTGCTGATCCTGGAAATATCTCATAACTGGTACCCCTAATGATGTTGGAAAAATCACTTCAGCCCCATACACCAGTTGGAAAGGAGACATGCCAATTGCTCTTTTAGTGCTAATCCTGTCAGCCCATAGAGCATATTTTAGCTTGGTGTGCCAGGGCCTCTTATTATCTTCCAACAGCTTTTTGATAATCCTCACCAGGCTTTTATTTGAAGATTCAGCTAATCCATTTCCTTAAGGATAATATGCAGTCGAGTGATTGAGGCTTATATGATACTGTTGCATCTGCAACAATTTCCCAAAATTCAAAAAATTTGGGACCCTCCCTTACTTTGAATTAGTCAGTTCTTTTCTTGATTTCAGCCTATTTGATTTTGGCCTTTGGATTTTGAAGCGTCTTCTCGAAATTGGGTTGCTATCAATCGATTGATTTATCCTTATTTAAATGTTTAAGGAATCCCATCATTAATTGAGCTCCTTGTTGACTTGCAAAATTTTTCAAACCTTCTTGTGTCGGGAGTTGCTCCGTTTGACGAGCCCGCCGTTGCGGGTGTTTTTTAACTCTTGATCGTTTTTGGTCGCGCCGCTGTTGCGGGCGATGTTCTACTCTGGAGTGCCTTTTCCACACCGACTGTTGCGGAGGTTGTTTACTTTGTTTTACCATTGTGGGTGGTTGCCGTGTCCTTTATTTTTCTGGTGATTTTTATTCCGCGTCGGGAGAGGTTGAATACTTCCGTGGCCGATGTTGCAGTTCGGGTTGTGGTTCTGAGCGCTGCCATTGCGGATCCGTGTAGAATTAGACTTGCCTCAATGCACCGATGTGTGCTTGTTGTCGCCAACCTTGTGGTGGAGCGCTGGGCTATCTCTTACTCCTCCGTTGCGGACGGCATCATGTTCCGAGCATCCGCCGTTGCGGAGGGGTCCGGGCTCTTGGTCACCCGACCAAGGTATCCGCCAACGCCCGATGTATGGTTCTCATTCGTGCGTTATATGTAGCTGTTCGGGTGATTTGGTATTGGGGGTGGTCTGCCGTTGCGGAGGGACTGAAGCTCTAGTCGCCCGACGCCGCTTTCGTTTCGCGCCCGATTTAATTGCTCGCACGTGTGGCGTTTGTTATATATACGGTGTGACAGTCGGGAGATTTTATCGTTTTATTTTATTGTCGAGCACTATCGCGGTGAGTTGAGCTGTCGTGTTTCGAGTCGAGAGAAGGTCTAGCTGTCACTGTACCAGCTTCCAGGTGGCGAGGGTAGAATTCCAACCGTCATCAGCTTGATCATTTCGCCAATTTGCCAGGTAGGTGCATATCGTTTTTTTCCCCATTGCGTTGAACGATTTTGATTTTCTACCTAGGGTGAGGGGGGGCGTTTTTAACCTGTTAAGCCGATTACTTTTCGCCTGTTAGTCATTGCTTGCGCGTAAGTGTTGAAAATTTTAGGCGCAGACGGCCCAGGCCTTGCTGTGTGGCCATGATAGATAGGGAGTGGTCGGGGTTGGAGTCTTGCTTTGGGAAGTCTGGTGGGCGATTATTTTCCTAAGTGCTTGCCAGGGGTTTTGAACCCAGGCTGTTTTGCCCACGCGATTAGGCGCAGTTCCGTCAAAGAATTCATTGATTTTCCAGGGGGCACTGGGTTGTTGAAAGAGATTTTTCGGTCGACAGTGTCGCTCCTTCGCTGCCCCAGTCGCAGCCCATGTCGATTGCGAAACCCCTAGCGGCCCTTTCAGTTCCCGTCGCCTGAAAGCCCTAGCCTATTAAGGGGAGGTTTCGCCATTTGTAATGCGTGGGTTGAGAGTAGCTCGGGTGGTTTTCCACGGGAATGTCCAGGGCAGAAAGTAAATGTTTCCTGAACGATGTATGGTCAGGGTAATGGAGCTTTTCTGCCATAGGCCGCATGAGTCGTCATTAGTCTCGCGTGTACTGAGCTCTATAGTTAAAATGTTGGCTGTCGCGAACCTTCACTCCGTTTGTTAATAAAATAGATTAATGGTGAAGTATTGCACATTGCACATAATATGCTAGTTTGTTTGTATCGTTACCATGCGAAAAGTGGCATATTGCAGTTTCATGTAGATTTCATGCTAACACTAATATGACTGATAAACTTGCTGCATATAGAATAGATCACAAGATGGTTCATTCATAAGGCATTGTAAGGTTGAATAATATATGTATTAATTGCATGGGGTAATAGCACGTTACACAATACTGTGCGCTAGTCCGGTTACTCAATATGAGGAACTTATATTTGATTTTATTGAATGGACACAATCATGATACATTTGATGAAGGATAAGTTGATGCACAACGTCACAAATTTAAACTGCTTAAATGTCATCATGTTTTACATTGCAGGACGAACTCACAATGTCCAGAAGGCAGAAGAAGAAGGCCCCAGCATCGGAAGAAGTATCAGTACCCGAAGCAGAAACAAAAAATGAGTACATCTATGAGGACACCCAATGTGTCACAGGGGTTGAACCTGAATATAAATGGGGAGACATATACAGGTTGATTTCCCGCAGGGAAGTCCCAAACATGGGTCTTGAGGAAGCACCCATTTACGCAAATATAGAAAAATATGCCATTATGAAGGTCGCCACCAGGCCAGAGCTGTTTCCATGCTCGGAAGTGATGAAATGGATCCTGCCACACACCAACCATGACACAATGCTTATGTGTAATGTTCAGGGTCAGGGCTATGCTGCATTTAGCTCTGGATACGTGGCCTTAGCTTACTATCTGCCTGAACCTCAGGTCTTCTTGTCCAATGAGTGGTTGGACAACCTCAGAATGGATTTAGTAGAAACCATGAGAAAAATGCTATTACCAGGGAAGCTCTATAGACATAGAGCAACTGAATATTATGACACAGCCAGCCTTAGAGCCCCTTACAGATTCATATCCCTAATGCTGAATAGGATTTTCGGGAGGGCTAATGGCAGGTTATTCAAATTTGAATGGATACCCCTGATTTTCTATGTGGCAACAGAAGGAACGGTCTTCAATTGGGCCAGCCTGGTATCGAGTAGTCTCTCCTCTTGTGTAGCTGCAGCAAAAGGAGGAGAGGCCTGGAAAAGATCTGAGTTTTATATGAGCTCGATTCTGATAGATTGCATACTCTATAACTAGCCTTTCCCAGGCCTCCAGTGTGTATGGGATAGGGATAGAATGCCTATTTACTCAGCTTACAAACCATTGTGGGATCATCTGTACCACGGTCACTACCAAGAAGTATGTGAGCAATTTATTATGCCATTATACAAGCTCATATTCCGGGGGGGATGTGATTGTATGTCTGAAGATGCCATGCAAGTGATTGAAGAGTATGGAGATTATTTCCTGACCAAAAATGGCATGTATATTAGGATGTATGGGAGATCAAAGACACCCCATCTACTGCCAAAGTATGCCACAGATTATATAGTCCACAAAGAGGCAGTAAGACAAGTGTTTATTGACGGTATTGGTCACTTCTTATTTCAGAAAAAGAAGGCTGCCTATCCACCTCTACCATTTAAGCTAGGCAGCTGCAGTTTCGCCAATGTGAAGTAGGCTACAGAATTTGTAGAGGAGCTTGGGAAGTTCCGCTTTGGCGAGATGACTTTCAGACGAAATGACACTCATAGCAAAGTAGCGAAACACTGCAGGAAACATAAAGTATACTTCGAATACAACCATCATTACGATAAAGACGAATCAGTCTATAGGAATGCCCCTAACATGGCAGCGCTCAGGAAAAGATTCAAGCCGAAGAACCCCACCAAGGGTGGGAAAGGATCTGAACAAGATAAAGCCGAGCAAGCTAAGGCTGAAGAAGCAGCCAAAAGAATAAGAGAGGAGGCTCAGAGGCTGGAAGAGGAGGCTGCAGAGTGGATGCTAAAGGGAGAAGAAGACAAGAGGAAAGCTGCCCAGGAAGCAGCTAAACGAGCCAATGAAGTAGCCAGAGAAACAGAAGAAGCTGCTAGGCAAGCAGCCGAAGAAGCCCAGAGAAAGTTAGACGAAGAACTGCGAGAGCAGGAGTCTGAACAAATTAAGTTGACGCAACAGCAAGCTCCCGGAACATCATCAGGGCCGAGTCAGGGAGAGGAAAACCCCGAGGTGCAGATCCCTCAAGTGCCCACTACCATTGAAGCTGCTGCCCCTATGATTCAGCTGGTACCCTTCGTGCAGGAAAAAGGTGAAGAAGTCCCGGATTTCAGCACCGTATATTATGATAGGGCTACTAAAAGGATAATGAGGAGAACAGAAAGAAAGGTAGGGGTAGAAGAAATGGCCAGCAAAATGATAACATATAAGGTTATGATGGTAGGAACAGATGTAGATCCAAGGTTTACTATAAGGGCCGGGACAGTAGCAATACATGCTTCAGAGGATAACATAGACAGAATGATTATTGAAATAGAGTCATCCAAGAAGACCTCCTCTCAGCTTAAGGACACCCTGAGAAAAGAAAGGGAAGAAGGCAATAGACTTAAGAGAAAATATGAACATGTGCTAAGAGAAATGGAGGCCACAAAGAGTGAAATCTGCGCCATCCAGGTAGAAGCATAGGCCAAAGAAATAGCACATGAGGCTCTGGAAAGTGCACAACAGGAAATCCAAGACTTAAAGAATGAAAAGGAGCAGTTGAAGGCAAAGATAGAAGACCTAGAAGCGCAGCAGTCCATTATCTAAGAGTCCAATGCCGCATACGTTAAAGGACTGAAAGAGCAGCTGGAAGCAGCAAAGAAACAACAGGTTGATCTACATCCAGTTAAAGAACACATCCTGGCCCAGAAAGCTAAAGTGCTACACCTGCAAACTGCTCTAGAAGAAGAAATATGCCAGGTCCTCCAGATTGATAGCCGACTTGAAGAAATATTGGAAACAGCTTCTTATTTTGTTGACAGGTCCCAAGACATCCTCGAAGTATTAACTACAAGGATAGCAAGGGTAGAGAATGAAGAGGAAGTCCCAGCTGAGCTACCATCCAAGGATAAACAAGCCCTTAAACGGGACCATGATCAGATAGAATTTGCTATCAATACTACAGAAGACTTCCAGAAAACTGTCAAGAAGACCAAAGGAGTCTGCGCAGAATTCTTCAGGAGAGCCCTGGTTACCTATAACAGATGTCAGATAGAAGCCGAGCAGAGGCTATATGAGTTCCCTGATCATGATGCATTTGTAGAAATGTTGCAGAAAGGACAGCAAGAAGAAGAAGCTAGAGTACAATGCATCAAAGCTATTGATGATCAAACGCTGAAAAATGAATTATGCCATATAGCCATCAGTATACAGCTCTTAGAAGAGCAGGTGTGTTTGAACACAGCCAGGGTAGAGGCCATTAGAAACCAGGCTGAAAAGTTCGAGCTAAACATTCAGTTTTTGGAGCCGAGCTCATTTGAAGATCTCGCTGCCGAAACAACAGCGTGGAAGAAATTCTTGGGAAACCAAGCGGAACCCTCCTCAAAAGAGGACCGGTCAACCTTGTTGTAATTTAATACATTTGTAAAAGGATTTTTGAAAAAGATGAAATGTTGGGAAGACAAAAGGGTTGGGAAGCCCAAAGGTCACTTTGGGCAACCCAACCAATTTTTGCTTTTGTATAAAAATAGGAAACGTAGAGAAGAGAGGGGCTTTTTCCCAGTAAGACTGGAGGACATATTGTAAGGAGAACTACTTCCTTTTGCAATAAAATATTTTAGTTTTCCTGTTGGAGAAAGAGTTGTGAAGTTTCCAAATGTTGTACCATGGGTGGCAGGAAGATGAACTACTTTATTTTTCAGCTTGTGTCCATGAATCGTGAGATCGTTCTAACTTTATGACCTATGTCTTGTTGAATGATTTCTGATTTAATTTGTGGAAAATTCACCTGGAGTAATGTATGTGGCTCATATAACAATCGGCTATCTGGTTGTTAGAATATTTTCTCATTCATGTGCTGTAAACTTAAATATCAGTTATCTGTAAATTTGTTTATGATACATGGAAATAACACATTACTCACAAATAATTATTCTTTTGGCTCCCCGGGGATAGATAGTTAGTTGTTTTAGATAGTTAGTTGTTTTTCTTCATGGTTGCATATGTGGTTTAGGTGTTTACGAACCTAATACGAGAGGTAAGAACCTGCGCAGCACATTGTGTAGTTCCACGCATCTTTATCACCCCGCATAATTAAGATAGGCATGTGCATTGCATATATTAAGTCAAAAATACAAATTCCGGTGGACCGGGCCGCAACCGGTAAACCCTTGTGTTATTTTGACCTACGGTAGCCAGACCGTAAACCGGGCAGATTCCCTATACCAAACAGTCAACGGGCTAGTTGGGAACATTGATTGGGGAGAATCCTTTACTGTTGCCGCTTGCGAACTTCCGGGCATCAACAGATACTTATGACAAAAATTAATCATTTTCCTAGATTTCAAAGCGGCTGCGTTGTCTGTTACTATCCTTTTTGGACACCCGAATCGAGCCAATATATTTTCTTCAAGAAAATCCATGATCACATTTTCAGTGGCCCTCCTTGTAGGAATTTCTTCTATCCATTTAGTAAAATAGTCTGTAGCTGTCAAAATCCACTTGTACTGACCTGAGGAATTGGGGTTTATTTCACCAATAAAATCCAAACCCCATTGCTGGAAAG
>LPNX010437538.1:472978-539609 GCA_001517045.1 Pseudotsuga menziesii
GATACCAAAATACCATGGAGAGGCCACAAAATCAACCATCACTTCCATCTCTGTATCCAACTGATCAGAATGGTGAGTCAAAAAATTGATCTGTAAAGATTCACAATTTGAGTTTGTCATCATCTTTGCTAACCCTTGTCCTTTAACTAGCTTTGTGGGCTTTATTTCTATGTCATATTCCAATAATGTAGCTATCCATCTCGCCCTCCTGCCTTCGGGATCTGGTTGAGTCAAAATTGCTTTTACTGCAGCAGTTGGAACATGTGCAATTACATGGGAATGCAAAACATATACTCTGAAATCCTTTAATGCTTTAACTAAAGCATAGGCCTGCTTTTCCATGATGTCATATTTCAATTCCCCATCCCGTAGCATTTTACTGAAAAAGGCTATGGGTTGTTCCAAATTTTCATCATTTTTCTGCAATAATACTGCTGCTATAGTATGTTCCGAAGCATATGAGAATACTAAAAAATCTTTGGCAAAATATGGACTTACCAAAACAGGAGCTTCTAAAATTGCTTTCTTGATTTCCCGAAATGACTCCTTAGCTTCTGTACTCCACTTTATTTCATGACCCTTCTTCAACATATTTGTAATATTCATCAAAATCTCAGCAAAGCTTGGTACAAATATTCTCAAGAAATTTACCTATCCCAGAAATGATTGTATCTCCTTCTTGCTTCTGGGTTCTCCTACCTTCAGAATTGCACTTACTCTTTCAGGATCAATCTTTATGCCATCTTTGGATATTATCTGCCCTAGCAGCTTTCCTTCTTCTAATGCGAAATTAGACTTCTTAGGGTTCAAAGATATGCCATATTTCCTACACTTGGTGAAAACCCTCTCCAGATGACGCAGATGTTCTCTGTCAGACTTTGAGTAGACTGTGATATCATCCATATAAATTACCATGAAATTTCCAATTTCTCCTGCAAAGGCAATGTCCATAGCTCTCTGAAAAGTAGCTCCTGCATTCATCAGGCCGAAAGGCATTTTTGCATACATGAAAGTGCCCCAAGGTGTAGTGAAAGCGGTCTTCTCTTGGTCTTCAGGTAGTACCTTGATCTGATTATAACCAGAGAAACCATCTAGCATTGAAATTCTCTCAGCTCCTACCACCTGCTGTAGTATATGATCCATTTTTGGTAAAGGATAATTATCTTTCATAGAGACCTTATTCAAATTGAAGAAATCTATACACAGTCTTATCTCTCCATTCTTCTTTCTGACAGGGACCAAATTCGCAACCCATTTGGAAAATCTGAGTGTTACAATGATCTTGGCATCAAATAACTTCTTTATTTCCTTCTCAATGACAGGGAGCAATTTAGGGTTGATCCTCCCGAGTTTCTGTTTAAAAGGCTTCTCCCTAGACTTTATAGGAATAGTGTGTTGTATGATAGATGTATCATATTCTTTGAGGTATTCATAACTCCAAGCAAACACATCTGTATACTTTTTCATCAACTTTACATACTCCTCTTTCTCCCTTTCAGGCAGCCTCTTGGATAATTTTATGATTTTAGGATTTTCTTCAGTGCCAATATTTTTATCTTCAACCGCATCTCCAACAGGTTTCACTTTAGGGTTCTTGGCAACATCATTTTGATCAAAGAGATTTTCTAAAGGGATCAGGCCCCTTGGTATGAAATTATTTTTCAGCTGGATAATATCCTTACCTCCCAAGGTATTCCTTAACTTCTTAGCATCTTCTTCTTTTGTTTCAATTTCTTCATCATCTCCAAGGGTCCCATCATTAGCATTTTCATTGTCAAAATGAGTATTCACAAACTCTCCTGATAATTCTAAAAATCTTCGGATCTGCATATCATCTTCAAACACCTGCCAGTATTTGGAATTGTCCAGAATAGAAGGTTTGTTCATAATCTCCACCTGGTATTCCTTTTTACTAGCCATTGGGGTTTCAAATTTTCTAGCAGATATTGCTAAAGAATTAGCCACCAAATTTTCAACCCTGGGAACAACCTGAATTGTATGCTCCGTGAAGAAATTACCAAGCATATCCCATACTTCATTTCTGTAAGCCCTCATCCGAGGATGCCTGGTTTGATAACTCTCATTTACCTGGTTTATCACCAACTCAGAATCTCCCAATATCCTGACTCTCTGAGCCCCCAAATCTTTCAAAGCACGTAATCCTAATAACAAAGCCTCATACTCTGCTACATTATTTGTGCATTCAAATAGCAATTTGTATGATAAAGCTTTGAAATCATGAATAGGAGAAATTATGTATACACCAGCCCCAGCACCAACCTTTGCAACAGATCCATCAAAGTACATAATCCATTGGCCTTCCTTTTTCTGTTTTGCTTCCAGAGCATCCTGTTCCAAAACTTCTTTTTCACTATTTTCCTCAGACTTCTGTTGCAATGTCTTTTCTACATCATGCGGGACAGTATCATTAAATAAAATAGAAGACCCCAAATTAGTGTCAACAGCATATATGTGATGAATTTCAGGTTTATCCTGACTACTTACTACATATGGAGTTCTTTTTTCACTATATAATCTTCTGCTCCCATCAGGAACTGGGATAGTAGCATATGACATATCCATCTGTAAACTACCTTTCAATTTGGAAGTCCAGGATCTTGATAAAAGTACCCCAAATTTGGGTGGGATGTCTGCTACTACCACATCCATGACTATAGTTTTAGAAGGCAGTTTGTTCAGGGTTACCACCATGTCTTTAATTAATCCAAGGCATTTTACCCTTTTGGAATCAAAAGAGTACAGATCTTTATAGGGTCTTGTTTCCTCTAATCCCAAACTTTCTACCCCCCCTTTGGGCATCAGATTGTGTGATGCCCCAGAATCCAACATAGCATTATGGACCACTTTGTCATGCACATTTAGGCTTAAATAGAAAGGAGGAACTTCTTCACCTTCCATATTTTCAACTTTTGATCCAAATGAAATAGCAGGATTATCATCATTCAATTCTAAAATGTCAGACTGCCATTCTCCTTGGTTTTTGACCATTTTTGTGATAGTATCTCTGTATTCAGTGTTTCTCAATAACTCCTTAAATGGAACAGAGATATTTAGCTTTGAAAGCTCATTTTGTAGGTTAAAACCAGTACCAATCTTTCCACATCAATCGGAGTCACCTTCTTTATTATTTTATCCCTTTGTACCTCATTTTCAACCTCCTTATTCACAGAAGGCTCTTTTTGTATTTCCTTTCCTTTTTCTCCATTCAAAGAACTAGAGGAAGGCTGATTCAGGTTTGCCTTCCCTTTATTTATGGGGACATCCCTATTCCTCAGTCTGATTTTCCTTTGCACATCATCCATTGCATGTAAATAACCTCTTTGATATAGCTCATTTTAAAATTCTTCATTTGCATCTTCCTGTGCAAACATATTATGTTCCTCTTCAGTAAGATATATTTCTGAATCCTATTCTCCAAACAGATGAATCTCATTTTCAGGGGGATCTGCTTCATCAGCAACATAATTTTCAGGGAAAGGCGAGCAGATGGTCTGTTCTTCTTGGTTCCTTGGATTTCTCTGCTCTCTCTGTCTATTTTGGGGGGGAATAGGGGGATTTGGTCTTCTGAAATTTGGATTCTTGATTTGGGGATCCACTTGCTCTCTATTGAAAGGCCTAGTGTCCATGGTTAATCTATCCATCAACTTCTCCATAGTCTTCAACATCATCTGAAACTTAATCTCAGCAGAAGAAGATGAAGTAGAAGGTACATTTTCTTCTTTTCTCCTCCTATCCATATCTCTATGTTTCATCTTTCCACTTGCCATCATGTTAGCTTCCACTTCTAGGGCATCAGTAAACATGGCAGCAAGAGTTGCCGATTTCCTTTCCCGTAATGAAAATGCAAAATCATTATCAAAAGCCCCAGCATAATGTAGTTTAGCAGCTGCTGTAGAAGGCTTTATATCTTCCGGGATAGAGTTATAAGCCCTCATAAATCTTCTTTAGAATTCATGAACAGACTCAAAACCCCCTTTCTTAAGACTGTTGTACTGAGATAAGAGCTGCAGAGGATTCTGTTTATCATCCCATCTATCCAAAAATGCATTCTGAAAAGCCTGAAAATTCACAATAGACCCATTTGGAAGATCCTTGAACCATTTCTTTGCCTCTCCTGACAAACTTTGGGAAAACAACTGCATTTTAACATCAGGATAGTCAACTTCTTCCAAGTCAACAAAATCTTCAAACTTGGCAACATGTTGTTTCGCTGTTATATCACCCTCCCCATCAAATAAAGAAATTCTCTGAGAATAATTTTGAGGAATATCATGTAATACAGCAGGCAGACGCAAGGGAGAAAATCTAGCAGCCATTGGTCTAGGTGGATTCACAGGGACTGAAGAACTTTGAGTGTGCTCAGAGGTAGATGATTTAACCTTAGAGGTTTGTTGCAAGTCCCTCCAGAGGGAATCTAACAGAGAGGACTCTAACCTACGGGGATTGAACTCAGTATTTTTAAGGTCAGATTCAGACTTGGTTCTCAACGGGTTCTTTCCAGTATTAACTCCCCATTTTGGATTAATACAAGAATCTTGTGATGATGATGGACCGAACAAAGGGAAATCTATCTTTTCTTTATTTTTTCTTCAAAACAACTTTTCTAGATCTTCAAAACTTTTCAAGATTTCGGTATCAAAGT
Organism: Pseudotsuga menziesii; assembly: GCA_001517045.1. NCBI lineage: Eukaryota > Viridiplantae > Streptophyta > Pinopsida > Pinales > Pinaceae > Pseudotsuga > Pseudotsuga menziesii. The sequence goes on from LPNX010437538.1 coordinate 477,642, forward strand.
TACCTCGTGTGTGTCTTCTCGAAGCCAGAATGTCTTTCTTAAATTATGAAACAATTTCTCAGTGAAGTTGCCAGGGAAAATATACAACCTTCTTTTCTTTCCAGAATTCTTGTTTGCCCACAGAAATCTTTCTTAATCTTTGTCCTTCTCCCAGGGCAGATATGCACTTTCGTCCCTGGCAATGGTGCCAGTTTGTTATCACTCAGAATGTACCTAGGTTGTAAAAGGTAAACTCCAAGGTAACAGCAAAACCACTTTAGGAAGAAACTAGTATTTTCTTCCAGAGAGGGATCTCTCAATAAAGATTTAACAGGACCAGATATAAAATAACATTTAAAGATTTGTGTATTTGGCTGAAACAATCACATAACCATTGGGCATGGAGTCATATATAATATAAATGTATCACAAAGACATGTACATGAGATTTATCAAAGGAAAGATAATCACATCATCATAGTCATTCAAATTAATCCAGGTGGAACATAAGAGATGAGGAAAACAGCCCATTAATACAGAGCATCAGCAAGGATGAATTCTATATCAACTTTAGCAGAAAAATCATATAATATCTGGAATGATGACTAGAGCATAAATATATGAATTCTGATCATCTAACGCTATATTCCAGATACGACGAAAAAACAAAATTGAGTGTTACACAAGGGAAATACAATCACATAAAGAAAGAAGCATAGACTGTAATATCAATGACACGGGAATCTCTGACTAAAACTCTCATGCATTCACTTTGTTATTCCAAAAATAGATATGTTCTCCAAAATTCTTCCACCCAATGGGTTCCAACCCCCATCTCTTAAAAAAGATGCAAATTTATACATAAAATAACAGGTCTCCCAAGAACATCAATAACTGAATGATCGGCTTAATTTAGAGTTTTGTAATTGAATTCCTAACTCCTACGAAGTTTGTTACAACTCCAATCCTATCAGATCATAAAGTAACAATCAACTTGATAACAAACTTTCGCTCAGCCAGCTCCATGTCTTTGCCCCATCAGCTCCACATCTTTTCCCCATTAGCTCCACATCTTTGCCCCATCAGCTCCTCAGTGCATAACACCTGTTTCTAGGGATGAAGAATATACTTTGTCTTTCCAAACCGCTCCACAGCTTTCCACTGCTCCGAACTTGGGGTGTCACATTCTGTCATTTCCCGAATTGATACTTCGAGCTCCATATATGCTTCATAGGACTTCTTGGGCAATCTGCTTCTGATAATTTTGAACTTCTACAGAATTTCGAAATATTCTGTTAACATATCCACAATGGTTTTCCCTGTTAGGCTTTTCTCCAAATCATTAAATTTGGAGTGGTCCATGCGGCACTGGACAAGCAGGTTATGATAATGTTCCTGTGAGAACATCCGTCCCTCATCGTCCCAGAAGGAAGGCAATCCGTCTTCGAACAGCTCTTTAAAATCCTGTTTGAAATTATTAACCTGTAAAAGCAATCCTTCTGATTTATCTTGGACCGTCTTGATTAAGTGATGCTTGTGGATGAATTTATTTGCCCACAGCACTATTGATACTCTTTCTTTTATGCCCATATCATGCAATTTCTGATATGTCAGTGAATTCAGAAAATTCAGTGTGTTCTGAGCTGTAGTAAGAGGTCTCTTCTCCATATGTTCATTTACTGATTTTAATCTCTGGTGAGCCAAATTTATCAGTATATTCAAATCATCAATAAAATTTAGATAGTGCCGGAACTTGGTAATATCTATCGACAAGGTATCCCAAATGATATGTTTTTCCCCCTGAAGAGGGCCTTTCCTGATGCTTTTCTCCTTTAGCTCGTTGAATTTTTTCTGCAACTGATTTCTGTCCTGTAATATTTGCTTGTTACTTTCACTTACTTTGGCCAATTCAGCTTTTATCCTTTCATTCTCTGCCTTCAATTCTTTAATTGCTTCATCTTTCAAGCTCACCTGGGACATAGGCACCAACAAATCATCTGTAGAAAAATCGTCTAGTGGCTTGTGGATATTTACAATGGACAGGTCTTCGTTAGCGGCAGTTTGACTCATTAACTCTTCCATAATCTCCTTCTCGTCACTTTGGTATTTTTTCATTAAGGAAATCTGAGATAAAAGTTCATTCCGCTCGGCCTCCTACCTGTCTTTTTCTTCCTGTAGCTCTATAGCTTTTCCTTTATACTCCATCATTTCTTTATGGACTTTATCCTTTTCCTCTTGCAAAGCCATTAATTCAGCTGATTGGACGTGCTCTAAACCTGGGATCTTCAGCTTTTTCTTTAAGACTTGGAGTGCATTGTATTTTTCCTCTAGCATCCTCTTGACCGCCTGGGTGTTATCTGAACTAACAATGTCTATTTGCATCTTTCTAATCTGAATGACATTTGCTTTATTCTCAACTCTCTCATGCTTGAATTGAATTTCTAATTTGTCTATCAAAACTTGCAATTTATTAATCCTTACCATGGCTTGCAATAAGTCTGAGTAAATGATGTCACTGGTCTGTTTGTGAAGTTGAATCTTATCCGGAGTACTGATTTTGTCCAGCTGGATCTCCATTTTAGACATCTTCTTGTCGTTTACTATAGCCATCTTAAATGTATTTCTCTCAGCATCTCTAGAAGAAACTAGAGAGATTTTTGCACTGCATAAAGTTCTCACTTTCGGGAGCAAATTTCTTGTCTCCTCCAGAGACTGTTTCCTCTTTTCCATATAGCTGGCTTTGAGCTCTTCCTTCGACTTAAATACCGAGCTTGATTCTAAACTGTCTACATCACCCTCTACATTTTTAAAATATAGTTGATTTACTTGTACGGTTTTCATGGGAATCAGGGCAACCTTTTTAAAACCATCAGAAACTTCCTCATTTACCATTTCACCACCTTCGAGCAGTTTTGCCCTTTTATGGGACCCCTCTTCGTCTACTTCCACACTCTCAATCTCAGAGAGACTTCTCTTAACTATAATGTTAGTATTTTCTGATACTGTAATGGGTGCAATATGTGGATCTTCCTTGAACTGTAACAGATTGGCTGTTTTAGCCAAATTTTCAACAGACTGGTGCTCAAATGGCTTATTCTTGTTGGCTTGTTTCCTTAGAGATATAACATGATGTGGATCATAATTCACTTTTGATTCCTTTTGGAAATCCATATTCTCTAACAGTTTCTCTATGAATATTAAGGCGCCTTTACTTTTAAAAATGAAAGAGCTGACTTTAAGTGGAAATTTAATGTTTGAAGACTTCTTGGAAGCCCCAAAATGCTCTTCTTTAGATAACAACCTCTGCCTCATAAATTCAAGTGTGAAAATCCTCAGGGTCAAAAAGGCAGGTAACCTGTAAGGCTGACGGGTAAACCCATATATTCTTAACACAGTGCAATCCCTATACAGAAACCAGTCTCCAACCCAATCTTTGGGTGAAGACTGCATTAAACACTTCATCTCATCCAGAACACGGGGCAAATCCTCATCAAATAACATTTTGTACATTTCCGACATGATCGAATTAGCAAATTCGAACATGTTGATTTGCTTGGGCAAATCAGAAGAGCACAGAGTACTTAAAAATTTCAACTCGGTGACATTGGAGCACAACAGAATGTTGAGCAAGTAGGTATGAAACCTAAAGAAACGAACTTTTGGGAACTCAGTTAACTGCAGATGGATTGTTTCAGCGAGATACTCATCAAAATTAAACAGAGGAATTGACTGGGATTTGGGGCTTAAGGAGCTTATTCTTAATAAAAAACCAAGGATGACATCACCTACACGATAATCATCACTCAGACCTAATACTTGACTGACCGGAGACATGACCATTTGGACTTCATTTTTGAAAATGTGCACGGGGTAGGGCAGGAAAAAACCATCAAGGGATTGTCCTTCTTTTAAAATATTAGACAGGAAATGACAGCGATTCTCAGTTTCACAATTCTTATAAAAATCAGCAAGGACTGACTCATTTATCGACTCATGATGAACAGGGTAATTTTCAGGCAAACTGATATTTTCTCTGATGACTGTGGCATCAATTTTACAAAGTATTATGGACGCAGAACGACTCACAATTATTCTCTGGGAGGGAGAATAGTTTACAACGCACCACTCTGCAAATTCCGGGAAAGGGAGGGTTCGCTCAAGAGCGAAGTAATACAGGAAAGACTTACAGACATTTAATACATCGTTCCCCTGTGAGTTATAATACCACAATTTCTCCTTACTGACCGACACGCTCCCTATGGATAGGAAGGGGTCGCACATGCTCCTATCTCTGTCCACTAAAAATTCTTCTCTGTCGTCTACAACCTGACCAGACACTTGAATTTCTTTCCCCTGGTGCATTACTTAATTTACAAAGGTAATTTGGACGGAGGAACTACAGGGTTTAAGCCTTACCTGGTCGACTGTAGAGGCACGTGCTTGGAGTGTGCCCGAAACTGACAAATGGAAGCTGCTGAATTGGCCGGTCATTTTCACCCTTCCCGAACAAATAAAATAATAATGATAGAAGTCAACCTTGCTTTTATAGGCCCCCACCGGCTTTCTGTAAACCACTTTTGTCTCCGGAGCCTACCACAATTCTCCACGTGGACAACAATTTATTTTCCGCAACCACCATCTATTCCTATCCGCCGCGCACTTCCATTTTTCGGCTTCTTTCAAGACCATCGATCTGATTCTTCTTTAATTTCTAACCCTTGGATCACGTGCCATGTACCTCTTTCTTCCGGGCGTCTTGGTAATAAATAACGTGCAAGTCTCCACCCCAGAAACATCTCCAACCGTTGATGAAAAGGCCTCTCATTACTCCACCGTCAGATTGGGAAGGAGATATTCGATTCCGCTGAGTTTCCCGACCTTATCCTTCATGCAACTCCATGTTCCGGAATCGCCCATAGCCGTAGATGCGATCAACCTTTATTTGTGAGCCGTTGGATTAGGTGGCACCTATCAAACTTCGTTGGGCTCCATCTTTTTAACCACCGCGCAAGTTTATGTTCCGGAATCGTCAACCGTCGTTGATCCACTTTACCTTTAATCCTCAACCGTCAGATCAACGGTCACCTACTCATTCCGCTGGGTGCTTTGGGTTTATCTGCCGTGCAGATTTTGGCTCTGGAATCAATCTCGACCATGGATGTGATCTGAATTTACCTCTCCACCGTTGGATCGAGTATTATGTACTCGATTCCGCCAGTCTCCATCTCTTTAACCAACATGCGATTTCATAAGGCGGATCAAATATGGATCGTGGATCTGCCCGAGCCAAATTGATAGCCGTTGATCTGTGCACTCGATAAACGCCCAGGCATAGTTTATCTTCCTCGCATTTCTGCGAGTGCGAAGACAATCCTGGCCATTGATTTCTATCCTTTCAACTCGTACGCTCGGATCCTTGATAACGGGATCACTTCTTTGGGGTATCATCGTACTCTTACAATATATATTTTAACCAAGGTTCGACAAGCACCCTATCATTTCTTCTTCATCATGATTTTTTATCCCCTTTGATAAATAATGGTGTTAACAGCTGGCTCCATCTGGGGATGATATCCTCCCTGCAAGCTATCAAAGAACTCGTAGACCAGGTGCCTCTTTTTTTATTTTTGCATAATAACTCCCAAAAACCCATCTTTTGTTTTTGTAAATATATTATTTTTGTATATTTTTAGAAACGGAATGGTAGGCCTCCTGAATCTTAGGGCTTTCACTGTGAGCTTCAAATGCACTCGGATTACCATTCATATTTACTTTGTAAAGAAAAATAAGTATGTACAATCTATGATACAAATTTCACCTTCCTCCTCAGGATAGGTAATGCTTTAGATACCTTCCATTTACAGGGTTACTCTCCAAAAGAACCCCATTTGTATATTCCAGCAAAAATGCATTTTGTCCTCTGTATCCAGCAACAACATAAGGTCCTACCCACATAGGGTCAAACTTTCCATGCTTGTCTTCATTAGGAGCATCCCACTTCAAAACCAGGTCACCAATATGAAACTGCTCTTCTTTGATCCTTCTGTCAAAAGTATTCTTCATTTTCTCCTGATGTGACTGCACTTTGTCATAAGCCTTACTTCTTCGTTCTTCCAGCTCAATGATCTGATTTATCCTTCGCTGTATGTGATTTGGTTCTTCTTGCTGATCCTGGAAATATCTCATAACTGGTACCCCTAATGATGTTGGAAAAAATCACTTCAGCCCCATACACCAGTTGGAAAGGAGACATGCCGATTGCTCTTTTAGTGCTAATCCTGTCAGCCCATAGAGTATATTTTAGCTTGGTGTGCCAGGACCTCTTATTATCTTCCAACAGCTTTTTGATAATCCTCACCGGGATTTTATTTGAAGATTCAGCTAATCCATTTCCTTGAGGATAATATGCAGTCGAGTGATTGAGGCTTATATGATACTCATGACAAAAATTAATCATTTTCCTAGATTTGAAAGCGGCCGCGTTGTCTATTACTATCCTTTTTGGACACCCGAATCGAGCCAATATATTTTCTTCAAGAAAATCCATGATCACATTTTCAGTGGCCCTCCTTGTAGGAATTGCTTCTATCCATTTAGTAAAATAGTCTGTAGCTGTCAAAATTCACTTGTTCTGACCTGAGGAATTGGGGTTTATTTCACCAATAAAATCCAAACCCCATTGCTGGAAAGGAGCCTCAACTGTTATTGGATTCAAAGGGAGAGGCAGCACCTTTCTCTTACCGTCGAAAATTTGGCATTGATGACATTTGCTGATTTCTTTATATACATCTAAGAATAACGTAGGCCAATAATAACCAGCTCTCAAGATTTTGTTTGCAGTCACCTTCCAAGAATGATGTCCCCCGCAGTCTCCCTGGTGAAATTCTTTGGTAACTTGCTGAGCTTCACCTTCCAACAGACAATTTAGTAGAATTCCTCCAGGATCTTTCCAATAAAGATATTTATTTATGATACAGAATTTAACAGATTTCAACTTTACAGATCTTGCTCTTGATTTACTTAATCCTTCTGGTGCTTGCAAATTTCGGAGGACATATACGATACCAGAATACGATGGAGATGCCACAAAATCAACCATCACTTCCATCTCTGTATCCAACTGATCAGACTGGTGAGTCAAAAAAATGATCTGTAAAGATTCACAATTTGAGTTTGTCATCATCTTTGCTAACCCTTGTCCTTTAACCAGCTTCGTGGGCTTTATTTCTATGTCATATTCCAATAATGTAGCTATCCATCTCGCCCTCCTGCCTTCGGGATCTGGTTGAGTCAAAATTTCTTTTACTGCAGCGGTTGGAACATGTGCAATTACATGGGAATGCAAAACATATACTCTGAAATCCTTTAATGCTTTAACTAAAGCATAGGCCTGCTTTTCCATGATGTCATATTTCAATTCCCCATCCCGTAGCATTTTACTGAAAAAGGCTATGGGTTGTTCCAAATTTTCATCATTTTTCTACAATAATAATGTTTCTATAGTATGTTCCGAAGCATATGAGAATACTGAAAAATCTTTGGCAAAATCTAGACTTACCAAAACATGAGCTTTTGAAATTGCTTTCTTGGTTTCCCGAAATGACTCCTTAGCTTCTGTATTCCACTTTATTTCATGATCCTTCTTCAACATATTTGTAATATTCATCAAAATCTCAGCAAAGCTTGGTACAAATCTTCTCAAGAAATTTACCTGTCCCAGAAATGATTGTATCTCCTTCTTGCTTCTGGGTTCTCCTACCTTCAGAATTGCACTTACTCTTTCAGGATCAATCTTCATGCCATCTTTGGATATTATATGGCCTAGCAACTTTCCTTCTTCTAATGGGAAATTAGACTTCTTAGGGTTCAAAGATATGCCATATTTCCTACACTTGGTGAAAACCCTCTCCAGATGACGCAGATGTTCTCTGTCAGACTTTGAGTAGACTGTGATATCATCCATATAAATTACCACGAAATTTCCAATTTCTCCTGCAAAGGCAATGTCCATAGCTCTCTGAAAAGTAGCTCCTGCATTCATCAGGCCGAAAGGCATTTTTGCATACATGAAAGTGCCCCAAGGTGTGGTGAAAGCGGTCTTCTCTTGGTCTTTAGGTAGTACCTTGATCTGATTATAACCAGAGAAACCATCTAGCATTGAAATTCTCTCAGCTCCTACCACCTGCTGTAGTATATGATCCATTTTTGGTAAAGGATAATTATCTTTCATAGAGACCTTATTCAAATTGCGGAAATCTATACACAGTCTTATCTCTCAATTCTTCTTTCTGACAGGGACCAAATTTGCAACCCATTTAGAAAATCTGAGTGTTACAATGATCTTGGCATCAAATAACTTCTTTATTTCCTTCTCAATGACAGGGATAAATTTAGGGTTGATCCTCCTGAGTTTCTGTTTAAAAGGCTTCTCCCTAGACTTTATAGGAATAGTGTGCCGTATGATAGATGTATCATATTCTTTGAGGTCTTCATAACTCCAAGCAAACACATCTGTATACTTTTTCATCAACTTTACATACTCCTCTTTCTCCCTTTTAGGCAGCCTCTTGGATAATTTTATGATTTTAGGATTTTCTTCAGTGCCAATATTTTTATCTTCAACCGCATCTCCAACAGGTTTCACTTTAGGGTTCTTGGCAACATCATTTTGATCAAAGAGCTTTTCTAAAGTGATCAGGCCTCTTGGTATGAAATTATTTTTCAGCTGGATAATATCCTTACCTCCCAAGGTATTCCTTAACTTCTTAGCATCTTCTTCTTCTGTTTCAATTTCTTCATCATCTCCAAGGGTCCCATCATTAGCATTTTCATTGTCAAAATGAGTATTCACAAACTCTCCTGATAATTCTAAAAATCTTCGGATCTGGATATCATCTTCAAACACCTGCCAGTATTTGGAATTCTCCGGAATAGAAGGTCTGTTCATAATCTCCACCTGGTATTCCTTTTTACTAGCCATTGGGGTTTCAAATTTTCCAGCAGATATTGCTAAAGAACCAGCCACCAAATTTTCAACCCTGGGAACAACCTGAATTGTATGCTCTGTGAAGAAATTACCAAGCATATCCCATACTTCATTTCTGTAAGCCCTCATCCGAGGATGCCTGGTTTGATAACTCTCATTTACCTGGTTTATCACCAACTCAGAATCTCCCAAGATCCTGACTCTCTGAGCCCCCAAATATTTCAAAGCACGTAATCCTAATAACAAAGCCTCATACTCTGCTACATTATTTGTGCATTCAAATAGTAATTTGTATGATAAAGCTTTGAAATCATGAATAGGAGAAATTATGTATACACCAGCCCCAGCACCAACCTTTGCAACAGATCCATTAAAGTACATAATCCATTGGCCTTCTTTTTTCTGTTTTGCTTCGAGAGCATCCTGTTCCAAAACTTCTTTTTCACTATTTTCCTCAGACTTCTCCTGCAATATATTTTCTACATTGTGTGGGACATCATCATTAAAGAAAATAGAAGACCCCAAATCAGTGTCAACAGCATATATGTGATGAATTTCAAGTTTATCCTGACTGCTTACTACATATGGAGTTCGTTTTTCACTATATAATCTTCTGCTCCCATCAGGAACTGGGATAGTAGCATATGACATATCCATATGTAAACTACCTTTCAAATTGGAAGTCCAGGATCTTGATAATAGTACCCCAAATTTGGGTGGGATGTCTGCCACTACCACATCCATGACTATAGTTTTAGAAGGCAGTTTATTCAGGGTTACCACCATGTCTTTAATTAATCCAAGGCATTTTACCCTTTTGGAATCAAAAGAGTACAGATCTTTATAGGGTCTTGTTACCTCTAATCCCAAACTTTCTACCACCCCTTTGGGCATCAGATTGTGTGATGCCCCAAAATCCAACATAGCATTATGGACCACTTTGTCATGCACATTTAGGCTTAAATAGAAAGGAGGAACTTCTTCACCTTCCATATTTTCAACTTTTGATCCAAATGAAATAACAGGATTATCATCATTCAATTCTAAAATGTCAGACTGCCATTCTCCTTGGTTTTTGACCATTTTTGTGATAGTATCTCTGTATTCAGTGTTTCTCAATAACTCATTAAATGGAACAGAGATCTTTAGCTTTGAAAGCTCATTTTGTAGGTTAAAACCAGCACGAATCTTTTCCACATCAATCGGAGTCGCTTTCTTTATTATTTTATCCCTTTGTACCTCATTTTCAACCTCCTTATTCACAGAAGGATTTTTTTGTAGTTCCTTTCCTTTTTCTCCATTCAAAGAACTAGAGGAAGGCTGATTCGGGTTTGCCTTTCCTTTATTTATGGGAACATCCCTATTCCTCAGTTTGATTTTCCTTTGCACATAATCCATTGCATGTAAATAACCTCTTTGATATAGCTCATTTTCAAATTCTTCATTTTCATCTTCCTGCGCAAACATATTATGTTCCTCTTCAGTAAGATATATTTCTGAATCCTGTTCTCCAAACAGATGAATCTCATTTTCAGGGGGGTCTGCTTCATCAGCAACATAATTTTCAGGGAAAGGAGGGCAGATGGGCTGTTCTTCTTGGTTCCTTGGATTTCTCTGGTCTCTCTGTCTATTTTGGGGGGGAACAGGGGGATTTGGTCTTTTGAAATTTGGATTCCTGATTTGGGGATCCACTTGCTCTCTATTGAAAGGCCTAGTGTCGATGGTTAATCTATCCATCAACTTCTCCACGGTCTTCAACATCATCTCAAACTTAATCTCAGCAGAAGAAGATGAATTAAAAGGTACATTTTCTTCTTTTCTCCTCCTATCCATATCTCTATGTTTCATCTTTCCACTTGCCATCATGTTAGCTTCCACTTCTAGGGCATCAGTAAACATGGCAGCAAGAGTTGCCGATTTCCTTTCCCATAATGAAAATGCTAAATCATTATCAAAAGCCCCAGCATAATGTAGTTTAGCAGCTGCTGTAGAAGGCTTTATATCTTCCGGGATAGAGTTATAAGCCCTCATAAATCTGCTTGAGAATTCATGAACAGACTCAAAACCCCCTTTCTTAAGACTGTTGTACTGAGATAAGAGCTGCAGAGGATTCTGTTTATCATCCCATCTATCCAAAAATGCATTCTGAAAAGCCTGAAAATTCACAATAGACCCATTTGGAAGATCCTTGAACCATTTCTTTGCCTCTCTTGACAAACTTTGGGCAAACAACTGCATTTTAACATCAGGATAGTCAACTTCTTCCAAGTCAATAAAATCTTCAAACTTGGCAACATGTTGTTTCGCGGTTATATCACCCTCCCCATCAAATAAAGAAATTCTCTGAGAATAATTTTGAGGGAGATCATGTAATACAGTAGGCAGACGCAAGGGAGCAAATATAGCAGCCATTGGTCTAGGTGGATTCACAGGGACTAAAGAACTTTGAGTGTGCTCAGAGGTAGATGATTTAACCTTAGAGGTTTGTTGCAAGTCCCTCCAGAGGGAATCTAACAGATAGGACTCTAACCTACAAGGATTGAACTCAATATTTTTAAGGTCATATTCAGACTTGGTTCTCAACAGGTTCTTTCCAATATTAACCCATTCTGGATTAATACAAGAATCTTGTGATGATGATGGACCGAACAAAGGGAAATCTATCTTTTCTTTATTTTTTCTTCTAAACAACTTTTCTGGATCTTCAAAATTTTTCAAGATTTCGGTATCAGAGTTACCTCGCGTGTGTCTTCTCGAAGCCAAAATGTCTTTCTTAAATTCTGAAACAATTTCTCAGTGAAGTCGCCAAGGAAAATATACAACCTTCTTTTCTTTCCAGAATTCCTGTTTGCCCACAGAAATCTTTCTTAATCTTTGTCGTTCTCCCAGGGCAGATATGCGCTTTCATCCCTGGCAACAGTGCCAGTTTGTTATCACTCAGAATGTACCCAGGTTGTAAAAGGTAAACTCCAAGGTAACAGCAAAACCACTTTAGGAAGAAACTGGTATTTTCTTCCAGAGAGGGATCTCTCAATAAATATTTAACAGGACCAGATATAAAATAACATTTAAATATTTGTGTATTTGGCTGAAACAATCACATAACCATTGGGCATGGAGTCATATACAATATAAATGTATCACATCTTTGCCCCATCAGCTCCATGTCTTTGCCCCATCAGCTCCTCAGTGCATAACACCTGTTTCTAGGGATGAAGAATATACTTTGTCTTTCCAAACCGCTCCATAGCTTTCCACTGCTTCGAACTTGGGGTGTCACATTCTGTCATTTCCCAAATTGATACTTTGAGCTCCATATATGCTTCATAGGACTTCTTGGGCAATCTGCTTCTGATAATTGCGAACTTCTACAGAATTTTGAAATCTTCTGTTAACATATCCACAATGGTTTTCCCTGTTAGGCTTTTCTCCAAATCATTAAATTTGGAGTGGTCCATGTGGCACTGGACAAGCAGGTTATGATAATGTTCCTGTGAGAACATCTGTCCCTCCTTGTCCCAGAAGGAAGGCAATCCGTCTTCGAACAGCTCTTTAAAATCCTGTTTGAAATTATTAACTTGCAAAAGCAATCCTTCTGATTTATCTTGGACCGTCTTGATTAAGTGATGCTTGTGGATGAATTTCTTTGCCCACAGCACTATTGATACTCTGTCTTTTATGCCCATATCGTGCAATTTCTGATATGTCAGTGAATTCAGAAAATTCAGTGTGTTCTGAGCTGTAGTAAGAGGTCTCTTCTCCATATGTTCATTTACCAGTTTTAATCTCTGGTGAGCCAAATTTATTAGTATATTCAAATCATCAATAAAATTTAGATAGTGCCAGAACTTGGTAATCTCTATCGACAAGGTATCCCAAATGATATGTTTTGCCCCCTGGAGAGGTTCTTTCCTGATGCTTTTCTCCTTTAGCTCATTGAATTTTTTCTGCAACTGATTTCTGTCCTGTAATATTTTCTTTTTACTTTCACTTATTTTGGCCAATTCAGATTTTATCCTTTCATTCTCTGCCTTCAATTCTTTAATTGCTTCATCTTTCAAGCTCACCTGGGACATAGGCACCAACAAATCATCTGCAGAAAAATCATCCAGTGGCTTGTGGATATTTACAATGGACAGGTCTTCATCAGCGGGGGTTTGACTCATTAACTCTTCCATAATCTCCTTCTCGTCACTTTGGTCTTTTTTCATTAAGGAAATCTGAGATAAAATTTCATTCCGCTCGGCCTCCCACCTGTCTTTTTCTTCCTGTAGCTCTACAGCTTTTCCTTTATACTCCATCATTTCTTTATGGACTTTATCCTTTTCCTCTTGCAAAGACATTAATTCAGCTGATTGGACGTGCTCTGAACTTGGGATCTTCAGCTTTTTCTTTAAGACCTGGAGTGCATTGTCTTTTTCCTCTAGCATCCTCTTGACCGCGTGGGTGTTATCTGAACTAACAATGTCTGTTTGCAGCTTTCTAATCTGAATGACATTTTCTTTATTCTCAACTCATGCTTCAATTGAATTTCTAATTTGGCTATCAAAACTTGCAATTTATTAATCCTTACCATGGCTTGCAATAAGTCTGAGTAAATGATGTCACTGGTCTGTTTGTGAAGTTGAATCTTATCCGGAGTACTGATTTTCTCCATCCAGATCTCCATTTCAAACATCTTCTTGTCATTTACTATAGCCATTTTAAATGTATTTCTCTCAGCATCTCTAGCAGAAACTAGAGAGGTTTTTGAACTGCATAAAGTTCTCACTTTCAGGAGCAAATTTCTTGTCTCCTCCAGAGACTGTTTCCTCTTTTCCATATAGCTGGCTTTGAGCTCTTCCTTCGACTTAAATACCGGGCTTGATTCTAAACTGTCTACATCACCCTCTACATTTTTAAAAGATAGTTGATTTACTTGTACGGTTTTCATGGGAATCAGGGAAACCTTTTTAAAACCATCAGAAACTTCCTCATTTACCATTTCACCACCTTTGAGCAGTTTTTCCCTTTTATGGGACCCCTCTTCGTCTACTTCCATACTCTCAATCTCAGAGAGACTTCTCTTAACTATAATGTTAGTATTTTCTGATACTGTAATGGGTGCAATATGTGGATCTTCCTTGAACTGTAACAGATTGGCTGTTTTAGCCAAATTTTCAACAGACTGGTGCTCAAATGGCTTATTCTTGTTGGCTTGTTTCCTTAGAGATATAACATGATGTGGATCACAATTCACTTTTGATTCCTTTTGGAAATCCATATTCTCTAACAGTTTCTCTATGGATATTAAGGCGCATTTACTTTTAAAAATGAAAGAGCTGACTTTAAGTGGAAATTTAATGTTTGAAGACTTCTTGAAAGCCCCAAAATGCTCTTCTTCAGATAACAACCTCTGCCTCATAAATTCAAGTGTGAAAATCCTTGGGGTCAAAAAGGCAGGTAACCTGTAAGGCTGACCGGTAAACCCATATATTCTTAACACAGTGCAATCCCTGTACAGAAACCAGTCTCCAACCCGATCTTCGGGTGAATACTGCATTAAACACTTCATCTCATCCAGAACACGGGGAAAATCCTCATCAAATAACATTTTGTACATTTTCGACATGATCGAATTAGCAAATTCGAACATGTTGATTTGCTTGGGCAAATCAGAAGAGCACAGAGTACTTAAAAATTTCAACTCGGTGACATTGTAGCACAACAGAATCTTGAGCAAGTAGGTCTGAAACCTAAAGAAACGAACTTTTGGGAACTCAGTTAACTGCAGATGGATTGTTTCAGCGAGATACTCATCAAAATTAAACACAGGAATTGACTGGGATTCGGGGCTTAAGGAGCTTATTCTTAATAAAAAACCAAGGATGACATCGCCTACACGACAATCATCACTCAGACCTAATACTTGACTGACCGGAGACATGACCATTTGGACTTCATTTTTGAAAATGTGCACGAGGTAGGGCAGGAAAAAACCATCAAGGGATTGTCCTTCTTTTAAAATATTAGACAGGAAATGACAGCGATTCTCAGTTTCACAATTCTTATAAAAATCAGCAAGGACCGACTCATTTATCGACTCATGATGAACAGAGTAATTTTCAGGCAAACTGAGATTTTCTCTGATGACTGTGGCATCAATTTTACAAAGTATTCTAGACGCAGACCGACTCACAATTATTCTCTGGGAGGGAGAATAGTTTACAGCGCACCACTCTGCAAATTCCGGGAAAGGGAGGGTTTGCTCAAGAGTGAAGTAATACAGGAAAGACTTACAGACATTTAATACATCGTTCCCCTGTGAGTTATAATACCACAATTTCTCCTTACTGACCGACACGCTCCCTATGGATAGGAAGGGGTCGCACACGCTCCTATCTCTGTCCACTAAAAATTCTTCTCTGTCATCTACAACCTGACCAGACACTTGAATTTCTTTCCCCTGGTCCATTACTTAATTTACAAAGGTAATTTGGACGGAGGAACTACAGGGTTTAAGCCTTACCTGGTCGACTATAGAGGCGCGTGCTTGGAGCGTGCCCGAAACTGACAAATGGAAGCTGCTGAATCGGCCGGTCCTTTTCATCCTTCTTGAACAAATAAAATAATAATGATAGAAGTCAACCTTGCTTTTATAGGCCCCCACCGGCTTTCCGTAAACCACTTTTGTCTCCGGAGCCTACCACAATTCGCCACATGGACAACAATTTATTTTCCGCAACCACCATCTATTCCTATCCGCCGTGCACTTCCATTTTCCGGCTTCATTCAAGACCATCGAACTGATTCTTCTTTAATTTCTAACCCTTGGATCACGTGCCATGTACCTCTTTCCGCCGGGCATCGTGGTAATAAACAACGTGCAAGTCTCCACCCCAGAAACATCTCCAACTGTTGATGAAAAGGCCTCTCATTACTCCCGTGTCAGATCGGGAAGGAGATATTCAATTCCGCTAAGTTTCCTGCCCTTATCCTTCGTGCAACTCCATGTTCCGGAATCGCCCACAGCCGTAGATGCGATCAACCTTTATTTGTGAGCCTTTGGATTAGGTGGCACCTATCAAATTCCGCTGGGCTCCGTCTTTTTAACCACCGCGCAAGTTTATGTTCCAGAATCGTCAACCGCCATTGATCCACTTTACCTTTAATCCTCAACCGTCAGATCAATGGTCACCTACTCATTCCACTGGGCGCTTTTGGTTTATCTGCCGTTTAGATTTTGGCTCCGGAATCAATCCCGACCATGGATGTGATCTGACTTTACCTCTCCACCGTTGGATCGAGTATTATGTACTTGATTCCGCCGGTCTCCATCTCTTTAACCAACAAGCGATTTCATAAGGTGGATCAAATATGGACTGTGGATCTGCCCGAGCCAGATTGATAGCCGTTGATCTGTGCACTCGATAAACGCCCGGGCATAGTTTATCTTCCTCGCATTTCTGTGAGTGCGGAGACAATCCTGGCCATTGATTTCTATCCTTTCAACTCGTACCCTCGGATCCTTGATAACGGGATCACTTCTTTGGGGTATCATCGTACTCTTACAATATATCTTTTAACCAAGGTTCGACAAGCAACCTATCATTTCTTCTTCATCATGATTTTTTATCCCCTTTGATAAATAATGGTGTTAACAAGAAAGAAGCAAATTCATTATTTATTGATAATCAATCAGCAATCAAGTTAGCCAAAAATCCTGTTTTTCATTCAAAGACTAAGCATGTGGATACTAAGTATCATTACATTCGGGCTCTCATCATCAAACAAATCATCAAGCCAAAGTATTGTCCATTAGAAGATCAAACTGCAGATATTTTTACAAAATCTCTTGGAAGGGTCAAATTTGATAAGTTTAGAAATGAACTTGGTATTTGTTCAAAATAAATTTTGGATCAAAGGGGGGATTGTTAGGAATTATGATCCAAAATGTTATGTTTATAAGTTTAGATTAATAAATGTAAAAGGGCATCTACACACTCACGTGATTATGTGAGGTGTCCCTAAGTTAGTTTCAGTAACGACAAATTAGTTGTTACTCTTTGGATATTTAAATCCATCAAGTTTTCCATGTGAGGTAATCTTTCGAGACTTAGCCCTCACATCTCTGTGATGTAATTATTTTCCTTCTTCATTAATAAATTTTTGTGTCTGAGGACACTTTGTCACTTATCAAATTCAAATACAATGTTTTATATTAGTCCTAACAAGATCCATGGATGGCAGTCCAATGGAGTGGTAGGGTATTTGGTTGGAAAGTGTTAGGTCACAGGTTTGAACCCCACAAATCTAGTTTAGATTCCCAACCACTTTTGGGACTCCCCATGGTGACACATGTCATGTCTGAATTGGGCCACATGTCACTTATGAGTTGGTCCACATGTTCGCCACGTCACTTCCCAATCAAATTTCCAAGTCATCTCCATAATCTTGCCATGTCAGCACTTCCTACCGCATGTCATCCTATGGGGGTTCCATATCATTGTACATACACATGTATGGATTCCATGTGTCACCCTTGCAGTGGTGACACATGGCCTCCTTTTTTCCCAAGTCTGTGTAGGAAAATGTTGTTTAGTCGAAATTTTATAACATCATAACTTTTCCATACAAAATATGTTTTGAGTGAAAGGAATGTCATTGGAATTGTATCAATGAGCTCTATGCTTTGCATCGATTCCATTTCATTTTGATGAGTTTGAAAAATGACCCGTTCATAGATCTTCCTGGATCATACCTCCCCATTAGAAGGATTTTGGCCTCCAAAAGCATCATCAATCAATGGTCAAGTAAGGGAATCGCTCCCTCACCTCACCCTTCTCGATCCAACATGCCTTGCTTGGATGAGTACATTTCATGCGAACTCGAAGATATCCCACATCACCGCTTCTTAAATTACTTGTTCTTTTGTTCAATATTGACATCTTCTTTAGGCTAGTCCAAGTCTTCATGTGAAAATTCATCCACAGTTGGAACTAAATTATTCTCCCTTGGATCCATGATCATTGGAGGCTCATTAAGTTTCAAGTTTCCCACATTCACAACTGAGTTTGTCTGCATGTATGATGGTAGATATAAGCAAAAGGAATTGGTACCAATATTCTCCAAGATAGTGAAAGGACCATATTTGATAGCTTTGATATTCTTTCCTTCTCCCTTCAATATATCTTTGCTGATGTGAAACCACACTTGATCTCCAACTTGGAACTAGTGATAAAATCGATTCTTGTCATGTCGAGCCGTATAATGTGCTTGACTCTTGTCCAATTTCTCTTGCACTTCCTAGTGTGCCCGCTGAATTATCTAAATCAACTTGTGGGCCTTGTATTCATCTCGTGAAACACCTGAATCAACATATTTCCCATATGTCAATTCCAATGGAGTTTTAGGAAAATACCAGAAGCATGTTTCAAATGGAGAACTCTAAGTGGAAGAATGCAAGGCTCAATTGTAGGCATGCTGAAAGTACAAAATATAATCATCCCACAACTTAGGATGCTTGTTGAAGTAACCTCGAAGAAAATGACCCACGATTATGTTTACCACCTCAGTATGTTCGTTGATCTGTGGATGGAAAGCATTAATCCTCTTCATCTTGGTATCCATCATGCTCCACAAACAAGTCCAAAATTCAACAAGGAATCGAGATTCCCGATTTGAGATGCTGGAAGTGGGTAGCCCAAAATGGACCCATACATGTTGAAAGAACAAATGAGTAGTTTTCTTAGCATTGATATTCTTTTTGCATGGCATCAAGACACACACCTTACTGAACCTATCCACTACCACATACAAATAAGAATGACCTCTTTTATACATATGAAAACCCCCTACTAAATCCATGGAGATGATCTCCCAAGGATGAGAAGGAACAAGAAGTGGTGAGTACAACCCCAATTTTTTATTAGTGGGATTATAAGTAGATCACATCACACACCCATTTACATATTTGGTTAAAATTTATTTCATTCAAGGCCAATACAGAAGCCTTTTCAAATGATCCAAAGTAATTCCTACCCCAAAATGCCCAGACACAAGAGAAGTATGTGCTTCTTGGATTACATGAGCGCTCTCACTAGTAGAAATACATAACTTTCCAATATGGTAGAGTAACCTATCCTGTAAGTAATAGTCATCTACTATCCACCATGGGTTAGATTCTCATAAACATATTGAACATATTCATCATAAGCATATTGTTCCACATAGCTATCATGAGAAACAAAATCATTTTGCAAAACAATGGATGCAACAATAGGAGGTATAGAAAGCATATCTGCTACTTTGTTTCTTGAGATTTTATTGTACTTGATTACCAGATGAAATTGTTGGAGGAACCCCATCCACATGTAATGACGATATTGTTGCATCTTAGTTTGTGATTGGAGCATAACATTCTACCGTCTTCTACAATGTATCCTATTTAATGAAAAGTGAAAAGATTCTTGGAATATTTCATATTTTTGGAATAAATGCTTTCTCGTGACTTGGAATTGGACGGACTTTGGACCATTGGAAAGGTATTGAAATTATCTATAACTTCTATTTTTTGATTTTTTTCTTATTTCCTTACCGTTTGTCCGAGGCAGGCGTTATAGTAACAAATCATCTTTTAAAGTATGCTTTGTTACTAAAATGCCCACCCCAGACAAATGGTAAGAAATTATGAAAAAATAAAAACAACAAAGTTTTAGATAATTTCAATAAATTTCCAATGGTCTAAAGTCCGCCCCATTCTGAGCTACGAGATAAAAGTTATGACTCAAATACGAAATATTCTTGGAGTATTTTGGAATTTTTTCAAACAGGATACATTTTGGAAAAAATAAAACCTTATGAGGTACAATAAAGGTTGATGATCTTAATGGATGATAGTCTCCTTTCAAATCAAATAGTGTTTCCATTTCTTAACACTTTGGACCAAAGAATACAACTATTTGTCATATGTGGGGTAATTAACCACAACTTGTGAAAAAGTTTCTAAATGGTAACAAATAGGCTTGCAGTGATGCATCAATACTTATCCCCATGCATAACTATTGGCATAAGTCTCAATATAAAATGGTTGTTGAAGGTCAAGAAAAGTAAGCAATGGTGCGGTGCTAATATTTCCTTTCAATTTATCAAAATATTTCTTCTCTTTACCTCCCCATTAGAAGGATTTCTTCACACTTATCAAGGCATGCAAAGGAGATGCAATGAAATATAAGTTGGCTATGAACTTCTTGCAATACTAAAAAACTCTTAAGAAGTTCCGAATTTTGTTGCATATGTAGGCTTAGGCCAATTTACAATTACATCAAATTTGGAAGGATCAATTTTCATTTGTCCTCCTACAATATGACCCAAGTAAACTAAATAAGTTTTTCCAAATTCACACTTTGGAAATTTTACATACAACTTCTCCTTTTTCAAAGTATCCAAAACAAAATGTACATGCTTTACATGTTCTTCCCAATATTTGATAAAGACAAGAATATCATCTAAGTAGATGATCACAAAGTCATATATGAATGGCATGAATACATCATTCATTACATGCATAAAATAGTTGGAGTATTACAAAGTCCAAAATGCATCACTAACCATTCAAAAACACCTTGCTTTGTTTTGAAAACATTTTTCCACACATCTCTTTCTGCAATCCCAATCTGATGGTAACTATTGCGCAAATCTAACTTAGTGAAATAAACAACATATTTTAATTGATCAAGTAAATCATCTATGCGAGGAAGTGGATACCAATTTTTCACTGTGATCTTGTTGAGAGCCCAATAATCCATGCACATCCTCCATGTGCCATATTTCTTCATCACCAACACAATAGGAGAACCACATGGGATGATCTAGGCCTGATAACTCCATGGTCCAACAACTCTTGTACCTACTTTTTAATTTTATCCATTTCCACAACTGACATCCTATACATGCCCACATTTTGAAGAGGGACATCTTGTTGAAGATGAATATCATGCTGAATCTCCCTCTTGGGAGGAAAACCACTTGGTTCCTAAAACATCTCATCAATCATAGATTTCTTATGGGAAGGATTGGAACCTTGGAAAGCATCAGATGCCTCAACATCTTTTACTCTCATAACCATAAGCATACATATCTTATTAGTGTTTATGAGCCTTTTCATTTGTCCTGCACTAACAAAAGTGGAATTAACCTTCATTTTGTGAGCTCTTATTGCCGGGTATATGTTATATTCTTTGCATGTGCATGTGGAGGGGAAGTGTGCTTACCAGCGCTCTGTCTAACGATCTCTATTGACACCTTCACAGAAATAGGCCAGGAGGTCTGTTTCCATTATGTTAGGTCGTTTATAATGTCGAAAATGGCCTAACGGCCATTTCTGACGTGAGCTTAGTGAGCTTGAAATTTTTGGTTGTTTTGGGATATTTTTTAAGAATTTTCTAAAAATATGTAATTTAATCTTGGTTAAGGGATTGGGGTTTATTTTTCTAATTTGGTTTAATATATTAGGGTAATGAAGGATACAAAATACCTATATTGTATTCTAAGGGATTCATAATGATAATGAGAAAATACGAGGTGTTTCTCCAAGGTTTGTTGGTTTTCCCAGTTAACGGTTTCCAAGGTAGCTCTCTATTTTTATGTGTGAATGTTGTGGTGTAATCTCTATTTTGCTTAAAATAATTTTTAATGTTTGTTTCTCTGCACAGGTTTAAAACTTACACTTACAACATACTCTACACCGTCTTTTGTGAGATGGTACTTATTCTCATTCCTGAAGAATATTGCTTATTAATAATAAAGGTAAGGGTTTCCCAAAACTATACCACAGATGTCAAGAGGTACAACATCTATTCTGACCTCATTGATCAAATTTTATGTAATAGAAAATTTGACCCTACACTGTTTGGTGACATTGATATTGGAATTATAACACGCCGAAGCAAGAGGATAGGGATTGGGATGAGGTCTAGTCTCTAAACCCAATTTCTTAGCAATTGATTCAAAAATTAAGTTCACTTGAGAACCTAGATCAAAAAGAGTTTCAATCTTTGTATGTTTTGCAAGAACTCTTATATGAAACAATTCACTTCTTCTTTTATTAGAATCATGAAATGAATTAGAAGATCTTGTACCAATATGAAGGGAAGTGCTAACTTGTACACCAATGACTACAATATGTGTTTCATCCCCCGAGCCAGATCCCAAGTCTTGTTGCTCTATCGTAATGATCTTATTCTTTCCTTTTCTTCCATACTTTTTTTATGTATAATCTCATGATGTAACTTCTAGCAATGATCTCGATTATGCCCATCTTTGTCAAAAATTTTGTAATGGATCTTTTCTCCCTCTTTCTTCATTGTATTTGTCTTATTTTACTTGCCTTTTCCTTTGAACTTGTTATTCTAAAACTATTGGTTTTTTTTTCAGACAATCTTCTTGCACATGCTTTCCCTTGATTTAAAAATGAGTATCTTACACACTATCCTCATCTAGATTAGTGGGATTCAATAACAACAAAGTATGACGAATGTAATTGGGAATTGCCCCAACATACTTCATGAGAGTTTCATAAGAATCCAAAGGAATGTTTAATTCAAGTGCTCTCTTCCTAAACTCTTATGTAAAGATTTGTACATTTTGACCTTTATTCAATCTTAAATGTTTCCATTCCATCATGAATTTTTGTACATAGTATAATGGATAAAATTTCTTTCGTAATGAAGAAGTGAAAAAATAATAAGATCAAAGGATCTTACCATTATCTTAGTCCTTTTCTACAATTTTCTCTCCCACCAAACGAGAGCAGTGCTTGACAAATGAAGAGATTCTAGTTGTACCTTTACCTCTTCTTCCTTGATTTGTTGAACTCGGTAGTACACTTCAATATGCTTGATCCAATTGTTCAACTTCTCCACATTTGATTTACCATTTAACATGGACAAGTCGAACTTCACATCCAACATCAACAATGGCTTCTTAGAAGCCCCTTTTAAACAAAAAATGGACTAATGAGAGGATGAGGAGGAGGAGAACTCGAACTGGAGGAGGGAGATGGAGGCTTCGAAGGCCCTTCTCCATCTTCTTGATTCAATGATACTACATCTTCCTCTTTCTCCTTCTTCTTCTTTCTCTCCTTCTTTGTCACCCTCTGTTGGTAGTCTACAAAAAAATGCTCCACATGATTTTATATCTAATAAAAGGCCTCATGGAAATATTTTTGAATCTCTGTGCAGACCTCTTATTTCGTCTTCTTATTTTGTTCTACATGAGAAATATCAAGATCGTAAGGTACCAGTTTTCCTTCTCCTTTCCTGATGTTTTCCTTGCTTAACATGCACACTTAACAATCCAAAAATTCATAGAGCCCTTCTCTGATACCATGTTATTAGGATCATTTTAATCATGGACTTATCATTTGGATTGCTTGGTTAAAAAGAGCATGAATGTGCAAATTTGCACATAAAATGAAGAAACACATAAAAGAGACATACACCTTCAAAACATAAGAACCAATTGATAATGAATTTAATCCCACTAGGAGTACATCTTTGGGCCTACTATTCAATGGGGAGGCCGTTTTTTTATAATCTTAGCAAAAATATCAAGTACATGGAAAATATGGTTTTATACCTCAATTCTAGGAGTGATCTACAAATTGGTTGCTCAAAACAAAAAATGGATTGCACCACAACACTCATAAGCACTAGATGATGAGGAATGACATAAAACACTCTATACTTTGGTGCTGCTAAAAATTCACCCCTCCAAAAATCCTGATGGCCCCTATATGACACATGTAAAGTCGTACGTTGTATGGATCTGTACATTGTATGGAACTCAAAATATATGCCCAATTGGTCCTCTAGCTACATGATACCCCTACATTCTCTAGGACTCGGTCTTGGTCTCTCTCGACCCACATGGTCCTCCCCCTCGACACTTGGCGGACTCGGGTTATATAACCCATAGTGGGAATCCCCTTCCAACATGTGTCGTTGGCGAAGCAGTGATCGCGGTCCATGTTGGGAATTAGGTTTTGAGAGGTATGAGGTTCAACCACTATGAAACCCAGTATTAGCACCTTGGTTGTGTTGGTTTTTTTGTCTGCTTAACCATTTCCACTTTGCGGGGATCGTCCATCCCCACCGCCACTTTGGTGGGGCTAGGTTTCCCCCCTACAATTCCTCCGCTAACCTCATTATCAAATTCAAATACAATGTTTTAGATTAGGCCTAACAAGACCCATGGATGGCAGAGTGGTAGGGTATTCGATTGGAAAGTGGGAGGTCACAGGTTCAACCCCCATGACGTCTAGTTCATAATATCAACCACTTTTGGGACTTCTCGTGATAGCAAATGTCATACCTGGATTGGGCCATGTTTCACCCATGGGTTGGTCCACATGTTCGCCACATCATTTCTTAGTCAACTTTCCAAGTCATCTCCATGAGCTTTCCATGTCAATAATTCCTACCACATGTCATCCTATGGGGGTTCCATGGCATTGTACATACACATGTATGGATTCCATGTGTCACCCTTACAGTGGTTCCACGTGGCCTCCTTTTTTCCCTAGTATGTGTAGGAAAATGTTGTGTAGTTGAAATTTCATAACATCATAACTTTTCCATACATAGTCAATTTTGAGTGAAACGAATGTTGTTCGAATCGTATTG
Source organism: Pseudotsuga menziesii (assembly GCA_001517045.1). Lineage (NCBI taxonomy): Eukaryota > Viridiplantae > Streptophyta > Pinopsida > Pinales > Pinaceae > Pseudotsuga > Pseudotsuga menziesii. The sequence goes on from LPNX010437538.1 coordinate 502,269, forward strand.
ACGAGCACTGTGATTTAACGCTGATTCCTTTGCATTTTTTCGAGTTTGAAAAATGAACCATTCAGAGATCCTCCTATATCACATGGATTCATCCATTAGAGATTTAGAAGAGAACCATAGATGAAAAATCATCACATGGTTTGTTGGATCTTCCTTAGGTTTTCCTTCAAACTTAGGAGTGTATGAAGGGATTTATTAGGGAGGGCCAGTAGCTATCCAAGGTCATGTGAAAGTATATCATTGGTTAATTTTGTAAGATCTGGAAAATTAAAAGTAGCCAAAAATGGAAAAAAATTTTGAGCCATGGAATTCCAAGATCTGGGAGCATTAGCGCATTGGTTCATGTTCACAAAAGACCATCCCAGAATATAAGGAGCTCCAGGATTCATGAAAAGTTGATTATTTGGTCCATATTTTTTACCAGTTTTAGTTTGTACAAAAGATGGAAAAGATGCTCCAAAATCCCCTCCCATTTCCTCCTAAAGATTGGATACTCTGTAAGGTGTTCACTGATGTAGGATTAACCAAATTTGTACCACCTACTCTAGAAAATGGATTGTTTCCTTAAGGAGCATTTTTCCCACAAGAAAATTCAGTACTAGTGTGCCCTAGTGCCAATGTTTTACCTTGCGGTATATTTGATGCAAAGGGATTGGTAGTACTCATCCCTCCAAGTGATTGGAAAGGTAAGCTTACATGGGGCAAGCTAGAACCAACAAAATATCTAGTTATATTCGATGGATTGGGAACGAACATTTTTCTAGTGAAGGGTGGAAAATTAGGAAAGGGCGTAGGAAAGGAAAGTAGTGGTGAAATTTGATGTAAGAGGAATATTAGTAGGTATTCACTAAAAACCTAGAAATGTCAATCCAAAAGAAATAGGGTTCATGCTTTGTGGATCTAATGAAGCTCCACCAATAAGTATCATAGACGATGGTGGGGACCAACCTGATCCTATTACATATGACACATTTAAACTTACTTCTTCTACAAGGGTAGAATTAAATGGGGTGTTACATCCCCTATACTAGGTGCTTCTCCTATATTTTCCATATTAAACCACTAATTGTTGTTCCTATGGATATGAAAAAAGGCTTCTTAGCTAAAAATATGTCTTTGTGATGGGTTCTATAGTCTTGATGAATCTAAGAGATCCTCTATTAAAATAGGACCTAAATTCTCCTCAAGATGAGAAGAAACAACCCTGGAGGAGTTATCCAACTAGCCCTCAATGTCACTAAAATGTCCTTCTTTGGACAAACTCTCAAACTCAAAAGAACTATAACTTTTTTCTTCTTCCACTTGTTACGTTTGTGATTCCTTATTTTCTTCCCTTTACCCCTTAGGGGGTGGATTATTGTAATCCAATATTCACATGGACACAACGGTATCTCTCTATTTAAGAGATTGGTCATGTATCCTTTTGTACCTATACAAATGTTTATTAGACACAGTGGATCACAAATGACACAAAGAAGGAGTCTACAAAAATAAAAAAATAAAAAACAAACATCACACACTAGAAATTTCCTTAAAAAAAAAATTACAACAAGAAGATATAATCTTCCAAGGACAAGTGCTTGTATTTTTGGAACCAAACCTAATTCAATGAAGAGGTGTAATTGGGTGTATTCCATAGATCATCCTTGGATGATTAGGGCCCAATTCCAACAAACTAAGATTCGAGAGAATCACCCTACTCTCACGAACCAATCACCAAGGGTGCAAGCATTTTCCTTCAACAAATACCCTCCCAAAGAGTTGGGATGAAGAGTCTACATCTATGTTTAGGTGTTGCGTGATATTCTCCTTGCAATGAACTAGGACTAACCTAGGAAAATAAACTAGGATTATCACTTTACGTTAGGTACTTGGGTGGGATGGTCACTAGAAAGGGCTTCACCAAATGGGCAAGGAACCTAGGACACAAGTCATAGACTTGAAGCTGTTAGTGAGCAGCGGTGTCATCCTAAGGAATTTCCACGCTTAATCAATCCCCAAACACACATAACCCCACTAATCCAAACACTAGCGGACAATTTGTCCACTTGGACTAACTGAACTTACCGCTTAATGCCTATACAAGAGGCACTTTCTCGACAAGTGCTTCACATTACTAATGGGTTTTAATAGTTCCTAGTTTCCAAAATTTTGTGACTTTGGAGGAATTTACTTACAACACCTCCAAAGTCCTAGGCCCTAGACTATTAGGTGATTTTTTTACTAAAATAAAAACCTCCTAGTATTTTTTTATTACTTCTTGCTTATTCAAAATGCAATTTCAATAAAAATTTCAAAAGAGAAAACTAGAATGCACCTAAAATATTTTTAAATGCAAAACACTTGTTTACACTCTTTAATTGACATATGAAGCACTAGTAAATGAAACTAAAGATATTAAATGCATTTATTTTCCCTTTTCAATGAAATATGGAGCACTCTCGAATCACTAAACCAACTTTTTAGAATGCAATTATTTTCAAAGAGAAAAACTTGTTAAGTTTTCTATGTTTCCATAGCTTAAGTCCTAACTTGATTAGCATTTAATACATTTTCACAATAATAGCATAAAGAGGATCACTGAAACAAACACAATCACAATTTACACAACAGTTTACCCTGGGAAACCTTAAAGGGAAAAACCCAACAAAAAATTCATCAATATAGATTACCAGTATGCAATGACCAAAGAATAAGGTCTCAGAGAGAGAGAGAGAGAGAGAGAGAGAGAGAGACCAAACCCTAAGCATATGAGCTAAAACACCAAAGACACTAGTCCTTCTCCTTCTTTGTCCCTCCTTCTCTCTCTCTCTCTCTCTTGTGCAATACAAGTGTGTGTAAGTGTGTTCAAATGAGGGAGGGAACCTCCCTATTTATACTAATCTTCCCAACTGAAATTTTTCCTAACTGGGCTGGCCTGTCGAACTAACAAGGCTGACCTACCTAGGAAATCCCACAATAATAAATATATTATTATTTTATGGGTGCTATTGACCCAAATTACAAATGAGGGTTCACCTCATGACTTTTACATAGACTTTTACATCAATAACATCTCCCAAAGGAGGAATAATAATAATGTGAAGTACGCAAGTAGAATATTCTTTGAAGTTACTTTATTTCAACAGCCCCCCTTAACAAGAAGGGTATTCTAATGATTGCAACAACAAATGGTGTGGCTCTACACAACATCATTGGAAGGAAGGAGGAGCCATCATCAACATCATCTTTTGGAACATAATTCGGTACATATTTTGATCATCAAAAGTTTTGAACAATATCATCGTCTTCGGCATGGAGCTGGAGTATCAACATCTTCAGTACAAAGCTAAAGTATCATCATCAACATATTTAGTATAGAGCTAAAGTTTTATCATCAACATATTCAATATAGAGTTGAAGTGTCATCATTTGCAGCATGGAACTCGAACATCATCAACAGCATGGAGCTGGCGCATCATCATCTACAGCATGGAACTGAAGCATCATATACATCATAGAGCTAGAGCATCATCATCATCTACTAGAACATCATCAAATGAAGCATGGAACTGCATCATCATCTGCAACATGGAACTGGGGCATCATCATATGCATAAAAACTGATACATCACTAGCATCGACAACACGAGGTTGGCTCATTAGTATAAAGATGGAATAACAAAAACAATGACAACACGAGTTTGGATCATCAACATAAAGATGAAAAAAAAACAAAAACATGTGATAGGAATGAAAACATCATCATCAATAGCTCAAGTTTGGAGTAACATCATTTATGGTAGGTATAACAACAACCAACATGATCCTTCCTTTCAAAATTACGGGATCATGGACAACACATATTTGGTACTCATACAATATTTCCTTTCAGAATTACGGGATCGAGTCTTTGTGGAGATACCAATACTAATCATAGCTAACACATACATACATAGGACGATCCTTCCTTTGGGAACTACGAGATCGAATCCATCACTAACATCTTAGACAATCCTTCCTTTCAGAATTACAGAATCAAGTCCATTACTAAAATTCTAGATGATCCTTCCTTTCGGAATTACGGGATCAAGTCCACTACTAACATTCTAGACGATCCTTCCTTTTTTAATTATGGGATCAAGTCCACTACCAACAATCTGGATGATCCTTCATTTCATAATTATGGGATCAATCCCACTGCCAACATTCTGAACGATCCTTCCTTTCGGAATTACGGGATCAAGTCCATTACTTATTAGTATTTAATACGATCCTTCATTTCGTAATTATGGGATTAAGTCTATGGATTATTAGTCCCAACATCTTGGACGATCCTTCCTTTCGAAATTACAGGATCAAGTCCATCCACATAAACATTTAAGAAGATCCTTCCTTTCAGAATTATGGGATCAAGTCTAAGGATGATTAGTCCATCCACATCAACATTTAAGATGATCCTTCATTTAAAAATTATGGGATCAAGTCTAAGGATGATTAATCCTTCCACATCACCATTTAAGACGATCCTTCCTTTCGGAATTATGGGATCAATTCTAAGGGTGATTAATCCTTCCACATCAACATTTAAGATGATCCTTCCTTTTGGAATTATGCTATCAAGTATAAGGATGATTATTCCTTCCACATCAACATTTAAGATAGTCCTTCCTTTCAAAATAATGAGATAAATTCTAAGGATGATGAATCCCAACTAAGCTACCTATTGTGATCAGTATTCCATAATATCAATACTACTCCCCCTTTCGAGGGAAGTCCTTACAGACAATACAAAGTTTGAGAATAGCTCAAGGATTCTAGATGACATTCTGAGTAGCCAAATACCATCAGGAGATAAGTTTGGTTTGGGGTTCATTAAAGAAAAGAATCCAGAGAGTTTTCCTGTCACAAGTCAAGAAGGAAGTAAGAAAAGCTATGCTAAAGTACTAAAGACTCCAGCTAAAAAGGAAAGAAGCAAGAGAGTTGGATTAATTTCTCAAGATAAAATAAGAAATAATATAGCACCCAAAAGACCTAGTAGATATTTATAGATCTTTTTAGGTCACTTCTTTGCTTGTAATAATTTTGGCCATAAAGCTTTAAACTGCAAAACTGAAAGAAAGGTTTCTGAACACAAGAAGAAGTCATCAAGTAATGAGTCGAAGGGAAATAAGAATCTTTTCACATTACTTCAAAAATATGACATAGAATATTATAAATATAATAACCATGGACATATGGCAAGCGATTGTAAACTGAAGACTCATACAAAGAGTATTGTTGCAATCGAACCTCTCAACACGAAACAAAAGAAGTACTAGAAAGAGAAGGAATAAATGGAAAGTTCCATGATTGCTTTATGTGCAACCAAAAGCCAAAACTTATGGCACTTGGATAGTGGGTTTTCAAAACATATGACCGGTGACTCAATCAAATTCATAACACTAAAAGATAATAAGGGAAAATTCACTTTTAGAGACAGTTTGCCCAAAATAATCAACAAAGGAATAGTTGTTGTCAACAGAAAGATCAAAGCATAAAATGTTTTGCTTGTTGAAAACATCAAGCCTAATCTCCTTAATGTAAGTCAAACATGTGACCAAGGACACATTTTCATATTTGACTCAGAAAAATGTGAAATCAAGAATAAGAAATTAGGAAAGGTCATTGGCATTGCTATGAGAAATACAAACAATGTATACATCTTGGAAAATGAAACCAAAGATACTTAAGTATGGTAGATGAAAGTTGGTTATGGCACATAAGATTGGGACATTTAAGTTTTTACAATATTTCCAAAACAAGCACAAAGGAAGTTGTAAGAGATCTACCAAAAATTGTAGTTCCTCTAAATTCTGTATGTAAGCATTGTCAACATGGGAAGCAAACCAGAGCCAGTTTTAAAACAAAAGAACATATGACCTCACCTAGAAATAATACACACAGACCTTTGTGGAGAAAAATAACTAAAACTTTCAAGGATATCACTATTTCATGTTTCTCATTGATGATTACACAAGGATGACATGGGTGGCATTCCTCAAAGAAAAATCAAAATATTTTGAAAATTTTAAAATCTTCGAGGCAACGGCTAGAAATGAGTCAGGTATGAAAATAAAATGTCTTATATAAGATAATGGGGGAGAATTTACCTCAAATGATTTCAATGCATTATGTGAAGGTCATGGAATTAAGAGATAATTTTCATTTGCAAAAACTCCTCAACGAAACGAGGTTATTGAAAGGAAAAACATAACAGTCCAAGAAGCTGCCATAATTATGCTCAATGAAGCAAAACTAGCAGACTCATTTTGGAGAGAAGTTGTATACACAGTTGTCTACATACTTAACAGAGGACAACTCATAGTGAATAAGGATAAGACCCCCTATGAATTGTGTTATGGAATACCAGCCTCAGTCAAATATTTTAAAGTGTTTGGAAGTAACTGTTACATCAAAAGAAATGAGGATGAACTTGGAAAGTTCGACTCCAGGACTGATGAAGGAATATTTTTAGGATATTCATCCACCAAAAAGGCATATAGGTGTTATAATAAAAGGTTACATAAAATTGTAGAAAGTATTGATGTGAAAGTAGATGATATAATATCAAGGAAAGAGAAAAATATTGACAACATTGAAAATACATATGATGAGGAAATAAAAGATTTGCAAAAGGATGAGAGCATTCATAAAAAAGAAGGCAAAGAGAAGGAAGATAGACAAGAAGATGATGAAGAATTCCCTAGACTTGACACTAAATCTCCTTCTAGAAGGGTACAAAAGGATCATCCGGAGTCACAGATAATTGGTGATAAAAATGCTGGAGTCAAAACAAGAAGACATCTGCCAGATGTGGAACACACCCTACTCTCAATATTAGAACCCAAGAACTTTACAGAAGCCAGCAAAATTGATGAATGGGTCAAAGCCATGAATGAAGAACTAGATCAGATTGAGAAAAATGAGACGTGGGAGCTTGTCCCAAGACCTGAATATAAGAACATTGTAGGTACCAAAAGGATTTTTAACAACAAGTTCAATCAAGATAGACAAGTAATAAGGAACAAAGAAAGATTGGTTTGTAAGGGTATGCCCAAGTGGAAGGTATTGATTTTGAATAAAATTATGCTCTTGTAGCTTGACTTGAAGCAATTAGAATGTTTTTAGCATTATCATGCCATAAAAACTTCAAAGTATATCAAATGGATGTCAAGTCTGCATTCCTAAATGGAAAACTAGAAGAAGAAGTATATATTGAAAAACCTAAAAGGTTTCTCTTGTCAGAGAACAAAGACTATGTCTGTAAACTGAAGAAGGCTCTCTATGGCCTCAAAAAAGCTCCAAGAGCGTGGTTTTCAAGACTAGACAGTTACTTAAAACAACAAGGTTTTAAAAGAGGATCCATTAAAAGTAATCTTTACCTAAAGATTGAAGATAAAAATATGATCATTGTTGTTGTCTATGTGGATGATATCATATTTGGAATCCTAAGTGTAGATTTTGCCTCTGAAATGAAGAAAGAATTTGAAATGTCAATGTTGGGAGAATTGACATTCTTCTTGGGCTTGCAAGTCTACCAAACAGACAAAGGGATTTTCATATCTCAAACTAAGTACACCAAAGATATGTTGAAAAAATTTAAAATGGAATATTCCAAACCTGTTGGTACTCCCATGGTCATTGGTTGCAAGTTAACTAAGGATGATGAATCTCTGGAAGTAGATCATATCATGTTTAGATCCATGATTGGCAGTCTGCTATATGTGACAGCCATAAGATCAGATGTGATGCAAGTTGTTGGATTGGTAGCTAGATTACAGTCAGCTCCCAAAGAAACACATGTAATAGCAGTAAAAAGGATTTTCAAATATCTAAAAGGTACTACGGAGTATGGTTTATGGTATCAGAAAGGACAAGACTTTACCTTAAAGGCGTTTACTGATGCAGATTGGGCGGGAAGTGTTGATGATCGAAAGAGTACTAGTGGAGCAACATTTTTTCTGGGAAATTGATTAGTATCATGGTCAAGTAAAAAAGAATCTTTCATTTTACTCTCTACAGCAAAAGCAGAATATATTGTTGCCACCTCATGTTGCACTCAAATTATTTGGATGAGACAAATCCTGGAAGATCTACTAGTGAAATGTGAACATCCAATAGTGATCAAATGTGATAACACTAGTGCTATAAATATGTTTAAAAATCCTATCATGCATTCTAAGACAAAACATATACCAATCAAGTATCACTATCTAAGAGAACAGGTATCTCAAAAAGCTGTCAACTTAGAATACATTGACACAGAAGAATAGATTGTTGACATTTTCACCAAACCACTACCTAAGGAATCCTTTGAGCGTCTTAGACAGAAAATGGGAGTAATACTGTTACAAGAGTACTAAGAGGAGAAAGTTCAATCTCATGGGAGAAATGCTAACACTGGGAGCTGTCAGACAGAAAGGTTCCTTTGTAATTGTTTTCAAAGGGGGAGAATGTTTAGAGGTTGCCATCAATGCCAAAGGGGGATATTGTTGAGTATATAGTTGTCATTGATGTCAAAGGTGTTCATGAATGAAAAATGAATAACCAGTGGATATGGTGGTAGGCTGAAGGTTGCAAGTATCCAGAATAACAAAGGAATAACCCTGTTATAGGTTGTAGGTTGCAAGGTTAATGACAAACAAATAACCCTATAGCAAGTTGAATGACTAAAGATCGATCATCCCATGTTGTTTTTGAAAGAACTGTTGTAGAGGATTTCCACAAATAAATCACGCAGATCCGAAAAAGTCATGCTGAGATCCAAATTTGATCTTAAATCGACGGTCAGGAAGCATCCCACACGGGATCCAATGGCTGGGGATCAGTTCCGCAAAAGATAGGCGGTAGGATGAATTTCCGCAAAATATCAAGATCGGATGGATTATATTAGTCCTGCACTAGATCTGATGGTTAAGGATTAAATCCGACAGTTAGGAAGCAATACAAAGTTCCGCAAAAGATCAATATCGAACGGCTAAGATGAGTTCCGCCAAAAGAGATCAATGGTGCAGAAGAAAAATGCAGATAGGGAATTGAATTTAAAGATTCTATGAACCCACAATCTAGTAATCAATGGTCAGGAAAAAATTCGCAAAATATCAATGGTGCAGAATTGTTGTTGCAGAAAGAAGGTTACGGAAAGTTGAGATATGATTTTGGGAAATGTTACATCCCGCATCTCGCATCCCGCAAATCTAAAGATCGACACTTATGGATAATTCTGATGAATATCAATAGTGGGGAATCGTTGAAACATAAACTTGGTATGGAAATACAATTTCAAGAGGAAATCTATAGAGTAGATCAACAGTCCAGAGAGATTTGGACATAAGATCAATGGTCTAGTTCGTATATGGAGAAGAAGATTACGGAAGCACCAGAAAATGATAAACATGGATGTGGAAATGAATTCTAAGCTATGAGAAGAATGAAATGGTGCATTTACTGAAACTTAATGATGAAATGATGCGAAGGTCGAACGGGTAGATGATGAAGATGTATGTTTGTAAGTAAACAGTCACAATCCAAAATAAAAGAACGCAACTATGGAGAGATGCGTTGGTAGGTAATAGGTAAAATGTATTTATTGAATGAATGTGTAAAGAATAAAGTGTCTCTGTTAGTAAGTCTAGTAGAGTACAAAGTGAATAGTTTTTTTTAACTGTTCTAAAAGACTGAGAAGATCATTCTAGGGTGGCAGGGTGGTGCTAGGGCAGGCCACAGGTCTGCAGGGGATCGAAGCTTCCTTCTAGTCGTAGCTGGAGAACAGGGTGTCATTGCATCCTTGTCTGTTGAAGCAGACATAAAACCATAGGGGTGTTGTAGCATCCTAGTCTGTAGTTAAAGGAAAAACCTAGGGTGTGTTTTTCATCCTTTTTGTTGTAGCAGATAAATAATTTAGTAAATTCATTTTATTAATGAGTTTGTGTTGGTGGTTTTCTCATTTGAGGTTTCCACAATCAAATATGTGTCTTGATTGTTGATTTTGTGTAATTTAAAGTAAAAACTAACAATACTTACTCAACCCCCCTATCAGTATTGTGGGATAAACCAACACAACCTTATTTTTGGTAAATCCCAAGCTAGTCATAAAACTATCGATTCTTCCATACCAAGATTGGAGCTTTCTTCAATCTGTACAGATCCTTCTTCAATTTAAAGACACGTGTCCTTTTTATTTCGACTTCAAAACCTTTTGGTTGTTTTATATACACTTATTCTTTAATAACAACATTTATGAAGGTTGTTTTCACATCCATCTAGTATAAATTCCATTTTGTATTGGTTGTTTGTGCCATGATGGTTGTAATAGAAGTGTACCTTGTTGCAGGAGAAAATGTCTCTTTATAATTGATTCCTTCCTTTTGAGAGAATCCATGGGCCACAAATATGGATTTTTACTTCTTAATACTTCCATTGGTTATATGTTTTATCTTGTAGATCCATTTGGAAGATACCACACTTTTACCTTTTTGTTTGGGAACTACTTCCTACACATCATTCTTCATTATGGATTGGTATTCTTCTATAATGGATTATAACCATTCTTTATTTTGAGTTGTTTCTTCAAGACAAGTAGGTTCTCTATCTTCAAGCTCATACATCAAAGCCACATAACTAGGAAATGAATTTGGCTTCTTGCTCTACCTTCTGGAGCCTTCAGGAGAACCATATCTTTTTACTTCTTGAATAATATCATGGGACCAAAATGGATTTCTCTTATGGTAGATATCCATTTGGGGATGTTCTTTGGCCTCCAACTTATCATGTTCTTCCAAAATCTCATCATCAAGAGAAGGTGCAACTTCCTTCATCGGTTCTACAGCTCTGGGAGCTATAACTTCTTCATATGTTTCGTCAAGTTGGCACTTTCTCGATTTCTTGAGAGTTGTACCTTCATCAAAGGTTACATATCTACTAATTTCCATATGATGGTAACCTAGCATATAGATTCTGAAGGCCTTGGAGACCTCATAATATCCAACAAATATTCCTTCATTTCTGGAAGGATCCAACTTGTTTCTTTTCTCTTTTGGAATATGAAAAAATACTAGACAACCAAATATCTTGAGGTGGCTTACCTCTAGTGTTATACACCTGAATGGCACCTCTCCGTCCGAGTGCCGACATCCCTCATGTTGGCACACAAAAGGACACTTATGGATAGAGGTCTGCCCAAAACACTATAGCTTGGTTTATTATGAAATACATTCTTTCACCATCCACCTAGTTACTTTGTCATTTGCTTATGTTGAGATGTATTCGCGACTATCCTTCTATACAACTCATGCATCACTTGCGAGTCTCGGTTGTTACAAGTCACGAATCCATGTATTCGCGGGTTTCCCTTATGGTAAGTCGTGAATCATTCATGGGTTGCTCTACTACATACCTGCGAATATGTCTCAAACATTAAAACATAAAAACATGCGCTAATGGGAGATTAGTTAATCCATTTAACTTAATTTCCTTAACTGCTACAACTTCCCCAAACTTCGAGAACTGCCTTATTTCACCCATATAAATACAGGCCTTGGGGAGGGTGTTGGTTAGATACACTTGGAGAGAAAAGTTATGCTGGTGGAGTTTATACAGAAGCCTTTGGAGCAGTGAAACTCAGAATCCTTTGGTTGCAGAGGAGTTCTTGTCTCAGACGCTGGGTTGTAACCTTAACTCTTTCCATTATTGATAATAAAGATATTACTTCTTCCATATGTGTTTCATGTCTTGTGATTGGATAAATGTTTATATTTCAATATAATATGTGTTTTATCTAACCTGCTTATATGTATATGAATCATCTTGTATCTGGAAGAGTGTTTCTTGACAGGTGAAAGTGGTGCAATCCAGAAGACTTTGGAAGTGGAACAGAGAGGAAGAGGATAGCAAAGGATCGACCTTCGTTTAACAAGTAAGTCCTTCTAACCCTCCTATTTCCTATTCTGTACTTTAGAAGTCAATTGTCTGCAAGTAATTGAGTATGTTGGTAACCCCAGACCTATGGTTATTAGGTGCATAATCCTGTACAACAGAACTGGTGACTCCGCTGGGGATAGCCTAGACTGCTGTAGGTCATTTCTGTCGTCCTGACTAGTTTTGCTTGTGATTTTGTTCGTGATTTTTATCCTGGTTCTTATTTTCTTCAGCATTTGAAAGTCTTGGGTTTTTTCTTGATTTTTTGAGAAAATTTTTATACCCATTCGCGGGTTGTCTTTCTAGACAGTCGCGAATATTGGTTTGCATTCGTTGGTTGTAATACTAGACAGTTGCGTATCATTCACGACCTGCTCTTATACACAGTCGCGAATACTCCTGGAAATTGGGATTTTTAAGTAAGAGTTTGCTTGTTCTTTTTCTTGGTATAGTCCCTGTTTTCTGAGAAGATTTTCTTTAAGAATGCTGTAGAGTTTGTTTGAATGCCTCAGGTGATCACACTTCATGCTTCTTGAAATCCCTTGAGTCTTTTGTGCTTGATTTACTGTTTGCATTCAGAAGTATTTTGGCTTGTTTGGGTTGTGGGTTAAAGTGTCTTAGTCCAGATCAGTGATCAGGGTCTTGGGATCTGTTTTTTCCAGCCTGTCTTCTAACAGTAGCTGGTTGTCACTTGCCTGTGTAAGTCTGCAGTGATTCTTTGTCATTATTTGCACCCAAGCTAGGGTTCCTAGCCTTCCTTTAGTGGTTGTTTGTTGGTTCTGTCTACCTGTTTGCTTCAGTTTGTGGCTTTTATATAGTTTATAGGTTTCAAGTTCACTCAAGTACAGTGCATTGTAGATGCATAGTAGATTTTTGAACATTTTTAAACGTGAAAAGAAAACATAGTTAACCTTTTGCATTGTGATTTTTCGTAAGTAGTGTTTGTTTCATTTTAAAAATATAATCTCAAAATATACAAAAATATAGGCTTATTTTCTCTTATTGTTGCTTTTAATTCAGCAATACATATTTACAAGAAAATGAAAAGAAGTTTATTTTATAGTAGTAGTTTGCTTTGAATACACCTTTACTTTCATTTGTTCCTTGTTTGAGTCAAAACACCATACAGTATATCACTCCGTTACCTCTTGAGTAAAGGACAGCCCTCTAAAATAAACGCATAAATTAAAATTTACTAGTAAGTTTTTATTTTTAGGGGCCTTTCACCTACTAGCTTAGGCTATACTTGTGGGCTAGGGAGTGTAAACTTCCCACAAGTTATAAACTCTGACGTAGTGGACCTTTCTTTAGGTAAATCCTTGACTTTATCACTGTATCTGGGAAGCTCCTCTCAAACGGGAGTTAAGCACTAGGCCGCGTGGAGGCTTGGACAGAGGAGATAACCCTCCGAATCCTTGTCAAAGTGTAACCCAGGATTTTTACGCATCTGGGGATTCTATCCTAGACAGAGTTTCGGGCTTAGCTACCCTGCCCATGCGTACGAGTTCGGCTGACGACTGTCCCCCCAGACTATTGATACTGCCAAGGTAGCCTTTAGTCTCTTGTCTTTTTAGGGTTCATACCTAGGTAAACCGAAAGGTTATTTCTGGTTCACCTTGAACGGGCTTTGAAGGTAACCCTTGTTGAAAGTGTAGGAGGGCGGTGGGTGATTCCTCCACTTGTGCCTAAGAACCACTTCAAGGACGCCAAGTAATCGTTCATCAGCTTTCTTCGAGAAAGTATATCTTTTACCCTGGTTTGATTGCTTGAGACTTTAGGAATTTTTAGTGTATGCTCTGTGGTTTTTCCTATGTTTAGTTGGTCTTAGGGTGTGATTAGTTAAATTTTTAATTCTGGAGGACCAACCTGTTAGAAGGTCAAGAAGGTTGAGAAACCTTCCTCCTATCACTGCATTGGAGCCTCCACCTTTACCTCAAAGGCAGAGATTAGACACAGAGGGTTCATTTGAACCTATAGGAACAAGTGAAGTTCTTGGTGAACCAGAACTCATTGCTAACCATTTCAATCTTGACATAGTTGACATAGAAGAATTGCAGACTGACGATTTTGCAAGAAATTTTAACTCCCCCTTGACTGATTTAAACGATCCTATGATCGTCCAGGTTAGACCATTTGATTCACCAGTACTAGGTGTCCCTATGGGTAGAGTCATGTCTTCTACGAAAGAAAGTCCTTTTGTGTTCACCTCAACCCTTTCGGTTGAAGGGGTACTACCTCCCCCGGTAAGTGCCCCTAGATCTAGTTTTCCTTCTACACCTTTGACTCCAGCGAGCCGGGTGGTCCAACCACCGGTTCACTCCAACATAGGAGGTACTTCTGGTGACATGGTTGCTGGGATCCCCAGTATACCTACCATTCCTTCTTCCTTTCCTTACACTACCCAGAGTGGTCCGGTAGGATCCTCGGCATTTGTTCAAGGATACCCTTGGAATGGGGGGCACATTCCCCCATCCAGTCCATACATAGGTCCATCTCCTTCATATGTAGGAGTGCAGTTTGGGAGCAACACCTCTTATGGGAAAAGCTTCCAAACCCCTATTTCGGTCCCATACACGAGCTCTCCTTTTTCATTGTTTAGCGGAGGGATACCTGCTCCAGTCTTTCAGACCCCTGCTTCTATGGGGACGGCCCGAACCACTTACACTGCACCTCCCACCCATAATCATGTGGCTTACGGATGGAATCCGTTTCAAAGCAACCTTCCCACTTCACAACCGGTGGTTGGGGGCAACCCCACTTTTACCCATGGGCATTCAGGGGCAGGTCCCTCTAATCCCCAAGTTGGCACATCTAGTGCCCCGGTTAGGCCCAAACTTCCTTTTCTGGTAACTTTAAACTTGCCAGACTTGTCAAAATTGATGAATGACCTGGTGAGGCATGACCCCTTGTGGCCACCTGTTTCCACCAAGTTGCCCTCGGATATCCCTAAGTTCGAAGGTAAAGCTGGTGAAGATCCTGGGGCACATGCCACCACTTTTCACTTATGGTGTTATTCCAATTCATTGAATGAGGATTCAATTATATTGAGACTATTCTAGAGTACCTTGACAGGCACGGCGGCCAAGTGGTATATTGAATTGCCTTCTGTTGCCTTTAGTAGTTTCTGGGATTTGGCTAGTGCTTTCCTTAGCCACTTTCAGCTTCCAGTTCGATACGATTTCGGAATGGACTTGTTGTCTACTTTTAGACAAAACAAGGCTACCCACATCTCGGATCATATCCAAGAGTGGAGGAGGCGGAAGATTCTTATCAAAGCCACCATTCCTCCTGAGTTTCTATTAGAATGGTTCCTTAAATCACTGTTGCCATACATATCTAAGGATGTTTCCACATCAGGAGTAACGAATGAAGAAGAAGCCATACTCAGGGCCCAACAGTTAGACTTGATTTATTCATAGTCTGGGATCTTGTATGAGATCATCCCTGAGGCACCGAGGCCTTCGCACGAAGCGGAGAAGCCTAAGCCTGGACCCCATGCCGATGGTGTGGTTGGGTCTGTCAACTCTCCCACCATAGAGTCTTTAACTAAGCAACTTCACCAGTTGTCTGTCAATCAGTCTACGGTGGAGGCAGCAAAGGTTTCCCCCTCTCCCCAGAATGCAAATGTCTTTTCTCAAACCTCTCAGAAGGGCAATTAGCAGCCCGACGGGAAGAAAAAGAAAGGTAAAAAGGGAGAGGGAAACCAAAACAAGCCAAAGCCCACAAAAAATGCTGATGGGGGCAAAAAAGAAAAGAAGAAGGTCAAGTTCCCTTGTAAGTTGTGCCAAGAGGACCACCTTACTCACAGTTTTCCCCTTATGGATCAAGCCCAGAAGCTGCTCAAAGCTTAACAACTGGCTGTCCTGAAGGATCCTTTTCCCCAAGGACAGAACTCTGCTTCAACTTCTAATGTAGCAGGGGGCACTCAAACTGCCCCTGACCCTAACTATATCAACATGGTTCGATCTTCGAATTTGTTGTAAACCAGGAACAAAAACTATGAGAACGAGACTCTTGAGAAGGGTAAAGCTGTAGGTGAACCTTCCAACCCTCTCACAATAGAGAAGCCTACCGAAACTATGTCGAAGATACCGAAAGGTGTTTTCAAGAAGACCTTGCATAACCCCAATGCTAGAGCTGCTTCAAACTACTCTGTGGTTGAAGACTTAGCTCAAACCCCGTGTGCAATGTCATCTTTAGAGGTGTTACAGAGTTGTCCCGCCCAGCGGGATGCTCTCTTAACAGCTTTAGGTAGCATGGATTCTTCGAGTCTCACGGAGAAATTCAATCTATCTGATGTCAAAATTCGCCTGCCTTACCATGTAGCCCTATCAATAGATGTCATCCATGGTGGTAAGACCATTGGAAGGGCATTTGTTGATGAGGGAGCCTCTACATGTGTTATGTCCTTGGCCTGCTGGAAAGCTCTTGGATCCCCAGAGCTGGTCCCATCAAACACTTTACTTATTGCTTTCGATGGAAGATCCTTCTGTCCTCATGGTATCCTGCCAGATTTTGAGATTAAGTTAGCAGGCAAAGCAGTGTCTGTTGAAGTTGAAGTGATTGATGCTCCCTTGGACTACAATTTTCTTCTGGGAAGGAAATGGACTTATGTAATGTCTGCTGTTGCATCGGTTGTTCTTTGTGTCATGGTTTTTCCACATGAGGGAAAGTTGGTTACTGTTGACCAACTTGATTTTACCCGAAAAGGCCATTTAGAGTCTAAGGATTCCACTGTGCCATTGGTTGATCAGGCCAAACCTGCTGCACAGAGCTTGGGAGCTGGAATGTACGCATCATTAATGGGCACATTCGATCTTCCAGCCCCGGTGAACTACATTGGTTCTACTACTGTGGGGAAGTCCATCGCTACGGTTGTCGATAGGACTGATCCTTGGGTCCTCCCAACTCCACTTGAACCTGAAGTGCCCTTATCGGTAGTGGAGGTAACTTATCAAGCCATCACTGAAGCCACAGTTGATCCCATTCCAGATCCTCTATCAGTCTCAGACGATCTAGAAGAAGTCTATTTTCCTGCATGGGCAAAAAACTCTTCCCATTCCATAGATTGCTTAGACACAGTTTTACCTTCTAATGAAGCTATTCTGGAAGCCATGAGTGGACGTGATAAGATTTGTGAGGATCTTCATCATCGATCCTATTTTCTTCCAGATCTAAGCAAGATAGAAAACCAAGAGTTTAAAGTGAGACTGTCAGATGATATTGAGGTACCTATCAACCCTTTGCCTAGGGAAGGGGTGTTTGCTGAGGGGAATATGGAAAACATTTCCGCTACTATACCCATCAATATCTCTGTAAACCTAGATGTCGTGGAAAACATCTATATAGGTGCAAACTGCTCTCCGGAGGAGATTGCCATCTACACTGCCCTTTTCAAGGAATTCCGCGATATCTTTGCCTGGTCATATGAGGAGATGCCAGGAATTGATCCATCTATTGTTCAACATGAAATCCGAACCTATCCTGATGCTAAGCCGGTTCGACAGAAATTAAGACCCGTGAACCTGCGTAAAGCGGCGGCTGTGAAGGTAGAAATTGAAAAGCTGTTGAAAGTTGGTTTTATATATCCCGTAGCTTTGACTGAATGGGTGTCCAACCCTGTTCCTGTTGATAAAAAGCAAGGGACTATTCACGTTTGTACAGACTTTAGAGACCTCAATAAATCCTGTCCTAAGGACAACTACCCCACACCATTTATTGACTAGATCATAGATGCATGTGCGGGGAGTGAGGTGTTTTTGTTTATGGATGGTTTCTCCAGCTACAATCAAATCCAAATCAAACCGAAATACCAACATAAAATTGCTTTCATTTGCCCTTGGGGTACATTCGCGTATAGAAAAATGCCCTTTGGATTGAAAAATGCCGAGGCTACCTTTCAACGGGCTATGAACTTTTCTTTTCATGACATAAAAGCCATTGTCGAACCCTACCTTGATGATTTGCCTGCACATTCTCGCAAGAGTATCCAACATCCAGATCATTTGAGGTTGATCTTTGAAAGATGCAGATACTATAAAATTCGCTTGAATCCCCACAAGTGTGTATTTTGCATCGAGTCAGGTAGATTACTCGGATTCATTGTCTCTAGTAGAGGCATCCAAGTGGATCCATTAAAAGTTGAGGCCATTGTAAATCTGCCTCCTCCTCGTTCTCTCAGGCAACTTCAAATCCTGCAAGGAAAGTCTAACTTTCTTCGATGTTTCATCGTTAATTATGCCAAGATCACTAAAGGTTTCATGCGCTTGCTCAAGAAGGACACCCCATTTGTATGGGATGAAACCGCACAACTTGCATTCGAGGCATTGAAAAAAGCTTTGCTGTCAGCTCCTTTGCTACGTCCACTAGATTATTCTAGGGATTTCATATTATATCTGGCTATGTCAAAGTCGACCATTGGGGTAGTTCTAGTCCAGGAGGACGACAAGCTTGTTGAGCATGTTGTTTATTATCTTAGCCGTGCTTTGGCCGGACCTGAGATTAGATACTCCCATGTCGAGAAGTTAGCCTTAGCAGTTGTTTATGCTGTGCAGAGGTTGCGCCACTACATTTTACTGAGGACCACAATAGTAGTGGCGGATGTAAATCCGTTCCAATATGTTTTATCCTGACGGATTGTTGGGGGGAAATTTAACAAGTGGATAGTCATTCTCCAAGAGTTTGACTTGGATTTCCAATCCGATAAGTCTAAAAAGTCCTTAGTCTTTGCTGAGCTAATAGCAGAATTTCCTATGAAAGAGAATGTAGTGGTCGAAGATGACTCATTCCCAGATGAGCACATCTTCCTTATATCCACATATGAGCCTTGGTACGGGGATATTCTTATATATCTTCAGACTTTGAATTATCCTACCGCTTACTCTAGGGAGGAATGACGTAAGTTACACCTTCATGCCAAGAACTACCTCATTATAGGAGATACATTATATTGATGAGGGGTAGATTCCGTCTTGCGTCACTGCCTTACTCATGAGGAAGCGGAGATTTCCCTAAATGATTCCCATAGCGGAGCATGTGGGGGCCATTTATCTGGGTTAGCAACGGCCCAGAAGATATTGCGTGCTGGTTATTTCTGGCCCATGATCTTTAAAGATTGTGTGGAAGCCGTGAAGCACTGTCATCCGTGTCAGCTTTACACTAGAAAAATACAGTCGCATCCTACTCCGTTATTTCCTGTTGTCTCAGTAGGCCCCTTCATGAAATGGGGGATCGATTATGTGATGTGCAACCCAGTCTCGGTTGGGGGGCATAAATACATCATTGTCGCTATTGACTATTTTACGAAATGGGCAGAGGCAATGCCTACTTTCAAAGACAACGGGGAAACAACAGCTTTCTTTGTTTTCAATCAAATTATCGCGCGGTTTGGTATTCCCAAAGTGATTGTCACTGACCATGGAAATCATTTTCAAAATAACATGATGACGGAACTAACTACAATGCTCGGATTTAGACAAGAACACTCTTCTCCATATTATCCACAAGCAAATGGTCAGGTTGAGGCTGTAAATAAGACTTTGAAAACTATCCTTAAACAGACAATTGATGTAGCCCGTTCTAATTGGCACATCATGTTATATCCTGCTCTTTGGGCTTACATAACTAACGTTAAGACTGCCACGGGTTATTCACCTTTCCAAATCGTTCATGGGGTGGAAGCAGTTACTCCGATTGAATGCAAAATCTTGTCTTTGAAGATAGCCGTTCACGTGTTACCTGATACAACTAAGCTTGAAGACTGTCTAGTACATCTAGAACACCTTGATGAGCAATGTAGAGATGCGTTGACTGCCAATCAGGCTCATAAAAATAGGGTTAAATCTCAATATGATAAAACGATCAAACCTAGGGTTTTCTCTGAAGGGGAACTTGTCTTGCTTTGGGACCAAGATAAAGATCCCCTGGGGGCAGGAAAATTCAAGGCTATGTGGTTACGACCCTATGTCGTGTCGAAGGTATTAAGTAAAGGTGCATATGAATTAGTAGATTATGATGGGAATAAGCTGCCTGAGCCTAGAAATGGGCTCTACCTGAAGAAGTACTATGCTTAGGCCTAACACTTTTTCTTGTATTTTTAGTGTATGTATTTTTTTATGTACATTAGGTTGTTAGTTTTGTTTTTTATATTATCTGCTGGTTGTTGCAGATGTCTTCCGAAATGTATGTAGGTTTTGCTAATGGCGCCAGTCGTCACACTTGTAACCTGGCTTTAGTAGCATGGGTTATCTATTCTCCCTCAGGACAGCTAGTTGCCGTGGGTGGCGCTTGTCTTGGTCCTGCTTCTAATAATGTTGTTGAGTATAGGGCTGTTAATGAGCTCCTATGGGATGCTTTATCACGTGGCATTACCCATCTTGAAGCCTGTTTGGATTCTCAGTTGGTAGTTTCCCAGCTCAATAGAGCTTATCAGGTACGAAATCCTATCTTGTTACGTCAGTTTATGCAAATTCATTTACTGGAAAGACATTTTGAAGTTATTACTTTCAATCATATTCCACAAAACCAAAATTCATTGACTGATGCATATGCTTATTATATTTTGGATTGGCATCTCACACACATTCCATAAAAAAAACAACAAACATATAAAAAACACTTGTAAATAAGCCGACAACCAAACATCAATATATATATATATGTAAAATATCTGTCTGTAGATAGATCGAGTCTGATCTGTAGATCCAGTCATATACAAAATGTACAAAAATGTGGATCATCATCCATCAAAATGCCCTAGAACTAAGCCTGGCCGCCCTAGCCACTAGGACCACCTTGGTCCCCATGATCTCTATGCACCCTGGCTTCCTCAACCTCCTCGGCCTCGGCAGCCTCCATCGCATCTTTGTATACAAGTACTGCTCTAGCTACTCATCTGAAAAGACGTAGCCAAACTGGTGGAACCCCAACTACAAACTCCTGCATGGCTACAGGGATATGCTCGATCCATATAGTGGGTACTCATTGGGTTAGCCTAGCCAGCTTCCCCTCGAGTACCCTAACCAATCCTGGGTCTCCTCCTAAAACCAGACTCACGAACATGCGGGGGTGCCCTTCAGGGCAGACTGGTCCAATATTTGCATTTTGACACATAAATCAGATTAAGACTTGTACATATGTATATCACTATCATTTGAAAAATTCATAAAAATTTGATAATGATAAAAAATTAAAAATTACTTACCCATATCGCCCCATATCACTCCTGGAGGGAGAATGAGTTTGGGGTCACCTCGGAAGTCTAATCCGGCGTATGGAAACTGCTCCAATGCTGGTAGCTGTCATTCCCACCATGTGTAAAAGTCATCATCATATACACTCTGTACTACGTCTCCTCCTCCGTGACAGAGGAAGATGTCTCCCCATCGGCTCAGCCTTGGCTGCCATGGCGATGAAACCTGTAGTGGTATAGCAAGGCTCATAGCTGGCACTCTCGAAGAAGAAGAACGCTACTAGTATGCTTGCATAGCCGAAGTTCTTGCGTCTTCCTCTCCTGTAGTTGGATAATTGCCTCTTCATGATGGGGGCAATTCCCGAGCACCAATCATAGAGAGCACCTCTAAAGCAATCAACTGGCACCCTCATTTCATTCCTGGTGGCCATGTGTAACCCTGATGACCCTGCAAGTCTCACAATAGTACTAGCCAATACCTGGAGAGTGAAATCCTGGATGTCTGCAATGAGAACACTTCTTCCTTTCTTCTGAGTACCTGGTATGCAGAACATGCCTACATAGTTTTGAACACTTAAGGGGTCACCGCCCCTGCCAGTGCCCTCCAAGTTCACAGGTGCTCCCCGTTGTGACAACTCGATAATGAAGTATATATCTTTCACGGTAAGCTCTAAGGTCTCACCCTGAAGATTGAACATCCCCAACTCATGGTCCCAGTAATTGACCATGAATTCCAATATGCGGACATTAGCCCGCATGGGCAAGGTACAAAAGAACTTCAACAACCCACAAGTCCTCAATGCTTGAATGGTGGGCGCACTTTGGAGCGCCGCATGATCCATTGCTTCATGCTCTCTCTCTCTCCACTCCAGAACCATGTTTACCTGGAAAATACAAACAATTTAGATTCAGTATTTCACATTAAAAATTTAAAAATTTTGCATATTTTTTAAGTCTTGCCCTTTTGCGTAGCATTCGCGACTGTCCCTTTAGACAGGTCATGAATCATTCGCGGCTGTCTAGTTAGACAACCCGCGAATGAAACACGTATTCACGACTCTCTTGTGTAGCAACCTGCGAATGCGCATTGTGGTAATTTTGGGCTGCTCATAAATACTGAATTTACCATTAATTTTAATATTTGCTTGGATCAAATTAAAGGGCTTAGGGTGTAGAGTTACCTAAAGCTGGCGGATTCTGAATCTGACGGTCCAATTGTCCTCAGTGATCGATCAAAAGTAGAGGGTATTCTTGCTCTTTATGGTTCAAAAAGTTCAAATGGTATGAAATGTTTTAATTTTCATTCTATTTATAGAAACAATATTTCATAAAGTGGGTTTTTATTCTATAGTTTGAAATGCTCATCAACTAATGCCATACTTTTGTACCCTGGAACAGGTTTATCAACTTTTACAAAATGTTTTTGCTCTAATAGGGTGGTTTCGCTATTTCCAACACATGTTGGCATCCTATCACTCCACATTAACCTTAGTATTTAACATTTTGCCATGGACTATGGTATTCTAAGCCATTAGTCCCTTATCTCTACCATTGTTCCTCCATGGCTAGGACCCGTATTTCATGAGTATCATCTTTCTATGCCTTTGTCATCCTTTTGTGCTCATACCGTCACTGTTTTAGGTTCAGGGGTTTCCTCTTAGCTATTTTTCACGCCAAATAGAGTTTCTTCTGAATCTCTTTTTACAAGCTATCCCTTTATAGGACTCCCCACCTTTATGGAGTTTATTTAGGCCCAAGTCTGACTCCTTTAAAAATAGACTTGATTGCCGAGTTATCTCGTCCGTTCAAGCTCGTTAAGAATATGTGAACGGGCATCCGCATTGGTGGTAGGTTATCTCTTTCTCGGATCATGCGGAATAATACGAGAAAGGATCACTCTCTTTTCTTTTGAATTGAGAAGAGTATTCTCAGGCATAGGTTTATCACTTTTCCGGACCTGAGGGACTAAATTTACGGAAAAGGAACACCCGGTTTGAGCTTAGTTTTCTCTTTTTCGTGCTCTGGACCCAAACATGAAAAAGATTCCAAGTGTACTTTGTGTCTTTGTCATGCTCATTAAACACTAAAGAACAAAGCAACGAGTTTATTGTTGTAAGCCCCATTTCTCGTAACCAAATGGATCTTTTCAAGTGATCTTGCTTTCCTTCACACTCGTAAAACTCAAGCTATTCTATGCTGTTCTGGAAGGAGTGTTGGGTAGGTGGTAATTTAACCTTTTTCGGACCTCCCTGACTAAGTATGAAAAAGGTTCACCTTTTCTTCTTCGGAAGTTAAGAGAGTTCTTCTGTGGTTTGTTTTCTACTTTTTCGGCCTCAGGAGACTAAATTGGACGAAAAAGGACCCCCTTGGAGTCTTCTTTGGAATTTTCAAACTCTCTAAATGTGAAAATACCGGCTGAGCATGTACTAGTTCAGGCTCATTAAATCCACGAATCAGTGTATCAAGCATTGTTTTCCCATCTCTTCAAGCTTGTTAAAAAATGAAGAGGGAACCGATTTTACTTTCCTGGACTCGTTAAAACTTCACAGGGAAGGTAAGGAAGAAGTTTTATCTTGTTTTTAGTAATGGCAGCATGTCGTCCTTGAACATAGCACTCTTTGTTTTTCGATATCCATGTTTCAGTATACACTTGTGTTCAGCTATCACTTTGAGTTTCTGACTCCTCCTCTTGTCCATTATACCTGGGGAATCTGATCATGTCTCCTACATGACAGATAAGTCTAGTTCTTCTTCTATTTGTTGTACGCTGCCTTGGGTCATCTCTATGTTGTGCTCACTATTCAAGGACTCTACCCAATGTCTGATCTATAACCTGATCCCATCACTGTTATATCTGTTATCTATTTGTGTCTCCCTTCTTTTTCCCAGTTCCTAGTCACTCTTGTGATCCGTTGGAGGATATGTTGCCTTCCTTATCACAGCATGGTTCTATTTTCAGTACTTCCTGATGGCGAAGACCTAGAGTTTTGACGATCATACCTCATGATTCACTTCCATCATTGGTGAATTCCTTTGCTTCAGTTGTCAATTATCACCTATTGGTTGGAAAACTGTTGAATCCTTTCCATGTTCGACTTCAGCTTACCCTTATTCGCATGGCTTGGATTGTACTGGTTCTTTGGGATCCTTTATGAAGACCTTAGTTCACACTTATGGACTAAGTTGCGCAAGATTATGTTCTATCAATCTACATAGCTTCTAGATCTTTGAAGACTCATCATTATTGTATATTGTGGCTTCGATCCACCTTTGTAATATACATGGTTTTTACCCGTATTATATGATGTACTCAAATATTGTAAAGGAGCTAGTGTTTCAGTAAATTGAACATAGCATCCTCAGATGTAACTTTGTATATGACATTACTATGTATTTGTTTCAGGTACTCTCTCTGCTCCATTGGATTTCTAAGTTTTCTCCAGAGTTAAACATTATAATGTATTTCAGCCATCGTTCCCCTCTGACCTCACACATTAGGGGGCATCTGTTATACACCTGAATGGCACCTCTCCATCTGAGTGCCGACATCCCTCATGTTGGCACACAAAAGGACACTTATGGATAGAGGTATGCCCAAAACACTATAGCTTGGTTTATTATGAAATACATTCTTTCACCATCCACCTAGTTACTTTGTCATTTGCTTATGTTGAGATGTATTCGCGACTATCCTTCTATACAACTAGCGCATCACTCGTGAGTCTCGGTTGTTACAAGTAACGAATCCATGTATTCGTGGGTTGCCCTTATGGTAAGTCACGAATCATTCACGGGTTTCTCTACTACATACCCGCGAATATGTCTCAAACATTAAAACATAAAAACATGCGCTAATGGGAGATTAGTTAATCAATTTAACTTAATTTCCTTAACTGCTACAACTTCCCCAACCTTCGAGAACTGCCTTATTTCACCCATATAAATACAGGCCTTGGGGAGGGTGTTGGTTAGATACACTTGGAGAGAAAAGTTATGCTGGTGGATTTTATACAGAAGCCTTTGGAGCAGTGAAACTTAGAATCCTTTGGTTGCAGAGGAGTTCTTGTCTCAGACGCTGGGTTGTAACCTTAACTCTTTCCATTATTGATAATAAAGAGATTACTTCTTCCATATGTGTTTCATGTCTTGTGATTGGATAAATGTTTATATTTCAATATAATATGTGTTTTATCTAACCTGCTTATATGTATATGGATCATCTTGTATCTGGAAGAGTGTTTCTTGACAGGTGAAAGTGGTGCAATCTTGAAGACTTTGGAAGCAGAACAGAGAGGAAGAGGATAGCAAAGGATCGACCTTCGTTTAACAAGTAAGTCCTTCTAACCCTCCTATTTCCTATTCTGTACTTTAGAAGTCAATTGTATGCAAGTAATTGAGTATGTTGGTAACCCCAGACCTATGGTTATTAGGTGCATAATCATGTACAACATCTGGTTTCTTTCTTGTGAACATTTCTTCAGTAATTTTGAACCCAAGTGCACTATGGTATATTCTGTTATGGACATATAATGTTGTCCTTGCTACTCCATCCCATAAGTACATAGGAAGATCTTGGTCATGGATCATAATATTCCATAATGGTTCAGTTCTTACTTTCAGCAAAACCATTTTTTTGTGGATTATAGGGAGTGGTAAGTTCCCTCTTAATCCCATTATCCTTGCAAAAGTTTTCAAATTCATTTGAAGTATACTCTCCTCCATTATTTGACGTGGGTGTCTTCGTCTTTCTTTCATAAATATTCTCCACCAAGGCTTTGAATTCCTTGAACTTTCTAAACACTTCATCTTTTGACTTCAAAAAGTAAACCCAAGTCTTATGAGAGTAATCATCAATGAAAGCTACATAATATACATATCCATTTAAAGATGCTGAGGGAATAGGACTGCATACATATGAGTGTATAAGTTCCAATATTGCTTCTAACTTGGTGTCTCTCTTCGGAAATGGATTCTTTATGTTCTTTCCTTTCGTACATCCTTTACATATTCCTTCATGATCAGTATTCAAGGCTGGTAGACCTGTGACTACCTTGATCACATGTGGTAGATATTTTTAGTTTAAGTGAGCAAGCCTTATATGCCATAATTCACATGGACTTATAACATCCTGAATCAAGGATGATTCTGAGTGACCTTTCAATCTATATAGGCTTCCTTGTTCTGTCCCAATGACAGATGCATCTTCTATAGACTTACCTCTAGGCCACATAAAAACCTCCATCTATAAAGGCAACCCGAAATCCTTTCTTATTTAGGGATGAAATTGAAAGTAAGTTCTTCTTCAAACCAAACACATATAGTACATCGGTCATCTTCATCGGGGTTCATGAATTAAGCTTATATGTGGCTTCTCCTATTCCCTTGATGGGATATTGATAGTCATATCCTAGTTAAACCTTCTTAGGAGAGTCCCTTTCCTCAAAACTGGAGAGAGTGTTCTTCTGACATGTCATGTGATTTGAAACACCACTATCAATCAACCATGTATCATTTCTAGGTGTCATAGACCCAGAGAGAGCGAAGAATAAGGTATATTCTTCATCCTATTCCTTGGCCAACTTCTTGGGATATTTTTCTTCATACATCCTTGGTAGGTCATCAAACATTTCCTTAGGTGTGTCCTTACAGGATACTTGAGGAATAAAGTGATCCTTGATTGAATCAACTATGATCCTCTTGGATCTAATCATATCTTTCTTGTATTTTTCTTTTGCTTCATCTTCTTCAAGCTCCAACAAAAATTCCTTGATAAACTTCGTAAGATCATTCTCTTCTAGAATGAGTCATATTATGTATTTCCAAGCACAAAAATTTTCTATTCCTTCCAACTTGTCATCAAGCTTAGTGCTTGGGGACATCTTATCCCGGAGATCAGAAAATGACAAAAATTGAAAATTTATCAGAAATGAAAACTATACTCACCAAAATATGTGCTTGACTAAGGCGAGTATGATGGTACATTTAGTGTGTGAAGAATCCAAATTCTAACCCTTGAAACTGGACTTGCAAGATCCTGGACTATAGTTTTTGGTTTTCTTGTTTCAAGCCAAACTAGGGCTTGACTTTCCAGAGTATCTGTCCACTAAAAAATTCTGATCTTGGTTCCAAAATATGCACCTAGGATGGGCTCACTTCCCTATGTTACTTGTATTTAAAAATTCCACTTTATTAGGAAACCCTAATTTTCTTGTCTGAAGAAGAAGAGAGAGTTTTACCTCATGAAATTTGCTCTTTTCAGGCTAGATATGATACCATGCTAATTTTTCTATGTCTCCATAGCTTAAGTCCTAACTTGATTATCATTTAATACATTTTCAAAATAACAACATATAGAGGATCAATGAAAGAAACACAATCACAAGGTGCACAACAATTTACCCGGGGAAACCCTAAAGGGAAAAACCCAACAAAACCTTCCTTAATATAGATTACCAATATGCAATGATCAAATAACAAGGTCTCAGGGAGAGATAAAGAGACCAAACCCCAAGCATAAGAGCCAAAACACCAAAGACACAAGTCCTCCTCCTTCTCTATCCCTCCTTGTTTCTCTCTCTTGTGCAATACAAGTGTGTGTAAGTGTGTTCAAATGAGGGAGGGTGCCTCCCTATTTATACTCATCTTCCCAACTAACATTTTCCCTAACTGGGACAACCTTCCTAACTAGCAGGGCTGACCTACCTAGGAAATCCCACAATAATAAATATATTATTCTTTTTGGGGTGTTATTGACTTGACTTACAATTGAGGGTTTACCTAATGACTTTTACGTGAAATTTTACATCATTAAAATATACCAAAGGAGGAATAATAATAATATGAAGTACAAGTATAATACTCTTTGAAGTTACATCACTTCAAAAAAACTTTCCCCTTTGAATGCTATTGCAAGTATTTAAAATCTTTCAAATTAACATACAATCTTTTTCTTATTTTAAAATTTGAATGCACATAATTTTTTTTGATGTAAAATGCAATGTTTCAAATACAAATACAAACTTATATTTTTTACCTTTTTGAAAAATAAATGCAAACTAACTCTTTCATATGCAAATGAAAACTCAATCTTAAATGTAAATGCAACTAAACACTTTGAGTGCAAATGAAGACTCAATACTAAATGCAAGTGCAATTCGACATACCGAATACCAATTTTTCTTTTTATGCAAAATGCATACCTACTTTTCAAATGAAAACTTGTAATTCACACAAATCAAAATGCAAATTTTGTTTTTGATTTGAAATAAAGATTCAAAATTACAAATGAAAAAACTTGTAATTCACATAAAACAAAAAGCAAAATTTACAAATGATCCAACTTTTAGTTTTTTGTTTAATGAAAATGAGCTAGTTGATGAACAACTACACTAATGCAGATAATATAAACAAAGTTTGATGTCCATATCACTCCAACTGAAAGGCATCCACAAACACATGACTTTTCAACCATATAAGTTTGACCAATTTGAGAAAAACAAGCCAAGCACAAGTTTTACAGACTCAAATACTCAATATGGTTTCCTAAGCAACAAGGTTTGGTCAAGCCTAATTCTTGCATACAAAATGATGCAATCAGAAACATAAACATACACAATTACATTCTGAGCCTTCACTTTCAAAGTCTATCAAAGCACAAACAATTAACCAAAAATGAAACAAGG
Organism: Pseudotsuga menziesii; assembly: GCA_001517045.1. NCBI lineage: Eukaryota > Viridiplantae > Streptophyta > Pinopsida > Pinales > Pinaceae > Pseudotsuga > Pseudotsuga menziesii. The sequence continues at coordinate 531,078 of LPNX010437538.1, forward strand.
ACATTTTTATTTCACCTCAAGTTGATTCAAAATCAAGTTAAAATTAATTGAACAACACCTAGACTTAACCTAAGGGGCCTCAGAGGAACCTAACACACTTAGATACTTTCAAACAATCGCAGTCAATTCAATAAATTAGATAAAAATGTGAAAAACTCACACTTTCAGTGAATTCACACCTTTTACTTAAGTTGCTAGCAAATGAATCACTACTATACATAAGATTGTACATGAATTACCAACAAAATCACTTTTGTAAGTACCACAAACATCAAATGACTCTTGAAAGGTTTGAAAATCAAGAATGAAAACTCAAGAAAATTGAAAACAAAAAAATCTTTGGGTATCATAGATATATTCCAACATAGCGAAGGTTCAATTAACTCAAAAACACTAGAGGAAATGAACAAGAATCCCCACAATAGATGGTTTCTCCAATGGATTCTCCATTTATATTGTTGAGGAAAACTTCTAAATGATTGGGAATTTATCACCAATGTACTAGGGTTTCGGTAGATAGACACTTAAGTGTTTAAATGCAAGCAATTCACACTTTTAATCGTGAATCAAGACCAAACAAATCTATATTAATGGTTTAAAGAGATAAATTTGATGCACCTTGTTGATGAAGGTTGGTCCTATATTTATTTTCTCCTTTAGATATTTTCCTTAAACTCAGTCCAAGAACCTGCAACAAAAACCACAATACCTTCCTCAAATAGACTTGGATACAAAAATATTATTGAAATAAAAAGTAGTTAATTAAAAAATATTTCAACATCTAAGCCCAATTTGTTAACAATTATATGGGAAAAGGAAAATTTTCCATTATATATTAAATACCAGCAAGTAATACAATCCATACAATGTTTTTCTCAGCACCTTATCAAAACCGGATCTCCAAGTCTCCTTTGCTCAAGTTCTCCACAAATCCCACCAAATCTTGGCATGCACAAAGGTAGAAACTATTTGAACAAAATAGTCTTAGCATACATGGATATAATATATAAAATGATGATCCACAATAGAAACGAAAAATGGATAATAACTTAGCAAATCTTCCAGCATAATAATACTATCATGAAGGGCCTCCCGAATTAGTCTATCTCACTTCCTTCTATAGTTAGTGAAGAAAGGTACCATGTCGTTGGGGGAAGTTGTTATTGAGCATGTGGTTCATGAAACCACCATAACACCCTCAAATTCTGATTTTATAGGGCATATACACCCAAGCCAAGGGAAATGGGTGAATGGTTCACTGACAAGGTTTATGCAACAGGCGAATACAACTTTTTCTTGAACCCATTGGTAAATCAAAGAATGAGGGTGAATGATTTGCATCTTACATGATCATTTGGTGTGAATAGGCTCTTATGAAGGATTACTACTTTTCAAACTGTTTGGGGATAACATAGGTTTTCTCAACTATTCAAAACCACATTAAGGGAGGTAAAATAAAGGATTTTCCATTCATAAATGTCCTTTTGTGTGAATGAATAGTGACACTTGAAGTGTTGTATTTTGCATTGTCATAATATATGGAGATAATGATAATTTGAGCTATAATAACTCCTCAAAGTTTTATGGAACTTTTTCCCCTTTTCATTAACTTCCAACACCACTCCAGTTGAAATAATGAACAAATCATCATCATTTATATTCTTATTAATTTTTATCTTTTTAAGGGTTATTTTTCCTCACTCTCTGTCCTACACAACATTATGTTGGTATTAATCTATTACTAAGAGGGGGGTGAATAAGCAATTACATAGATATGTATCATTTTGACTTATCCAGATTTTCACAGATTTAAAACTTTGTAGTATTCACAATAATAATTAGAACATCACACAAATACTTGAGAACAAACGTATATCTATAAATATATATGATTAATTGCATTAGTTGAAGATTACAGTAATCCAAACATAAGCACCTACTTATTTCAGGGATTAACCTAATCCCAAGTACAATATGTATGATGCTAGCACCAACCTGCAACAACTTCAATATGTGTAACCACCAACTCACGATATTTAGGCACCAACCTGAATAGATATCAATCTGATTGCACAAATTGTGACTTGTGGCTTCAAGCTCTGACTTGTGGAAAACTGAGCTCTCCTGTTGTGGAAGCACCAACTTTTGTTTGTTCTCTGGCACTGACTAGAAGGAGGATACAAACCCCTGAATCTTATCTACACCAACATAAAGTATGATACTACGCCTTGATTTTGTTTTCCAGCACCGACTAGAAAGAGGCTACAACCCCTTGGTCCTTGCCTCGTCCGATCTCCCTAATATGAAATATTATTGTATAGAAAAAATTTCAAATAGAGAAATACAATTTCTTCAAAATATGCAATTGTTGTAACCTTTTGATTTGTGTTTGCCTCTTTGCGTCTAAATAGACAATTTCCAAAAATACGAGGTGTGAAAATAACTATGATCTTTGTCTTCTCAGTTGATCTACATTTTGCGTCTAAATAGAGTTTCCAATTCAGTCACACTTGCTTCTCTACAATCTGCGTCTTTACTAAGCAAGAGCTTCACACATATGAACTGCAAGTATCATTTCTTCTAGTGCACTTACTCGTTATTCATTACTGACTATATTGTGCATCGTGGCTCCACTACATAAAGATACTCTCTACGATCAATGAGCCATTGGTACCCCTAAGAAATTCTGAAGCTTGTCAAGTCGTTATCTCAGATCTTCATTTCTTACAAGCTTACTTCACCTCATCCATATATTGCTTATTTATAATTTTCTTGACTCAAGATATATGTCCACTTTGTTAAGTCCCTTAACTTCGGATTACAGCCCATTGGATTGCTTATTTAGCAAGTTAGGATCTGTGTCGGCGTGCCACTTTTCAGAAATCATCTTTGTGTATTTTATGAAAAAAATATGCCAACATCCTTGTGGGACTATTGAACACATCATTTTATTACTTATGTTACTTTACAAATCTTTGTACCACTTACCATATTCTTTGTGGGACATTTACACATAATTTTGTTTCTCATTATTCATAAGTCTCACAAATGGTATTTTTCCATCTGTGTTATTGTGTATGATTATGTGTGAATTTGCGACCAATGTCATGGTGGTATTATTGTTTTCATGTGACTTATGCATTCTCTCATATGTATTTCTTCAACCTGGCTACGAGAGGAATTATTTTAGCATTTTCATTTGAATCTTTTGAGTTTTGGTCCATCTTATATTTGATCCTCTAACATCTTTATCTTCTGATATTTGATCCTTTGACATATTTTAATTGACTTTTGATATTTGATCCTTTGATATAAATGACAACATTTATTCAACAATATCCCCATTTGTCATTGACGTCAACATTGCCTTGAATGATAGTACTCGTATCAAAATCCCCTTGAATATGTGTGTATGTGAACACTACCTTGTATACTGAATATGTGCATCAAATACTTTTTCCGTGATCATGTTTTCACCTCTATCTTCTGGTTTCTTTACTATGTCATTACTCCCGCTGTCATTGGGGTATTCCTCTTTTATCTTCATCTTCTCTCTTGATTTCCTTCTTTAAGCTTCTCTCCCCCTTTGACATCAATGGAAAAGGGACCTTCTTCTTTGCTATCACCCCCTAGATTTATGCTCACTGCTTCAAGTATGTTGGGTCATGGATAATTATGTCTCTACGTCAGATGCAGTAGAATAACTTCTTTTTCCTTACTCACATTTTTGGTGTCTAATTTAATGCAGCCTGCAAGTGATATGTCTTGAACTGCAGATACAAGGTGTTTTATTTCGTTCAATAAATTCAATATTTCCAACCTTTCACATGCATGGGATACGTTGATGTTCCTGATATGTTGTCCATGTGGTGTGTTCATATTGTATCTTTAACTCTGACATAATTCTTCCAAATCGCCTTTTTTCCTATGTGGTAAATTTTAACTCAACATAATTTTCCTTGGATTTTACAATTCATGAATTCTACAGCTTCGACATCCCTTCAATTTATGTTCAAGCGTGTGATGAGTTTTCTCCCTACTTATATAAGTTGTTGGTATTTTCATTATGTTCACCACCCTGGTTCATACTCTGTCAAGCTTATCCTGTCATTTGTGTCTTGATTTTCCATTCTTCATTCATCATTCAACATCATGTCTTATTTCCATTGTTTGAATAATTCCCTTGACACCCTTTGCACAATGGTTCAATCTCAGCAAGTGGACCTTATATGGGTGCAGATTGACATGTATTTGGTAGAACTAAGTAAATGAGTCCAATTTCTTATTGTGGTACCAATAGTCATGCTTTAACCAGACTACTTCAGAGATACTATCCCATTTGAGTAGGCGAGTGGATATTATGGAACAACACCACCAACAAACAATCAATCTTATGATTCATCTTGGGGTTGAGCCCAATTCATCAAATTCGAAATTGGATCTTCTTCCCCTGTTGTAGTCGTTTGAGTCTGCAAAACTGGTTCCAATGGATTTGGACTTACATCTTTCACTTCTTCCTGTCAGTCATGCTGAAGAAGTTGACCTCGAGTTGCATATATGATTCATCTTTTGTCATCTTCTGTTTTGTTGTGCTTAATTTTTTGTCCTTAACACCCAATTGTGGCCTGAAGTAATGCAAGATTTGAAGCTCCACATTTTTGTAATCTCTTTTTGAATATAATACAAAAGCTTCTTTTTGTGTAGTGATGGCGTATTACTAGTTTATTTTCTTCCTTACTATTTTATGCACAACTATATTTATTTTCAAATAATAGAAGCACATTTAAATCTATAAAGTAATAATTCTTCAGATAAATTAAATGAACACCCACTTAATTTATCAATCCTTGAGTGTTTGATATACATGTTTTTGACTCAAGGATCATGCATAACCATTCTAGGTTAATGCGAGCAACAATCACTTTCCATTGGTGTTGAGTGATTGTTGTTTTTATCTTTTGCACATTCCTGAGATGTCTTTCTTATCCATATCTTATTCATAGACTGGGTGACATTTTTGCTGTGTGCACTTTTGACATGATTTTGAGACACATTTCTTTCCCAAACCTTCTGGTGCACACTCGACCTTTTCTCTTGGGGTGGACAATTTTCAACAATCTTGTGCCAAACAAATTTCCTTTAATGTTGGATTTTCAGGAAACATTGCGAGGACATGTGGCCATATTTATCACACCCATAGAAATTTATAGTGTGATAATATTTTTCTATGAGACCACTTACATCTCCAACATCTAATTGTATTTTTGTTTCTGGAATCCTTCACATACCTTGGTTTCACAATCCTTGCAGGTAGTTCAAGTTTTCTATGAAAAAGTATTCCATTGGTTGAAGCCAGGTTCTCCTTTATCGCACATACCACTACTAGATTTCATAAATCCAATACCGATCTTATCTTTTGGAGATCGTTGACAGCTTAGAATTTTATCGAGGATAACCGAGCTTTTCTAAATTGCGTTGAACTTTTTTATTTTTATTTTTTGAATCAATACATACTTCAACCTTTCCTTAAATTGCACTGATTTATTTCGAGTGTGAGGTATATGATTCTTTCAACACAATTTGTTTCTATAGTATCTCATTCACCAATTCTGACCCACTCCAGGACTTCTCAAGTGCACATCAATTTTGTTCTAGATCCTTTATTTTTCCTTTTGCGCAATGTAATTCCTCTTCTTTGATTCTCAATTGTTTCTTCAAGTCTTCATGCATATCCCTACTCTGATTGATCTATTCTTATGTTTTTTCAATTTGTTCCTTCTGTCCTTTATTTTATTTCCTTGATTTCTTCAAATCATTTAGAGCGTTAATCAATTCACCTTCCTAGTCGACACCAAAATTGTCCTCATCTTAAGACTTTTGACTTTATTTAGAGAAAATAGGCTTTTACTTTGAAACGGTTCATGTGTCTTCATCAACGTAGTGTTTTTTGTAAATAGTTTTCTCCAATTTGAAGAGTTCTTTTGAGCTTCTTGATTTATTCTTTTCATCATATTTCGGAGAGGGCAAGTACATATTTCAGAGAGGGCAAGGGAAAGTACATCATAGTTCTTTTGAGCTTCTTGATTTCTTCTTTTCATCATATTTCACCTTCCCTTGGATTGCCACTCTCTTCTTCGTTTGAAGTGTTATTCTCTTCAGTGTACATATTTTTTTTGTCTGTGGAATTTCTTCTTGTTCACACCTTTGTTCCATTGATGCTTGCCTCTTCATTCTCAATATTCTGACTCTTCTTCACTTTCACTTTCCCAATTTTCTTCATATGTGCATTTTGAAGAAAAATTTCCAATTCTACCACACTTAAAACATTAAAAGGTAGTTTTCATTTGTACTTACCTTGTCCACTTTTCAGTCTCTTCGTGAAATTTACCTCTTCTTCGTCTGATAAATCAATTCTATTATTGCATTTATTTCTGCTAGATTTGGGCTCCTGTAGCTAGGGTTTTCACCCTAGCTTGTGCTAATGAGCACCTACTAAGGAATCTGGAATCCTTAGTAGCAGTTCAGTAATGTAAACAAAAATAAAACTAAACTAAAGCAGTAAAAAGTAAAGAAACAATATGAAGTAAAAACAGTAAAGAAATGTGTAATGGTGATTTTATTTATGTTACCTCCAGTGAGGAGGTTGATGGAGTCCGTTGCGCTGGTCCGATGTCGGTGGCTCCGAGCTCCAAGCTGCTTCTTTTCCTTTTCCGGTGGTGGAAATGGGCCAAAAGGGTTCTCAATGGTGAAAGTAGCTTGATGGTAAGCTAGGGTTTCGAGAATAATTTCGGCAGAGGCAGGATGCTTTTGACTGTGGATGTGAAATGAGGGGTCTCCACCACTTATTTATAGTTTTTTAGTGGTGGAGTGCTGGCCCATGGTTTTGGAAACCATGTGGTTTAGGGCAGCTTGTTTAGGGTTTTTGCTGTTTTTAGGGTTTTCCTCCTTTTTCCTCATTATTTTTATTCCTTTTCTTCCCTTTTGGGGATTTTTGCTATTTTTAGAGGAATTTTGGTTATTTTTGGAGGAAAAAGGGGTTTTTTGACCTTTTGGAGGCATTTTAGGCCTTTTGGAGCCTTTATAGATGGTTTTATGGCCTTTTGGAGGCATTTTAGGCCTTTTGGAGGCTTTTTAGTGGGATTTTCAGAGAAATATGGTAGGCAAATGGACAAATGAGCCGTGTAGTGGGGTAGATGAGGTAGTTAACCATTTTTGGGTGTTAACAGATTGCCCCCTGATGTGCGAGGGCAGGAGCTCATCGTATGGCCGATGGACATCATGAGTCATATTTGGTTTGTGTTGGGGTGTGGAGAAGAGAAGGAAGCAACTGAAATCCGGGACACCGATCTCGAACCACCTGCAAGGACTGAAAAAGTACATAACCTCAATAATGGATGAGGGATCATCTGATAATATGGACGAGGCGGGCATTCCCATGCTCGTATCAGAATATAACATAACAGTATAAAATGGTCCTCAAATACTGGATGAGGAAAAAAAAATCTCAATATATGGACGAGGCGGGCATTCCCATGCTCGTATCAAGATACATAACAATAACTGTGTGAGGCCCAAAATGAAGGACCTGGAGTAGATAATCACTGTGCATATCATGAGGGTCCAGAGGGGACACAAATCTGGAGCATACTGCTGAGCTGACCATGTCTGAGCGGAAAAACTGATACAGTGGAATGGCAGCAGGGCTACTAAATGTGGTTCTGAAGGAACTTGATGCGCTGCTGGATCAGAGTGAGAAGGGTCACACTCAAAATGGTACGCTGATCTGGAACTGAACTGGGTACTCAAAGAAGCATAGAACTGAATGGCTTCCGAATACAATCGCCAACGCAGCCCGGAAATCCACGGGAACATATAACTGGGCGTTCCGAAGTGACTCACCAATGTGCTAGAGTCGGGGGAAATCCGGGGTCTTCAACACAAAATGGAAAGGGTATATATCCTGCGCGATTCTCAATGATGCGAACAAGGTGCTGAAGTCGAACATGTGAGAAACAACCATTCGGAGAGGCAATAATGATTCCTCCCAAAATGGTCCGTAGGCACTCACCACAGATGGTGATGGGTCCAAGGCGCAGGAGCCTCTAGGTCTATCCTCTGGAATAGAGGAGTTGTCGTCGACAGAGGGAGACCTGCAACTATCAAGGCAATGATGTTTCCTTGACAGGAGCGCGAGGTGCAAAACCGAACTGTGATAGTATTGATGGTAAGACTGATAAACTGGTGGGATTAACTGGGCAAGTAGAGTGGGTGGACTCAAACTTCCTTTGTTCAGAGTATGATGGCGGGGATGACCCAGCAGCACATGAAACTGATTGGTGATAAAGGGATCATAGCTGTACGGGATCTGGGCAGTTCACTGGGCTGAGGGAGACTCAAGATGTGGTAACGGGGTAGGAGACTGCAGAATACGCTGAACAAAGGCGACCTGATTGGAGGTGCTGCCGAGAGGATTGATCATAGCGCCAAGAGGCGCGGAGGGACTTCTTCGTGGAAAAAATGGTACTGTCATGT